>OX456527.1:46452968-47043275 GCA_949748255.1 Eustalomyia histrio
ACCAACTATATGATACTTTAAACCAGAGTACGATTTGGGTCAAGTTCCAAAAAGTTACTTTTATTAACGGATAAATATACATATGGTGAAATATATAACACTGTACAACAAAATTCAATTTGATACAAAAAGTAGCCTTGACTTTAAAATGAATTATATTTTAAACTATGCGCTATAATTTAACAAAATTTTTCAATACAGCCTCACTCAAGTAGTCCGCAATATTTTTAAAATTTATACATAAAAATACGTAACATATTTTTTTTGGAAAAGATGTAAGTAAACTTTCAACTTGCTAACGCTTTATATGAACAAATTTTTCTTTTTCTTTTTTTTTGGAAAAATTCAAATCTGCAATCAAACTTGAAAACAAATTTGTGGTTTTAAATTATCCGCGGTTTTTGAAAATTCAACATAATTAAATTTTTTTGCCTAACTATCTAAAAATGTTGTCATCAAAAAATTCAAAAGCTTTTATTAGATGTAATATTGCTTTTAATTTTTAAAAGGATAATAAAGGATAATCCTTACAACTGAATTTAAAACTTGACTTTTTTTAATTTTTCGCTAGTAGACTTTAAATAGTTTGTAAGTTAAAATAACTGAAAATATCATTTAAAAGAAATGATATTTCATTTAAAAACCGGAATATTTAATTTTCATTTAAATTAAATGCCTTTTGTTATTTATTTTTACATGTTGATTAATCAACTGACACATCCGTAAGAAACAAATAATATAATCAGTTAAAATAAACGTCAAAATTTTTCCTACCAATCCTTTAAAAAATAAATGTTTTTTTTTTTCATTTATTTGAAATTGTTTCCCTTTTTGAATTTTTTGTTTTTTTTTTAATACACTCGTACAATACAAAATATATGTATGCATAGCTGTAGACACTTTTTGAGTGAATGTGTATATATACAACCAATTTAAATAAAAAACAAATTGAAATTTTTTGAATATTTTGCTGTCTGTAAACAATATTTAAATTTGTTACAACTGTTACGGACACAAATAAACTACAAGTTTCTGTTACGGACACAAATAAACTACAAGTTTCAAACAAATAAAAAAAATAAATGAAACTGAAAAAAAGGTTAATGATAGTAAATAATTTCGAATAAATATATAAAAAATTTAATATAGATATTTCTTTGAAAAACAAATGTATGTTCCTTTATTTTTAAATGGAACGGAAAACTTTTTTATTAAACTACAAACAGTTAACTACATAATATTCTGAGTGTATTTAAAATAAATTGTTTACAAAAATCCTGTGTCACATAAAAGACATTCCGTGAACATGTAGTCATGCAAAATAGAATTTTGCACAGAGGTAAATATAAGAAAACTTCTTGATGAAAATCGAACATTTTTTGTATGCAATTTTAGCGAAATTCGCGACTTTGAATTTAATATTGATTTTATATTTGCAATGTACTCCTAAAAATATATTAAATTTTATAAGTTGCAATTCTAATAATTATTTTTATTTTTTCTCGATTTTTATTTTAAATAAAATAATTAAAAACTTCAATGGCAATGTGCTACCTCTCAATAAAACTTTTTTTTTAATTTCTTTGGCAGACCATATTTTTTCCACAATGGCATATTTGTATGGTTGTAGAGCTCGTGAATTAGTCCACCTTAATGTACATATATTTTAGCTCTACTAAATTCAATTTACACACTAAAAAAAAAATAATGTTTATAAAGTCAACAAAAGATATTGCTTAGTCTGCAAAATTTTAGTCAGGGGGGTGGGTGCATGCAGACAAATTGTTTATGTCCGCAAAATCGAGTTTGTGAAATTTAGCGAGCTGATTTTTAATAGAAAGTTTTGCTAACACTTAGTCGATTTTAAATCAAAAATCCTTCCTAAAAACAATAATATATTTTGCTGAATATTAGTAGACCTTAAAAACTCAACAAATTTGTAGGAAAATTATATTTTAGTTAATTAATTTGCTCAGAATTTACACCTAGACATTGTTTTTAATTTTTTGCGATTCCGAAAATTACAAAACTTTATAAAATATAAAAATATCCAGACTTCCGCATTGTCGACATGATTTAACTGAAAATCTAAAATATAAACTTCACTATTAAAATATAACTTGGCACGGTAAAAAAAGATTTGTTTAAATATATGTAAAGAACAATTTTAAAAACACATGTCTTTAATATTAGCTGATAGCTACGGACATACAGTAAACAAAGGAGATTATATTCTCCTTCTAATAACACAAAAAATAGTTAGTAAATTTCATCTAAACTCAATAATAAAATCAACTTCATGTTAGCATAAATAGCTTTCTCCGTTGATTTGTGAGTTAAATAGAGATATTTACAATTGACATTTAGGCACGAAAAATGTTGAAGAAAGTCGTAGCTGACCAGAAAATGCATTCCATTCAGGTTGTGTCTAATAACTTTTTCTGTGTATTCTCCATGATTACTTAAATAAAAAATAAGAAAAATTTTTCATTTGGAAAAAAATTTTTCTATGATCTCGAACCAAACTAGAAATACCTTTTCATACAAATAAAATCTAAGGTTGTCAAAAAAAAGTTTGTTTTATTTCCACCAAATTTTATAAAGGATCAGTCCATATTTGGATCTAACTTTCAACCAAAATCGGCCAATATTTATACGTAGTCATCATATAAGCCCGTCTTCTCAGTATTTGCTTAAATTAATTTTTAGGTAATTTTATTTACTTTTTGCTTTATATTTTGTGCCCCTTCAGATATTTGCAACACTTCTCGAAATATTATCTAAATTATGCTTCGTATATCGACGCATGATCGACTTTAATTTTTTTACTAGTTGATAGCAAAAAAATACCGAATTTACAAAAATTTATTATATCCTATACCTATTTCTCTAATTCCAATTTATAAGATAATAATTGCAACTTTTAACTTTCTTATTGGGGCCGATTTTCTAAAGTTTATACATACGAGTAATTACGAGTACTTAACTTACGTTTCGGGTTCTACTTTTTAAATTAGTAGGATTTATTTAGCATTTTTTTTACCAAAGAACGAAAAACCACGAAAGAACAATAACATTTTTGTACTTCAAAGCACTGTAAAAAAAAGAACTGGGAAGATCTGAACAAAAGCTGGCCAAGGTATAGAAAAATCGATGAAGGTTAGAATCTGATATATTTAGGTGAGCTAAATTTAAAAAAAAAAAAAATTGTTTATATACAAAATAAATTTAGCTAAAACCAACTGGTCCTTAAATTTCGCTGAAATTTCAATTTGTACACTCACAATATTATTTCGTTAAAAATAATCTAAATAAATATTAAATAAATCGAAAATACAATCAAAACGAGGACTACTGATTTTCCATTATATTCAACCCACTTTGTTATTTATTTTCAATCATCAATCAAGTTAGAAAAAACTACTTTTGTGGTTTGTTTTTCTATTTGTATGTAATTAGTTTTTTTATTTGTATGTAATTACAAAACAGAACACAACACATGCAGATGTATATATTTTTATTGGCTTTGTGTGTGTGTATTTTTGAATAATTTCTTGTAATTTTTTTAAAAATAATTTTGTATTTAAACAAACTATTTTAATATAAAAAAGCAAAGAGGAGTTATTTGAATTTCTATTTTTAGAAACAAAAAGAAATTACGTAATTGAAAATATCAACTCCTACTGAAAGTCTACATATTTTTATAGTTTGTTTTTTGAATGACTGGTTCAAACAGTTAAAAAATATATTTCTATGAATTTCAATTGATACAGGCGGTAACGGAAAATATATTGTGAGTGTAGCAGTGGTTCGCTCAGGCCAACCGAAAGTTGAAGATGTTAAGAAATAATTATTTCTTTTTAAATAATGTTTTTTTTTTGGTCGCTCGAGCCAGGAATCGAATCCGGGTCCTACTGGTTTTAGAATCCACATCTTAGCTACTACACCAACAGCACTCACTAATCAATGGTCTATAAATACAATTTTAGTGCGAAATTTCGTGTATTTAAAAAAATCGGGAAAATATGCCTAAAACTGGAGCGATTTTATTCAAACTCAGCACCATGATTATTGTGTGGCATAATTTGTTTATATTTACCAAATATGAGAAAGATATCAAAAAATTTGCGGACCCTAACCAAAATCAATATAAAAAAAGTTCGTCCTTGTGCAAATATGTCAGTGTAAAAAATGTTATAAAAATATATCAAGATTTGCGAACTGTAGTGTGGTTATAGAATACAGAAAAAATTAAAATCTTTTATAATGTTTATGGCAGGACTACAATTTTCTGAGTAATTTATTTTTATTATTACAGGACCAATTTTTTCAGTCATTTTTCTATAACCTATTGCATATTTGAAAAATAATAACTATTATTTCGGGTCCCTGGTTATTTGCATTCATTTTTGAACTCAAAAGTCTCATCCTGTATTTCCAATTATTCGACACTGCCGTTTAATCGGTTAGGTCATTTTCAAAAAATGAAGAAATCCATTAATCGGCAATTCGGTCGTTTAAACGGAAAAATTTGCGTTTAATAATTTAATGCAAAATAAATGTATTTCTTTCATCAATAAGAACACAAAGAACTGCTTTTTACTGAAATATCAACTTAAGTCTGTTGCATTGGTTTCTAAACTGTTTGTTTAGGACAATTCAAAGCATCCTGAGATTTTTTTTAAAGAATCAAGGGGACTTTTTAAAAGAAAATACAAGATGTGTTCAGTGGAAGTAAACTCTTTAAAACGCAGTGAGTGAGACAATTTGTCGATAAAGTTAGTTTTTATTTTATTTATCTGACAGTGCCTTCGAAAAATTCAATAACAAATTCTTAAAAATATGGTACGAATAATTTTTGCGAAATTCAGAAGAAAAGTTTGATAGAACTGCACTCACAATATTATTTCGTTAAAAATAATCTGAAATACATTTTAAGCTAATCGAAAATACAATCAAAAAGAGGCATACTGATATTTCATTATATTCAGCACATTTTGTTGTCTATTTTCAATCATTGTTTAATTATCGACAAAAGTAGTAAAAGCAATCGAAATTCGTTTAAAATAACCATCAATTTTTAACTGACAAAACGTAGAAAAAAAACGATTTTCGTGGTTTGTTTTTCAAATTGATTTTTTTTTTCATTTGCATGTAATTTTACAAAACACAACACAGACAGATGTACGTATATATTTTCATTTTCTATGTGTATCTATATGTGAATAATTTCTTGTAATTTTTATTGAAATAATTTTGTATATAATCACACTATTTTGGTAAAAAAAAAAAACAAAAAGGAATTATATGAATTTATATTTTTAGAAACAGAAAACATAAAATTTTACATTTAACATAAAATATCAACTCTTACTGAATGTCTGAAAATTTTTATAGTATGTTTTTTGAATGACTGATTAAAATTGTTAAAAAATATATTTCTATGAATTTTAATTGATTCTTTATTTAACAACAATTTCTACATATTACTTCCTAAATAAACTGCAGTCGGTAACGGAAAACTTATTGTGAGTGTGGCACTGTTCCCTGACTCTTTCACTACCTTGTTTAAGCTTTAAAGTTAAAGAGGTTTTTCTGTGTTTGTGCAATTAAGAATTCAAATAAGCAAATTCCTAAATATTTTTGACTAAACAACTTAATTATACTGAAGTTTCTACTTCATCAAAATTTGTTGATAAATCAAATTAGAGCGAAATTCCATGTTATTTTTTATAAATTTTTTCATAGAATTTTCTGTTTTTTAGAAAATAAGGTTTTCGAATTTAAAGCAATTTTTTACTATTATTTTATAACATAAGTAACGTCATAGTGCTTGTTACGAATATGTCTAGTCCCGTGTTCCATTGCTAAGGAGAAAACATATTTTTTAAAAGTTTTTTTGTTAATGCTCAGCTTAGAGGATCGAGCTTTTCTAATACTTCGCATTCTGATCAAAACTTTCGTCAGCTCGAAGTACATGTATACCGTGGTTGAAAGCTCAGTTTCAATTTTTTGCACATGAAAATATAATTTTTTATTATTTAAAATTTATTTTTTGAAAGAATTGAAATAAAAATTGTCTATCATATTTTTTAAAGCCTATAAAAAATTTGCTTTGATTCAGTCGATTTGAAAAATAATTTACATAATTGTATTTTAGTTGATATTTTTTCTATGATTTTCTTGCCAAAGTTAAGAATATTAGGAAGTTTTAAGAAACATTCATATTAAAAATTTGACCGGTTAATAGGCCTATTTTAATCGATTATTCGGGTCAAATAATTATTTGATTTTTAAATTATTTGTATCGACATTAACCGATATAGAGGCGATTAATCGAGGAACATTCAAATAATGATATTAAAATAAAAATTTTAAGAGATTTGTAATATTTTATTTTTAAGAAATCTCGACGAAAAATGTTTATATATAGCCTGATATATAACTTGATATAATTATATATATTAAAGTATGTGGCTATAATTAATAATATATTTATATCTCATAATTGTTCTTAGAAAAGTTTCTAATATATCGCTATCTCATTATTAGTATTCTTCTTTATATAATTATTTCAAAAATATATTAAATATAAATACGGATTTTATGTTACAGTAATTATATTCGATCTTTTTTTATTGGGATACCATTTGGGCAGATTTTATGTGTAGTGTAATCTCTGAAACGTGGATTATTTATCACATTTGAGTTACTAATTGTTTGTGAACCCTGAACCCCGTTTCATTATTTCTCGCTTCGAAAAAGTCTATCAGGAAAAATTGTCAAAAATCTAATGATTTTTTATCATAGGTAATTTTATTTAGAAGCCAGTTGTATTTTAAAAAGATTTATAAAATTCGCAAAAAATAAAAAGTATTCTATAAAATTACTTTTTTTACAAAAACTTTCTAATGATATCCATACTCAGAATATTATGTAGTTTACTGTTTGTAGTTTAATAAAAATGTTTTCCAATCCATTTAAAATAAAGGAACATACATTTATTTTTCAAAGAAATATATATTTTAACTTTTTTATACATTTATCCGAAATAATTTACTATCATTTACCGATTTTTTTCAGTTTCATTTATTTTTTTTATTTGTTTGAAATTAAATAAAAATTTAACCACAAAACAGATATTTTTGGTTTATTTGTGTCCGTTACAGTTGTTTCAAATTTAAAAACTGTTTGCTGTGTGTTTAAAAAAAAAATATTAAAAAAATTCGAATTTCTTTTTTATATAAATTGGTTATATACAAAGTTATTTTAATTCAAATTACACAGATACATACAGAAACACATACATACATTTTGTAGATCAAAAAAAAAAAAATACAAAAACAAAAATAATTTCAAATTAATGATAATATCATTTATTTTTTAAGGCATTGGTAGGTAAAATCTTAACATTTATTTTAACTGATTATATCTTTTGTTTCTTACGGATGTGTCAGTTGTTTACACAACATATACAAATAAATAACAAAAGACATTTGATTTAAATAAAAATTAAGTAGACTGATTTTTAAATGAAATATCATTTCTTGTAAATGGCATTTTCTTTTATTTTAACTTACAAATATTAAAAGTGTATAATTCACTAAGAAATATTTGTAATAGTATGTAAATTTTAAAATTTTGCATTGGTTATCAAATCGCGAAGAACGACAAAAAAATACTTTTTGCTCTATTATCTATTTTAATTTTATAGAGCATATAAATTTTTTCAAAAGTTTTTCATTGAAATAATTTCACTTAAAAGTTGAAAAAATGTTATTTTTAACAACTCGAACAGGCTTAACTAACAACTATTAATTAATAACTATTAGTACTGACTGTAATGCCAATTTTTTTTTTACTTTAACTTATCAAATATGTTGCCCATTTGGCATCGGTTAACAGACACTAAAAACCCCATTTTCGGTTTATTCGAATTTTAGAAAATAAAAAAAACGAAAGAGGTGGGTTTTAAAAAAACGGTTAACTACTTTTGATTACTCTAGTTCAAGAATGTTGACTCTTCAGAATTTATATAGAGTAGGGAATAAATAATTTTAATTTTATATTCAGTGTGATAAAAAACTTTTAGATGATTTTAACAAACTTTTAAAAATCAAGTCGAAATCAATTTAACTAAGCATCATATTAAATTTCATTATTTATAATGATTTTTTTATTTTAACACAAAATCATTTGCAATTTGCATAAATCTTATTAAACAAGAGTTAAAAATTGGTCTCCCATAAACTTGTTACTTACATTTTGAGACATTCGAGTCTTAGATTTCATAGCGATGGCTGAATGTAGAAAGGCCCTAACACGATTTTTTATTGCTAAAATAAATCCAAAAAATGAATATGAAAATAATCATAGCTTTTCCGATTTCATCGAATTTTCTCAGTTACCACTAAATAAATAAAAAATCGAATTAGAGCTTTTCTACCTTAAGCCATCGATATGCAATATATTTGTTGAATATATATTTTTTTTTTTGCATCTACTTGAAAAATAATTTTTATCAACTGTCGGCTATATAATGGATTTTCCTAGTTAACCAAGAAAAAAAATACGTTAAATTAAATGAAATGCGTCACGCCAGCTGATGCTGGTGCTGCTGCAAATAGATGTTGTTTTTTTACATACGAGTATCTCATATGCTAAATTTTAAATATTACTGCTGCACTTATTGCCATAAAGTGTTTTTTGAGGCATATTAATATTGCAACATATATTTTATTTATGAGTTTCTATGCTGATTTTGAAGTATTTTTATTTTTTACTTTATTTCTTTTACAAAAATTAAAATAAAAAGATTTCAGTAGTTTTATGTTTAAATTTTATACCAAAACAAATTATAAAAAATTATAATTTAAATGTTTAATGCTCAAAATCAACATATTTTGTGTATGTTAAGTGGTAATAAAATATATGTTTTTTTTTTTTAAATTACCTAAAGTCATAATAGTGCTTTATGTTGATTAGATTATAGTTATTTTGTATACTTACATAGCTAGAGGAATTTTATCATTAAATAATATGAATTAAAATATTGCAGCAATGCAAAAAAAAAATATAATGAAACTAAACCATTTTAAAGATTACAAATCTTTAAACTTTATAAATATAAGTATTTATTCCATTTTTAAATACACCATTTTAAAAGTATTAAATAAAACCTACTAACACTATGTTACAAAGTGTACCACTTACCCTGCAAGCATTTTATGAAAAAATTATACTATTCGAGTCATTTATGACTCCTCTGCGCGATTAAAATACTCATATATGAGCTCGTTTCCTGATCATAAATGATTGTTTTCTCGGGAGAAAATGGTAACCTCTTCTTGAGGAGTCTTTCATTACCCGCTTTTTTGAACAAATTCGACTCATTAATGACTCATATTTTTAATCATTTGCGAGTCTTTTTCGAGTCATTTTTTAGTCGTATTTCTACTTGTTTGCGAGTCTTTTTCGAGTAATTTTTTAGCTGTATTTCTAATTATTTTTGTGTCTTTTTCGACTCATTTTTTAGTCATATTTTTGATCGTCAAAGAGTCTTTTTCGACTCATTTTTTAGTCCTATTTCTAATCGTTTGCGAATCATTTATGAGTCGTATTTCTAATCGATTACAAAAAGAAAAATTTTTGATTTAAATTATTAATTACTTTAGTTTATTAAAATTATATAAATAAAATTATTATTAAATTATATAATAAATTTGTTTAAAAAAAATTACAGTAAAAAAGGAATTGAATTTATAAAAAAAATAGTAATAGTGGTATTCATAATTCGTCGTAAAGTTTGTATAGTGTGTTAGAAAAAAACTTTGCACACCCGGTATACTTATTTTACAATTTGTTTGTTTGAAAACACACACAAATATGAAAATACATAGTGAGTTTATAAATTATTTTTGTGAAAAACAATAAATATAAATGAAACAATAAATTAAAATAAAAAACGAATTGTAAAATATGCATACCGGGTGTGTAAACTTTTTTTCCGACACTATTGTGTTATTATTAAACACTATACAAACTTTACGAAGAATTATGAATCCCACTTCAATATAAACTTTTAAAAATTATAATTTAATATTTCAACTTTACACCACGAGATCACTGACATTAATAAACTAAAATTTACAATATTCTCATATTTTACGCTTGCCGGGTCAAATCTAGCAAAAAATTTCCCGTTAGAAATAAAAATCAAAATTAAAATCAGTTTTTCATCATCTAAATGAGCAAAATATTATTCATAAATAACTTCAAAACAGTCATATTTCAAACACCTGTATGATCCATTTGCGATTTCTGTATGTTTTGTTATCGTATTTTCAATAAATCACTTTTTAAGTATAAGCACGAATCATTTTCGAGTCTTTTTTCAAGCGCGCAAGTGATTAATCAGTATTTGATCGTCAAAAGTACTCGAGGAAGACTCAGTTAGGTGATTTTTGATAAAACAATCTTCCAAATGCTTGCAGGGCAATCACGTGTCCGACAAACGCCAGAGGTGTCTTGCTTTATATACCACCACTACATATCTCATTAACAGGGGATTATGATTGTGACAATCATAGTCTTACTATAATATATTTAAGAAAAATACTTAAAAAAGAAATTTTAATTCTTAGGAATTTTTCCACTCTATGGACGTTTTTTAATAGAAAAATTCTTGGATTCTAAGGTCATATTAAAATTTTTTTGAGATAGTCCTTAGAGTCTGAGAACTTTTCTTTTAGAAAAAGTCCTTAGAATCTAAGAATATTTCTATTAGAAAAAGTTCTTAGAATCTAAGTATTTTTCATGATGAAAAGTCCTCAGAATCTAAGAATTTTTTAGAACATAAGTGAATTTTTATCTAATAAACAGTTCGCACATCCACAGAAAAAACATAGTTGGAACAATCATATTCTAAACCACGAAAAACTTCTTTAAATTTAAGCATATTTTTCTTAAAGAAAATTTCTTTGATTCAATGGAAAAATACTTCAAATAAATATTAAATTTTAAGGACTTTTTTTAGAAAAAAAAACAAAGTTTCTATTGATTTTTATTAGATTCTCTTAGATTCTAAGGACGTTTTTAAAATTTTTTCAAATGGCCCTTAGAGTATCAGAATTGTTCTTTTAGAAATAGTCCTTAGAATGCAAGTATTTTTCATTTATATTCAAAGAAAGGCTTTAGAAACTAAGTTTTTTTTTAGAATATATATATTTTTATCTAACAAACAGTTTGCAAAAACTAAGAATTTTTCTTTAAGGAAAAGTCCATAGAATTTAAAAATGTTTGTATCAGAAAAATGTCTAAAAATCTAGTATTTTGTATAAGAAACCTTTTCGTACAGAACCACTCTTGCGTTTTACAGACTTTTTCGTAAAACAAATTATTTTATTAAATTCTGAGTACTTTTTTCATAATAAAGTTTTTTTTTTTTTGCAAGAAATAAATTAATAAACAAATTAAAAAAAATATATATTGTTGTAGAAAATTTTTGACTATTAATTTTTTCAAATAGTGGGTCGCGACCCCCTGAGGGTCCGCAGCTGCATCCAAAGAAGGTAATAATAAATAATAGTTTATCGTATTTAAAAAATCAAAAAAAAAAGGAAACTGATAAAAGTTGTGGTTTTCCAATTCTTAAGACTTTTCAGACTACGGCATGTTTTTTTTTTGTTTAATTGAATACACATTATTATTTTTATTTATTCTATAAAACACGTTCTAAGATGCTAAAAAATCATCATAATGTGCTTAAGAATCAATTTTTCTAATTGAAAAATCACAGATACTTAGAAGCTTTTTTTATAGAAAACACCTCAAAATCCTAGAGTTTTGAGTTTTTCTGGCGTAATTTAATTGAAAGATTCTTGCAAAAATTTTATCTGGTAAATCTCTTAAATTGTGAAAATTCTACAATTCAATATGTCGTATTTTTTACTACTACTATTTTTTCTAAAAATCTTTGGATTTTAATGGTTTTATTTAAATAAAAAAAAAAATAAATTTAGGGGTCCGTCAGCCAGTAAAAATACCTCAAGGGGTCCGTGAGGTGAAAGGCAGTGGGAACCACTGGTGTAAATTATAATGTTATATGTGTATAAGGCATTTTCGAAAATAAAACCCCCCAGGTAAAAGTGATCATATATTATAATTTGTAAATTGATGACTGAACTGATACAATTTTTTTTATTAAAACAAGACAGTATTATGACTTGAAGGCCGAGTTTTTAGGATGTAGATTATCTTTAAACTCAGTTTATAGCAGTTTGTAACTAGAATATTGATTTTGAAATTTATTTTAATTTATCTTATGGCCTTCATTAAGGCCATAATTTTATGTAACGAAAAGTTGTTCCGACAAATTTATGTTAATAAACATGGAAATGGCAGACAAAATTGGTTTTCAGTTTAACTCACTCCCCAAAAACTCAGCCTAAATGTCAAAGTCATGTTTTATTTGATTTATAACTATTTATTGATGGTTATGAACATTTTATAGTTCCCTAATTATCATATTTTTTCATAGTTAGAATTTTTATTACAGCCAATCATGTTATAAAATAACAAGTAAAAAAGGGCTAAATTTGGCTGTGCCGAATCTTTGAATACCCTCCACCATAGGGGCTGAATATGATATAATACGTATATACTAAATTTTGCATGAACTGTAATATGAATATGTTTTGTCAATTTATGAAACGAACTTTTGTTATTTAGTTTTAGTAATGTTATTTATTTAGTTTTAACAATGTTATTTACAGAGGTCTGCTCTGTTAGCGACTTTAACATTGTTGATTTTTACGTTAACTTAGTTATCAGAGTAACACACATATAGCTCTAAGAATGTTATTATTCTCTATGTAAGACAATAAATGTAATCGAACAATAAGAAGACTTAATAGCATTTTTACTTACTTAACAGAAAAAAAACAAGTAAAAAAGGCTTAAATTCGGCTGTGCCGAATCTTTGAATACCCTCCACCAATGTTCTCTATTGTTTTTGATACAAACAATGGAAAAAACTTTTGAAGTAAAATTATGGAGGTGAAACAAATTTTTGAGGTGAAAAACTTTTTTAGATGCGGAAACGAATTTTTTTACGTGAAAAAAATTTTGTGGTGAAAAACTTTTTTTAGGTTAAAAAAAATTGTTTGTGGTGAAAAAAAATTTTAGTGGTGAAAAAATTTTTTGAGGTCAAAAATATTTGAGGTGTACAAAATATTATTAATTTCTAAGCGATTGGTGAAAAATATGAGAAAATATATTATATACCAGTCGCTACTATGAAATTGTACTAAAATACACCAATTTGTATGGAAAATTTAGAGGTATCTTCACATTTTCACCCATAACTTTTTAACCGCTGGACCGATTTAGCTCATTTTCAATAGCAAACTGCTCGGGAGGATGTCCAACGTCGTGATCGCCATTTCAACAGACAGACAGACGGACATCGCTAAATCGACTTAAAATTGCATAAGGATCACGAATATACATACTTTATGGGGTCTTAGACCTATATTTCGACATGTTACAAACGGAATGACAAACTGATATATACCCTCACCATATATGGTGGAGGGTATAAAAAGTGCCAATCATGAAATAATAAAATATTGACTATATTATTGATCGTAGCGACAATATTGATGATTAGAACCTAATTTTAAACCAATAACTTGATTTTGACAACCATACCCAAATGCAGCAAGCATAATATAGGAGCGGTGATATATTACTTTTATATCTGCGTGATATATTCCTTAAAAAAAAAAAAAGTTTTGCTGGGCTTTACCAATAAAATTAGAATCATTAAATTATCTTTTTAGGTGTTTAGATTTATGTGAATTGGAATGTCCTAGAGGGGGCACAAGGGGACACTTATTTATGTTCTTATACTCCATTGAGTCTCTCAATGGACTCATTGGATGCAACAAAGTAATCTTAAGCTAAGTTCCTGGGCAAGAGGGGCATGCGCGAAACGAACTGGCTGACAGATTGGCCAACTTCGGGGCCCGTCGCTACTTCTTTGATCCTAAACCTTTCTGTGGTGTACCTGCAGGTTATATCAGGAAAAAAATGGGATTTGGAGAGAATCCAAGACCATTTATTCCTGAAATGCTACCATTGGCCATCGCTCCATCTGATGTAAACTTTAGAGGGCTTATTTCTCCGAACAGAAATGACTCAAGGACCTTAGGGAGATTTTACTCTGGACACTGACTGATACGGATACTTGTAGGTTCTGAGATTTGGACACTGAGACAGCGTAACATATACCCCTTAAGAATTTGGTGCTTGGATTTATAATCGTAAAATGAGACTGCACAAATGATCGATTTTTGGTTTCGGTTCATAGGGCCAAAAAACCCAACTAACATATTTTATTTCTTCTTAAATTTCAGCATTCACAAGTTTGGTGCTTGTTTCATAATGAAATAACTGCCAAAGAATTAATTAAAATAAACCTCAAAGAAATCATTTCAAAAAAAAAAAATTAAATAAGTGCCAAAAAAATTAAACATAGTTTACATGTATAAAATGTACATAAATATTTGTAAAAATAAAATTAAAAGTAACTTTGAATAATGTCGTCAATTTCCTGATGGCAAACTCTACATTTGAAATTTTCTAGAATCAACTAAAATAGCCCGCAAACATTAATGGAAATAAAATAATTTTCAAACATCTTAAATTTTTAACTTTATTTCATTCATTGTTTTTTCATAATCAAATCTCCTAATTTGAAGATGAAATAATCTCGTTATTTTTTCACAATGAAATCTCCTAATTTGAAGATGAAATAATCTCTAAAGAAAATGAAATAACCCCCAAAAAGTTGACGTATTTTTTGGTGGTCTATTTAATTGTTTCTCTTTGGAAATAAGCGCCTTTAATATTTACCGAATTTACAAAATCTTATAATCGGAAGACCCGGAGTAAGATTGTTGCCGCTTTACAAAAATTGACAGATAAATACAATTTAAATTTATAATATAATTCAATTTAAAACAAATAATTTTTCATTGTGTTTTTTTTTTTCGTTTGCTTGCAGAATGGTTTCGTTAAATGCCACCAGGAAAGTTGTCCGCCCATAGATGATTGCTATTTATTGGAAAAGAAAACCTCTGATACTTGCTGTAATAAATGCAAAGGTAAGAAATATTTTTATACCAACATTCAATTTAAAAATGTGCAATTTCAATCAAATATTTTATTTTAATTTTAAAGGTTGCATTTTTCGTGGCATACCCTATGCTAGTGGTTCGGAATGGACAGATCCAGATGATGCCTGTAAATCATACAAATGCGTTGGCAGTGTTGTTACCGAAACAATAATGAAATGTTACACGCAATGTGATGATAGTCAATTGACAAAACCAAAACCGGGCGAATGTTGTCCAACGTGTCAAGGTAAGAGATGTACAAAAACACACTTTTTAGAGCATAGTCATACATAGTCAGTGACTTGGCTTAGCAAAGACACCATTTTCAACAAAATTAAACATAATGTTCTAGTTATTTACAACCTTGTTAAGTTTATGCTTAACATTGTGTATGAAAATTAAGATTTTTTTTTGTATCTTTTTAAAAAATTAAGACAGTTGTTTATTGTCTAATTTTATTAAAATCATGTTTAAACATGTAGCAACTTGTTGTGGTTTTGTTTAAACAAAACCATAACATTAACCAGCAACCAGCAATCAGCAACGGCAACAACACTACTGTTTTTGATTCATATTTGTTTTCCATTCATGTTTAAAAAACAATTTTGTGTGGTCTTTTCAACAAAAACAATTCGAACTCGTTCTACAGTGTTTCAAGTTTTTTGTTTGTGCTGAAATCTTGGCAATGGGGTAAAAAAAAAATGAAACCCAAGAACATTGAAATCGTGATTTCACCATAGAATGCAACATGGTTGAAAACATGCTTTTGCTGTCTTATTATCCCTTTAAAAGACTCATAATTAACTTCACAAAACAGACATGTCAAACAAAATAAAATAAAAAAAAAAAACAAACAAAAAACTTTTTTTGTTTTAATTTTTTGTTATCGTTGTTGATAATGTTGTTGATGTTCGAGTGTTCTTTTGTTCTTACTTTTTTTGTTATTTTATTTTTGGTTTTTCTTTTATTCTTAAAGGTTGCAAGATCAATGGACAAATAGTTTTGGAAGGCCAAGAGGTTGTCGCCTCAATCGATGATCGTTGTTTGGTATGTCAATGTACGGGTAATCAATTAACGTGTGCTAAAAAAACATGTCCTGTTTTACAATGTCCAATATCGAAGCAAAAATTACATCCCAATGAATGTTGTCCACGCTGTACAGAACAAAGAGAATTTATGCCATTACCAGGTAAGTGGAAATACAAACTATGTATAATTTTTTTGTTTATAAAATTATTTATAACTTAAATTTACAAACATTTTGTGCATTGGAATGTACAGTAGCCCGCAAAATTAAGGACACAGCAATTTTTTTATGTTTTACCAATTTTTATTTGTTTGAGCAAAAATTTTAAAACAAAACCCATAATTATTTTTAATAAAAAGTTTGTCCTTTATTTTTAATTAGGGACTGAAACCCTGAAAAAAATGGGTGTTCAGGTTCAACATTTAAAAAAATTGCAAATATTTTATAAATAGGAAATTTATTAATTTTCCAAAGAAATTTTCGTTTAATTTTATAATTAATATACTTTTTAACTTTTCTTCTTTTAAATTTGTTCTCTGTGGCGACAAAATCAATTTCAAGGTTGAAAAATCGTTTCTTCTTGTTTAGAACTTGTTCGAGCATATCTTCAGCATCTTCTAAAGATTCTTTCATATAATTCTCTTCTTCTCTTTCCATAAGCAAATTTTTGAAAATGTTAATAGTTTTTAAATTAAATTCCAGCTAATAAGAAGTCAAGCTCAAGGTCTTTTTTATACAATATTATTTTTTTTATCCAATATTTCGCTATCTCAATGGATAGCTTCTTCAAAAAAAAATCCCCGAAGAAGCTATCCATTGAGATAGCGAAATATTGGATAAAAAATTAATAGTTTTTTATAAAATAGAAAAATTGTTTTGTTAAATTTTTAAAGAAAAATGTTTTATTCTTCTTGTGAATGAGAACTTTAGAAAATTTTATTAGTTTTCCGCCAATAAAATACCTTCTGCGTAAAAGTAAAATTGTATTTATACTGATTTATTAATTCAATTTTACTTTCTTATAAAAATTATTTAAAGACAAAAAAAAAAAGAATTTGCTGAGAATTTTAATGATATTTATATTGCTTTCTTTTATATTATTCATAACAAGCTTTTAACCTTCGTATATTTACAAAAACAAAGCAAATTTAGCTAGACTGATACATGTATTTTAAAGCGGCAAAAAAGTCTTCTCGGTATCAGGTGAAAATGAAAAAAAAATCCCTCAATATTATACTCAAATGAAAGTCAACACTAAGAGCATCCAATAAAATTACTTTTCATTGTAGTTTCTTACTTTTCGCTACGAAATTCTTTGTGGTTTCTGAGATAATGATGATTATGGGGTCGACTGCGAAATTCCTTGTAGTGTTTGAGATAATTGTGATTTGAGATGATTGTGAATTGTGACTATAGAATTTTTTATACATTTTAATGCAAAATCCACACTTTTTTATACATTTTAATGCAAAATCCACACTTAATCTCAGAGATTTATGCACTGCTGATGATGATGTATACACTGAAAATACTTTTTTCACTCAATATTATACTCAAATGAAAGACAATACTAAGAGCAACCAATAAAACTACTTTTCACTGCGAAATTCTTTGTAGTGTCTGAGATAATGATGATTATGGAGGATCGACTATGGAATTTTTTACGCATTTTAATGCCAAATCCACACTAAATCTCAGAATTTCGCAGATATTTATGCACTGTTATATAGCCCTTTAAATTCTCTTTCGCTTCAGTATAATATTGAGTGAAAACAAAATTTTCGATTTTTTGCAAAAAATTATAATGTATACACTGTTTTTTTTTTTTTTGCCAAAATATGAAAGTATTTATTTTGCAGAGATTTATGCACTGCTAAATATCCCTTTAAATTCCCTCTCGTTTGAGTATAATATTGAGTGATTTTTTGCAAAAAATGATGATGTATACACTGTCCTTTTGTCAAAAAATGAAAGTATTTATTTTCACTCAATATTATACACAAGTGAAAGGCAATACTAAGAGCATCCAATAAAACTACTTTTCGCTGCGAAATTCATTGTAGTGTCTGGGATAATGATGATTATGGAGGATCGACTATGGAATTTTTTATGCATTTTAATGCCAAATCCACACTAAATCTCAGAATTTCGCAGAGATTTACGCACTGCTAAATAGCCCTTTAAATTCCCTTTCGTTTGAGTATAATATTGAGTGAAAACAAAATTTTCGATTTTTTGCACAAAATGATGATGTATACACTGCCAAAAAATTAAAATATTTTTTTTTTCACTCAATATTATTGCTGATTGAAACATGTAATTGGTGTCTAATAACTTTAATAATAATTTCTATTCATTTGGAAAATAAAAGTTTTCTTGATCTTAAACCAAAAAAAGAATATCACACATAAAAAATGTTTAGTTACTATGGAACAAACCTCTATGGCATGAGATTTTCATGATACTTAAATAAACCAAAGGTTTTCTTACGTAATCTTGTCTTGACTAAAGACAGCCGGCCGCAAGCTCGGAAAAATTGCAAGTGTTTTGATGTAAAGGGGTGGTCCGATGAGTAAAATTAGAACCTGCATAAGAGCGCACAACAAGCCGATTATCGGGTGTAAATGTTTGTCCTATTTTTGGTCATTAGTCGGTTGTGAGCAGTATCTTCACTATCGAAGTCTTTAACCTAATTGAAAGTTTCGAATTACCTCTGTTTACACTACGAAATTTGACAGCTAAACTAAATTTCGATTTAACAAAACAAAATAAAAAATAACCTTAATGGCGGAGTGCAAAAATTATTACCATGAAAAAAAAAAACAATTTCAATATACGAGTAGCTTACAGAAGGCGGCACTGTTCCAGAGTTATTTGCAAAAATTTTCTTTGCCGCAGGCAAAAATATAATGTAAACATAACTATAAAACTAGATTTTCAAAAAATCTTGTTATGTAAGTGGATTTCTTTGTATGGAAAGGCTTGTTTTAAATTCAGCTATGAATTAGATTTAGAGCATAGTGAAAAATTCATTATTAGAAAATTTATTCAAATCATATTATAATTAAACGCAAACACTATCTTTAAAATGTTCTTTCATGGTTTTCAAATTTAATTTTTTATCTTTTTAGGAAAATGCATTTTCAATCATAAAATCTTCAATGACAAAATACAATTTATGCCAGATCGTTGTACGAACTGTACCTGTACCAATGGCACCAGTATATGTGAGCGTAAGACATGTCCCATACTTGAATGTTCGCCGGAATATCAAACACAAGATGGTTGTTGTCCGCGCTGTATAACCTCTGAAGTACGCAGCGAATGCATACACAATGGCGTAAATTATCAAAATAATGAAACTTGGAATTTGGGTCCTTGCCGTTCGTGTCGTTGTACATCGGGCAATATAAGATGTTCGGAGATGAGATGTCCCGCTATAAAGTGCCGTTCAAATGAAGAACTCAAGGTATTACAGGGAGAGTGCTGTCCCAAGTGCATAGAGACTGCTGGCACATGTACCGTTTTCGGCGATCCACATTTTAAAACATTTGATGGGAAATTTTATAGCTTTCAAGGTTCGTGTAAATATCTGTTGGCCTCCGATTGTCGTGATCATACATTTTCGATACGTTTAACAAATGATGGTCGTGGTACGAATCGTTCGTCTTGGACAAAAACAGTGACATTAAAAATGAGAGGAGTACGAGTTAATTTGGGTCAAAAGATGAGGGTAAAGGTAAATGGTAGCCGTGTTATGTTACCTTATTCGCAGGGTTCTATTACCAGTATTGATAGATTGAAGGAAAGTATAATTCTGAAAACTGAATTGGGTTTAAGTATAGAATGGGATGGTAATAATTTCCTACAGATATCGGCTCCCTCTTCCTACAAGCGTAAATTGTGTGGCTTATGTGGTAATTATAATGGTTTGGCACGTGATGACCTGACAAGTCGTGATGGTGTTAATCATACTGAAGTATGGCGGTTTGCTAATTCCTGGAAAGTGGGTGGTCCCAAGGCGTGTTCTCGTAAAAAAGAGAATATTGCTTATCAACCTGTTTGCAAGCAACGTAAATCGAATGCACTCTGTCGTCCTCTGCGCATTGCCGAAGTATTTGGCAAATGTAATGATCGATTAAATCCTAATAATTATATCGATTCTTGTAAAATGGATGTTTGTGAGTGCCCCGATGGCATGTGTCATTGTGATAGTTTTGCTGCTTATGCGCGGGAATGTCAACGTTTAGGTGTTAAATTACCAGATTGGCGTTCAGCCACACTATGCCCTTATGGTGTATGGCGTCGTGATTTTAATACTACAATACATCTGGTGCACGATAATCCCTTCTATGGTGACTTGGATTTTTTGAAAAAACCCATACCCTCACGTATGAATCGCAAGCAAAAGAAAACGCAGCATAATTATAATGAAATACAAAGAGATTTTATGGATAAACATGTACCGAAGGTATTACTGGTATCAAAATCACCAGATCGAACACCGCCACCGTTACATTAAAACTGATGGATGGTTGGTGTAAGTAAAAATGAGTAAAGGCGTTACGGTTTTGTAAACTACTCTTATTTAATTTAAATAGCTATAGATCAAATTTTTTTTTAAACTTTTCTCTCTTAAAATGCATTGTGTGGGTTGAAACTTGTTTTACAAAATTTTTTTTTTTAGCCTGACACATTTGTTGTTTCTGAACATTTAGAAATCGGGCCTTTCTCTTTTGAAAGCTTAAGAAAAGTTGTGTAAAATAATTCTATAAAGCTTTAATGCTTTTACAGTTTTGCTTATTTGAGAGCAGCCTTTATTTGTAACTTTTCTCTTGTCAGCACTTTCAAAGAGAAACATTTTTTTTTCTAGCAAGTTTCTTCTCTTGTTTGCTTTTTACTAGAGAAAGCTTTTTTAAAAATCAAGATTATTAAGAGCATATTGCTTTTGTTATATATTTTATATATTTTTTTTAAGTTTTTTAATCATTCATCTTAAGCTTTGTTTTAGAATATATTTTGTTTTTATATTTTATTAATTTCTTGTCATGGCTCTCATTTTTTGTTTAGAAAATTTCATCGAAATCAAATTACATACTTCATATTTTTTATAATATTAAAGCTTTAAACTTCCTGGGTAGTTTATATGCTTAATGGCATAAACATTTCAAGATCACACTTTTTAAACATACGATTAATTACACCATTTCCTTTTTAATAATGTTCCTCTTTGAAAATATGTAGTCCAAATATTTTAGATTCTATAGAAAAAAATTCTTTGAACTCAGACGTTAATCCAATAATAATGTTTCTGAATCTGTCATTAATGCTGTAAATACAGAATTAAGCCTGGAACATCTAGATGTAAACGTATGGCTAATTGTACATTTAAGGATCGAACGCAGGTATTTAAGATAAAAGGATAACATAATTTCTTATAAAACAAACATAAATCAAAAACGCTCTCTGGTCAAGGTATTTTTTTCTGTACAAAATTATCAGATTGTAATATATTTTTCATATTGAAAATTTTTTTTTAAATTCTGCGCAAGTTTCTTAAAGAGAAAACTGTAATTTTTTTAAACATAAGGTTTTACATTCTTAAAATTGATTTAATTCTGAGACTCACTTTCTAAAAAATCGTTAAAATTAAGCCTGTTTGATTCTTTCTTTTTGGCGAAAAATTATTTCGTTTAGAATCTAATCAGATTTTAAAAAAAACTTCTAAAATCTTTTTACCATAGAAATTTTGATATTCTGGTGGATATTTTGTGTATGTGAATGTTTGCTGTAAATCAATGAAGTTACCCTTGAACTGAACCATTAAAACATTTTCATAAATGATTGCAGTTTTTTATAAAAGTTTATAAAAAAAAAATTATTTCGCTTATTAAAAACATCATGCACTCAACAAAGAGGTTTCATTAGAAGTCTACTTTAAATATTTGTTTAGTACGGATGAAAAACTCTTAGATTCAGAGAATTTTTTTATGAAGTATTGTAGGTAATAAAGTGATTTTTCTTTAAAATAAATAATCAGATCTAAAAATTTTTAATTCCTTTAAAAAAAAAAAAAAAAGGTTGAAGAAACATATACTTATAATTTTTAATTCCTTTTTAAAAAATTTCTATTAAAAAGCCTACAGTTTACTTCTTCTTCTTCAAAATATTTAAGTTTTTTCGGATATTTTCCTTAGAAACGTTCCTTATTTAGCTGAGGTCCTCATATATTGGAAAAAAAATCAGGTCAGGAATGGAAAATTGGATTTGTTTTTAAATTTCAAAAAAATAAGTACTTTTTCGAACAGGACGTGGTACTTTATTTAAAAAAAAGTTCAACAAATTAACCTTATGTTTTTTATAAATTGAAAGGAATAATTCTGCCAAATTATTGTAACAAAAACAAAAGCAGCACAATTCCTCCCGTGGAGTTATTCCCTTGGCTATATAAAGTTAAGATTTAATACACAAAACATACAAAAAATTCTTACAGCAACAAAATTAAGTAACAAAATTTTCCATCCCATACTTATAATTAAAAAGCTCACCCCTGACTTATATTTAAAAAGCTTTTGTAAAGCAGAGATGTTACTTATTAAATACTAAATTGTGAGCCATTAATTTTTTTTAATTAACTAAAAATAATCAAAAAACTTAATAGAATGATTCGCTCGAAAAAAGGTACAAACGACAACTTAAAAAAAAACGCATACTTTTAGATGTGAAGAAATATTGATAACATTTTTCATCTGAATTTGACCATCAAAAAGTGCATTTTTGCTTTGTTCCGAAACTTGTTTTTCAAAATTAATTGTTTGCTTAATACTACAATGAGAAAATATTCGTGGACAAGGTTTAAGCGGTGTTTCCATTATACCACAAGTAATAGGATCTGTCAAAAAATGATTCAGATAGCAAAAATCTTATGGTGTAAACTCATTTTGTCTCATACGTACACAAAATTCGATTACAAATTTTGACAGTCAGATTGATTTCTTGGTTTTTATAAATATATTATAAAATTATGAGAATCAAATGGTATCAGTGTTGCATTTTATTACAAACAAAAAAAAAAAAACAGTTGTAAAGTAAATCGGTGGTAAAAAAAAAACCAAATGAGCAACAAACAAAAACAGCTGTTTTCATATGATTTTATAAGATTTGAATCTGAAGGTTTAAACGCACATTAGTTATCGAAATAGGGTTTTTTGACAAGCACATCATTTCATAGGATTTTTAATTAAATTTTCTTTAGCTAAAATCATATAGAAAATCAGATAATGTAAACTCCGCTTTAATGATATTTTTCATCCAACCAATTAAGTTTTCTTCTCAAGTGAAGTGAATAAATGATGAATGAAATTAATTGAAAACATTTCATAAATTATAGGCTTCTTCATTGGTAATAAATGAAATAAAATTTCATTTAAAACTGCATTAATTTAATGAAAAATTTGTATAAGTAAATTCCAGCGAAGCTTTATTGATGTATTGCAAAAATTTATTAATATCATGCGAATAATTCTTTAAGTGTATACAAGATTAATTAAAATAATTTAATTAATAATCATTGAAATTGCTATTAAATACATATATTTAAATATTGAAAAAAACATTTAAATTTTTTTTAAATAAGTCAAATTTGACACACTTAAACTCTAAATTTTACCACTGTAATATCTGAATGAAAATTTCTATACGGATATAATTACAATTGTGTTAGCAAATTGTGATATAAAAAACAAAAACATTCAAAATATTTTACCCATAATTTTCTATTTTTTTTTTTGTAAATTTTTTAAAATGGATTGCATACCCTTATTCGAGCGATTCATTCAACTTAAAACAAATAACAAATTAAATACCTAAAATAGATCTCAATTATATTAAAATTTATTTTTTACAATTTATAAAATCATATAAATACAAAAATCATACGAAATCTCATATACGATTTACACATAAAAATATTAAAAAAAAAAAAACAAAACATTATGTCAATTCCCGTACTTTAAAGTTGTAACCCAAAAAAAAAAAAAAAACCGAACAGACCAAACGACAAAAATACACACATAATTTTGAGAAGGGGAACGCTTTCAGTATATTGAGTTTGGGCATATATTTTCAACTAACAAAAAAAATGGCCGTATACCCAGCTATAGTATACCAAGCAATTGAGAATCTGTTGCTCAGTCGATTTACTCGTAGCTATATCCGCCGCCCGACTTTCCATCTAACCATGTAAAATGGACGACTTTTGCAATTCTGAAGATAATTTGATAAAATTTTTTGCATGGATTTGTACCAAATCAAATCGATTTTATTGCTCGTTCTTGGTTATTTCGTTCTTTGGTTTAAAATTGGTGAATGAACCGTAGCAATTGGGAAAGTATAACTTGAGACTTAACTAGCCTGACCCGGCGAAAAAGCCAAAAATTTGTCTTAAAAATTTCAAAAACCCAAAAAAAGCATAAAATCTAAAAAAATCATATTGGATTTATCTCGGAAATTGTCGAGATGTTATTTGAGTGATTTATCATTTAGGAAGCTATAATATTTGACCTAAGAAATAAATAAATCGGGACTTGAAATTTTGAGGCGCTTTTTTTTAGAGAATTATACCTTACGCTATGTGATACAGAGTGACCCAAACACACTATTATTATATATATCCCCGGTGGGCAAGTGCAGCTCCCGAAGAAATTTGGATTTCTTCTTTTCAATAGATTTTTCACAATTTTTTCATAAAATTTATACAAATATATTTTTTCAATATTTTTAGATTCAAAATTTATTCTTCACTGTTATTCACCTTTTTTACATATTAGTTTTTAATATTTTTGCTAGGTTTTTTAAACTTTTTAATGCAGTTGTTTTAAACTTTTGACAATTACTTTATTCTTTCTTAGTTTACTATTTTTTTACTGGAAATGTTGTAACGTTTTAAATAAACAAACAGCCCATAAATACTGTCAAAATCTCTAAGTTCACATCGATAATAATTGTGTAAATCAACAATTTAACAAACAAAAACTTTACCATGACGTAAAATGGTTGATTTAATTTTTTTTTTTTGATATGATTTAATCTAAAATTTGCTAGAAAGTAGCTAAATTATTAAAAATTAAAAAAATTTGTAATAAATTTCTTAGCATTTTAAAAATTCTGTTGAAAAATTACCAAAAAAAAATATTTAAAACTTTCCGAAAAATTGTTAACAAACAGAAACTTTCCCATGACGTGAAATGGTTGATTTAATTTTTTTTTTTGTTTTTGGCTGCTTTAAATTACCAAAATATTACGCAAAAATATGGTTTAATCTAAAATTGTTAGAAAGTAGCTAAATTTTTTAAAAATTAAAACATTTTGTAATAAATTTCTAATTATTTTAATTTCTTTTGAAAAATTATAAAAAATAAATGTTATTTAAAATTTTCCGAAAAATTTTTTATTTTTAGGATAATAATAATTTAAAAATAATTTAAAAATATTGCCAAAGAAATAAATGTATTATAAATTTTTAAATATATAACTAGATTTTCCGCTAAGGCATAGTAGGTTGTTCGGGTTAAGTTCCATATAAAATTTTTTTTTTCACGATAATGAATTTTAGTGAAAATTTAACACAATTTATATTATTTTTCTAATAAAAAAGTGACATTTTGCATTAATAGTAGCTGTGATTTTCTTAATTAATAAAAAAGCTCTAGATTTTCAGAATTGAAATTACGATTTGAGGGCATTAAAATTCCCAGAAAACAGATTCGTGCTGACAACCGAATTTGTTGTCAATCGAATAGTTCAGTTGCAGCAACCGAATTTTTCAGTTGTGACTACCGAATTGTTATTCAGACAACCGAAATACTGTTGTCACAGTCAAACTACTCATAACTCAATTAGATTTCTGTTGTCACAACCGAAAGATTCGGTTATCACCACCGAACCATTCGATTATCTACAAATTCGGTTGTAAACACGAATCTGTTTTCTCTGTGTTATTTGATCAGTGGATATTGTTTTCCATATACAACATAAATTTAAACGGAACGTTTAGTAATCGGCCCTAAATCATATTTTATAATGCTGAATGTATCCAACCAAGCAAATTCTTTGCTTTACCTTGGACTTTTTCATAAATTTTTACTCATAAATTTTACACTCGAATCTGCTCAACAAACACTTTTGTTAGCAAAATTTATTCAAAATTCTTCCAAATGCCGCATACAGACCAAGTAAAATTTTATTAAAAAACTTTACTAAAATGTTTAAAAATCTCTGGATTTGACGAAAAAAAAGTTTTAACTCAACATTTAAAAAATGATAATTTTATTAAAAATTTTTAGTTACGAGTATGACAGGGAAATATCATTTTCTGCTTCTACATACATAAATATTTATTGCCAACCGAAATAAATAAATTATCTAAGTACAATCATATTTAAATGTGATTCCTTATAATTTTGAGTGTTGCAATTAAAATTAATATTTATTTTTCACTAAGTTGATACAAAAATTTTAAAAAAGTATGTCAGCTTTCATTGTAGCTTCGATCGCAATATATATATTTTGAGTTTTCTAAATATGATGTGGTCCTTTATGATTTATGGAAAACCTCAATATGGCCCTTGGTGTGAAATACGTTGCCACCCCTGATATAAATATATATCACAATACTTATGACCCCATTAACTTAAATTCCTATCAAGAATTTGAATCGCTTCCCAGACTCAATGACTCGAATAGTACTTTGGTGTAGGCTCATATGTTATTATATAGTAGGCATGTTGGACTTTAACTTTTGGAACTCTAAGGTACGGGAACAGATATAATATTTAAAGTAAAAAATAAAAATAAAAATAAACATTTAAATTAACAGTTTAAATATTTGAAAGCAAACTGGATAGTTTAGATTGAATTACCCAGCAAAACCACACATTACCAAATAATGGGTAAAGTAATGTATAGCCATAGGGGCCGATGGATTACTTTGCACCTTACTTCATTGATGAATTTTACAGGCGATGAGTCTCAAAGTAATGTATATACCCATTACTTTAGAGGTGATAATGTAAGGGGTTACTTATATGGTTACGAGAATGGAAAAAGTAATGTGTCTAAAAATTGATTTTTAAAAAAGAGGAATTTTTATTTAAAAAAAAAATTATTACAAATATTTTATTTAAAATATTTGTAATTAAAAATAATGTGGTCAAGATGGGAATCGAACCAGGGAACTCTGGCCGTCAGCCAAGAACTCTACCCACTGAGCTATCGACACATTTAGTATTTGATTGCTTTAAAATTAAAATTATTGTTGCGCTTCGTTTTTTCGCTAGTGTTGTCAAAACAAACATACATTACCCTTTTACTTACAAAAAAACATAATGTAATGTGTCTAAAAATAAATTTTCAAAAATATTTCAATTATTACTTTACATTTATAAATCATATATTACGTAATCAATAATCAGTAACTTGTTACTTTATGCTTGCAAATAATGAAAAAGTTAACGAGCTGTCATTATAAGGTAACGCATGAGAATATCGCACCCATTACCAAAGTTTTGCTGGTTATCTGGGTTATATTAATAAATTTTCATTAAAATTTTAAATTTTGCCATATAAACTAAATTAAAAATATCGAATTTTAAAAAAATAATTTTTTTAAAAAAATATTAATGGCCAATTCACAATTACAAAGTACTTTAGCCTGCAGAGTAAGTTTTGTATTACTGTGAAAGTTCCCGCATGCGGACACCGGCCGTCGCACTGACTTTGTCCGGCTACGGGAGATGTCTGCCTAAAGGATAGTTTTTTCTTACTTAGTTCCATTATATTTGTCCGTCTATAGGAACTGTCTGTCTGCGGGAGCTGTCCGTTAGTGGAGCTTTCAGTTATGTCATTTCTATTTTAGTACACTCCATTCTGCAGTATGAATTACTTCGGCATTGTGAATGAAACTAAATGAATATCCAGCTTTCTCAAAATAAATTTATTTAGGAAGAGCTTTTTCTAAGTAAAGCAATGTTTTCAGTTTTTACTTTAAATATGTAATAAATTCATAACAACAAAATTTTTTTTTTTAATTTTTGAAATAAATAACAATATAATTGAGTACCAAGACTCGATAGTACAACACAAAAATAAAAAAAAAAATAGTAAAACTTTTAAATAATATTAAAATGCAAAATATTATTAACAAACAATAGGCCATATATTATATTTTAAAAACAAAATAGCAACTCCTAAAAATAAACTAAATGTAAAAATAAATTTGACATTCATTGAAGAAAAAAAAAAAAAACACGAAAACATAAAAATTCACCTCATAAGCCTTATTTATTTTCATATAAAATTTAAGAAAAACCTAAAATTATACTTAAAAT
Organism: Eustalomyia histrio; assembly: GCA_949748255.1. Lineage (NCBI taxonomy): Eukaryota > Metazoa > Arthropoda > Insecta > Diptera > Anthomyiidae > Eustalomyia > Eustalomyia histrio. The sequence goes on from OX456527.1 coordinate 46,481,561, forward strand.
TTAATTACAAATAAGCCTTAAACTAAAATTATAAAATAAAACATTTTCATTGTGGTATAAAATTATAAAAAACATTATTAAAACTTAAATAAATTCAACTATACAATTATTTTTATATATAAGCAAAAAAAAAAAAAGAAAACATAGTTTTGTTTTATTTTTCTTAATAAATAATTTGCACAAACAGTATTTTTTGCCTAATTATACTTCAAAATGTATTTTATTTTCTATATTAAGTTAGCCAATACTATTTTTAATTTTTTTTTTTAATAAAAATTTATATTAATATAAAATATTTTTTACTCTTTAAATAAATATTACTATTTAACAATACACATTTTGATGTTAAATTTAAAATAAAATAAATTACAAAAGCCATATTACTTAAATAAAAATCTTAATAAATTCCATATGAAACCATTTGTAAAGCTAAAAAATATAACAAATAATTTTACTTAAAAATATTAAATTTTTCAAAAAAAAAAAAAATTAGCTTTGAAATTATAAAATTTAATTCAAGAAGAATTTGTCAACTTATGGTATTTATTCCATTCAATAAAAATACACATGCATAAAATACATACATACTTTAAAGTTAAAAAAATATAAAAGGAAAATTAAGAAAATAAAAAAAAAAATTATAACAAATTTTAAATAAAGTTATGAGTTTTATTTATAATCAAGATACAAAAATTCTTTCTCTTGGGTGCGTTTTGGTATACACTGTTCTTTTTTGCAAAAAAAAAAATCAAAAATTTTTTTCCACTCAATATTATACTCAAACGAAAGAAAATTAAAGTGTAAAAAGTATAAAGAAGTCAGGAAAATTTTAAGAATTATTATGGATTTTAGTGCATTGAACTTTTCATAATCGATCCTCCATAATCATCATTTTCTCATAAACAAAAAGGAATTTCGCATTAAAATATATTTTTTATAGGAAGTCTTTTCAATTCATTTACATAGAATATTGAGAGGAAAAAATGTTTACTCAATATTGTACTTAAATGATTTTCTTGCAGAAATGGACTGTCTTTTTTGACAAAAAAAGGAAAAATTTTTTTCCCTGAATATTATACCCAAATGAAAGAGAATTTAAAGAGCTATTAAACAGTACAAAAATCTCTGGATAATCTTAATAATTATTATGGATTTTAGTGCATTGAAAATTTCATAAGCGATCCTCCATAATCATCATTTTCTCATAAACAAAATGGAATTTCGCTCTGCAATGTATTTTTTATCGAATATTCTTTCAATTCCCTTTCATTTAAGTACAATATTGAGTCGAACAAATTTTTGATTTTCTTGCAGAAAAATTAAAAAAAAAATGTCACTCAGTATTATATTTAAATAAAAGAGGATTTAAAAGGGCTTTTTAACGTTAAAAATCTCTGGAAAATGTTAGTGCTTTGAAGTTTTCATAATCGATCCTACTGAATTGACTGACCATTTATGCAAAAAATTTAAATTTGCATAAAAACTAGTGTTTATTCGACTCTGCCGGTTAGGGCATTATTCAAAAATAGAGAAAATTGAATATGTTCGGGTCGATTTATCGGCAAAATTAGCGATTAATTGATAAATCGTTTAATGCAAAAAAATGTATTTATTTCATAAATAAGAACACAAAGAGCTGCTTTTTTCTAAAATATCAAGTTAAGTCTACACTCACAAAAAAAGTCTGTAACGGCAACTCAAAATTTTGCTGTTATTACGGGAAATTTAGCTAACACATGTCTACTGACGTGTAGTACAATGAAATTAGTAAATTTTAGTAAACCTTTTGTAAAATAGAATTTAAATACTGTTTGCTAAAATCAGCAAAAAATTTACTAAATATTATTAATATTAGTACAACCAAATTAGTATAAAAAATTAGTAAGCGCTACAAAATTTTGGTAAATTGTTGTAAACTCAATGAATTGTAAAAATAAAGCAAAATTTTATTTTAAAAAAATATTAAAATAAACAAATTTATTTAATTATTAGATACACTTGTTACAATTAAAAGCTGCTAATTTTTTTTAAATTGCCTTACGAAAAAAATTACAAATTAAACAAACTGAGCAATATTTTTTTGTTTTATTTATTTTTTTCAAAACATATTTTAGACAAAATAAAAAAAATTTAAAGGCTTAAAAAAAAGTAAAAACATAAATGAATTTAATGTTTTAATTTCATAATTTTTGTTTTAAAAAATATTTTTAATAAATTTTTTGTATTTTAAACTCAAATTTTGATTGTTTTGTGGGCTGATTTTTAAAACTAAAAAAGATTTTAGTCCTATTTTTTAACATGAGTCGGTTGTGAAAAGTATTTTAAATTCCGATTAAAAAACAAAATTTCCTTCAATATCCACTTTTGAAAAATTAGTAAATTTTTTTGCTAATTTTAGCAAATCGGTTTGAAAAATTTGAAAAATGATTTCTGTAATTATCAACAAAAATTTTTAAATATTCTTTTAAAATTCTGTAATTTGTTAAATGTAAGTAGCAAAAAAGTTTACTGAATAACAATTTTTTTTCTAAAAATCAGTACAAAAATAGTAAAGAGGAATTGACAACCGTTTACAAATTTTTCTACTAATTTTTTTTCTGAGTGTGTTGCATTGGTTTCTATAGTGTTTGTTTATGACAATTCAAAGCATCCTGACATTTTGCAAAGAATCACGTCTTATAATATTGGGCTTTTTCTGAGGAATTTGACGACTTTTTAAAAAGAAAATGTCAGACGTCTCTGCAGTGTTTTACCGAAGGGGGAAATTTTTTCGATAAAGGTGGTTTTTATTCAATGACAAAACAAGAGCTGCCTTAAAAAAACTTAAAAGAGAATTTTAATAATATGATGTGAATAGTTTTTTCGTATTTCACAAAAATGTTCGATAGAACTGCGACTGTTCTTTTTCTCTTTGACTACCCGGCTTAAGCTTTAGAGTTAGGGAGGTTATCTATTAGAAAAGAAAAGAAATCACGCATGTTCATGACATGTCCTCAACGATTTTTCTGTGTTTGTGCAATTATAAATTCAAATAAGTGAATTCTTAAATATTTTTGACTAAACAACTTAAACAAAAGTCCATTTAATTTTTTAGTTTTTATAAATTTTTCCATAAAATTTTAAATGAAAATGTTTTTTTTTTTTAAATACAGTTTTCGAATTTAAGGCAATTTTATAACATAGTTAAGTAACATCATAGTTCTTCTTAGGAATATACCTAGTCACGTCCCAGCAAAACCACACATTACCAAATAATGTGTAACGTAATGTGTAGCCATTGGGGCTCATGGATTACTTTACACCTTACTTCACTGATAAATTTTACAGGCGATAAGCCTCAAAGTAATGTATATACCCATTACTTTAGAGATGATAATGTAAGGGGTTACAAATATGGTTACGAGAATGGAAAAAGTAATGTGTCTAAAAATAGATTTTAAAAAAGAGGAATTTTTATTAAAAAAAATTATTACGTTATTAAAAACAACGTGGGTATGATGGGAATCGAACCAGGGAAATCTGGTTGCCAGCCAAGAATTCTACCCACTGAGCTATCGGCGCATATAGTATTTGATTGCTTTTAACTTAAATGAATTGTTGCGCTTCGTTTTTTCGCTAGTGTTGTCAAAACAAACATTGCTTACAAAAACACAAGGTAATGTATCTAAAAATAGATTTTGAAAAATATTTCAATTATTACTTAACATTTATAAATCATATATTACGTCATCAATAATAAGTAACTTATTACTTTATACTTGCAAATAATGAAAAAGGTAACGAGCTATCATTACAAGGTAATGCATGGGAATATCGCACCCATTACCAAAGTTTTTCTGGGATTTTTTTATTTCTAAGAAGAAAAATATATATTTTAATAGGTTTTTTGTAAAAGCTCTGCCTAGAGGCTCTAGCTTTTCTAAAACTTTTCGTTTTGATGAGATCTTTTGTCAGCTTGCAATAGATGAATACGGAGGTTAAAAGCTCTAATCATTTTTTTTGGACATAAAAATATAATTTTATATTGTTTATAATTTATTTTTTTTTTTAAAGAATTGAAACAAAAATAAAAATTGTCTAGCATATTTCCTAAAGCCCATATAAAATTTGCATTGATGCAGTCGATTTGAAAAGAATTTAATTGTATTTTAGTTGATGTTTTTTTCTAAGATTTTCTTGCTAAAGTTAAGAAAATTATGAAGTTTTAAGAATAATAATAGAAAAATTCATACTGAAAATTTAAGCGGTTAATTGAACTCTTTTAATCGATTATTCGGGTCGAAAAATTATTTCAGATTTAAATTATTTGTTTCGACATTAACTTTCGGTTAAAGGCGATTAGTTGAGGAATCGGTATGATATGATAAATAATTCCCTTTAGACGATAAACTATAGCTAGTACGATTTTTTCTTATTAAAAATAATTCTGATTATATATTTTTAAATTTTACACTATTTTTTTTTTATATTAAATGGGAAAAATTGTGAGGATCAGCGCTAGAGGGAGTGCACACTTTCGACATGATCGACCAGGTCATCATCAGCCTTCGTATGAACCACTCAACCCACAAACAACTCAAAATTTTGAACACACACTTTAAGGAAAATGACTATGCGATGATGAACTGGTCGCTCAGATCGAAAGTATGCACTCCCTCTAGCGCTGATCCTCACAATTTTTTCCATTTAATAAAAAAAAAAATAATTAGTGTTTACAATTCGTTAGTAACATTAAATTATGATCTCGAGCCTGATAAAATTTCAAAATTTATAATTAAAACAGATACATCGAATAATATATACAAAATTTACAAAAATAATTTTATATAAAATACATAAGTAATCTCAAATTTGTATGATTTCTCCTTTAAGTTTCATATTTAGCAAAATATTGGCAATTCAATAGTAGTGCGAGTATATTCAAAGTTGTTGTTAAGATTTAAGACTGTACCATAATATTATCGTATGTTTTAACATTTATTGATTTTGTGACACCCGTTGTATTATTCTCACACATTTTTATTATTTAATTTTATTACACTTCAATATTTATTACCATAAAATTTGTAGATACGAGGATAAATTCATAAGTAACTTTATAATGATTTACACAAGGCAGGAGGTCATTTCCTGTGTAGTATCTATTTAGGAAACTTATGGAAAAAAATACAAAAGATTAATAGTCTTGGGAATTGTGTGCTTTACATAAGAAATTTAAAACTATAATGAACTTGACCTTTAAATTATTAAAATTTTACCTTCATCTACTTCCCGAAAATCCTACGCATTTTAAAAATGTACACAGAATCTAGGTGCTCCCTTCTAATTTATGGCAAACATAAATTTTAAAAATATGATACAAACAATTACAACAAACACAACCACAACATAAAAAAGAAATCACTTACACATGTAAATAAATTGTAATGACAATATTTTTATAGCTTACAAGGAAGTCTTCCTTGCCTGTACTCCCAGATCTTAATAAAATTTAGATATGTTTTATAGGAGAAATATCTAAAGATTTAGGATTCAATATATCGACTATCGACCAATCGACTTTTTTGATATTTTTAAAAACTTTTTTGAATTTTGTATTCGACTTATTTACTTTTCATTGGACATTTTAATTTAAATGTAACAAACACAAAGTAGGTATATTAAGTCAATTTACACTATAAAGTTGATTGCATGCTTTTTTCTCAATTCCCCTTTTAAAGTTGCTTCCAAAGTAAAGTCTATTTATACGTTGATTTTTTTTTTTTGCTCCACATTTTCTGTTTTTTTCTTTTCAAACTGAATGTGAATGAAGAAAGAAAAGAAGAATACAAATGTGTGCGAAAGAGAAATAAAAACAATAACCGTGCTTATTTTGTTACTCCGCTTGCTTCTCTACCCCATTCACCACCAAACAAGAAATGCCGGCAATAATTGCATTCAATAAAATTTAGCGTGTAAATAAGCTCATAGTTACAATAAACTATAATAGCAACTATAATACTTAAGACATTACTCACCAAAAAAAGTCTGTAATGGCAACTGAAAACTTTTGCTGTTATTACGGGAAATTTTGCTAATTTGAGCCCAGCGAAACATACTAGTCTTAGCAACGCATGTCTGCTGACGTGTAGTACAATGAAATTAGTAGAAAAAAATAGTAGCCAGTTCTAAATTTTAGTAAACGTTTTGTATAGCGGAATTTAAAATCGGTTTGCTTAAATCAGCAAAACAAAAATTATTATTAGAGCGCCCCGGTAGGCTAGTTGGTAGTGTGCTAGCTTATCAGTGCGGGGGTCGTGGGTTCAATTCCCACCAGAGACTCTGGTCTGTTTTCGCTACAACGAGCCGATAGCCTTTGTTGCTAGTGCTCTATCCTTAATATAAATAAAATAAATAAAAATAAACCAAAATAATGTAAATAATGTAATGAATTGAAACATAATTTATTAAATTAGTTTATTATTCCATGAGCAAATATATAACATTCTGAGTAAATAAATTTATTTAGTAATATATTTTATAAAAAAAAAAAAATCAAATAAAAATTATTATTAATATTAGTGCAATCAAATTGATATAAAAAATTACTAAGTAAATTGCTGCAAACTTTTAATTTATAAATGAAAATGATTAAAATGCATAAATTAACTCAATAATTTTTATAAACTTTTAAGCTGCTAATTTCTTCTAACATTGCCTTACGAAATTTATTTTTTTATCGAACATTTTTTTATATATTTTTTTTTTCAAATTTTAGACAAAACTAAAAAAAATTCAAAGCCTTAAAAAATAGTTAAAACATAAATGAATTTATCATTATTGTTTAAAAAAAATATTTTTGGTAAATTTTTTTAATTGTTTTAAGGGCTGATTTATAGAACTAAAAAAAAAATTTAGTGCTATTTAAGCTATTTTTAGAAATGAGTCGGTTGTGAATACTATATTCACTTCCGATCCCTTTTTTCAACCTATATAGCATTTTGATGCAATTTAAGTTTGTAAGTATAAGTTTTAATTACTAGAAACAAAATTTCCTACAATATCCAGTTTTTTTCAAATTAGTAAATTTTGTTGCTAATTTTGGCAAATCGGTTTTTTAAAATTTGTAAAATGATTTCTGAGATTAGCAACAAAAATTTGTATATTTTCTGTAAAAGTTCTGCTATTTGTAAAATATAAATAGCAAAAAAATTTACTAAATAATAATTTTTTACAAATTTTTTGCGGATTAAAATCCGTTTTCAAATTTTTCTACAAATTTTTTTTTCTGAGTGAGGCCTTCGACTGGAATGTGAGTAAAAAAGCGTTATTGACTTCCGATTTCATGGAGACGTTTGAACTTAGAATCACTTCTTGAGTCGATTATGCGGTTTCAGTAAATTTATCTCTCTGTTCGCACGACAAAGATCGGAAATATTATTATATTTTGATAAAATTTGGTACACCTACTTAAATCGGCTGAAAGACTATTAATTTTGGTTGCAATTTATCCATGTTTAGTCCTCTATGTATTGTACATTGATTATCTTTTTGATTCATATTTCAACAGCATATTTTAAGTGCATAAAAGTCACAGATTTGGTGAAAACCAATATATCCACAAATTCACAAAAATTTACCCAAAATTCAGGTAAAAAAGTGATTTTTTATCAAACTAAAATTTCATATAAAAAGTCGAATGATTTACTTCTACTTCCAAAGAAGTCGAAAATTCGACTGTTTTAGCAAGAACGGTATTAAACTCAAGATATACAAAATGCCAAATTCTTTTATTTATCACGGCAGCATGGCCTGAGTTTTATACCGTTTTCGGTTTTAGATCTATTATTTTCATATTTTGGTGCATATTTTTGGTACACCTGGACGATCTCAGTTCCAAATTTGACTTTTTTTTCATAAATTAATAAACAGTTCGCAACACTGACTACTTAAAAATTTTCTTTCTCATTACTATCTTCTTTAACTGGAAAAATCCCATTATGTATGTTTTTATGATAATTACGTCACTTCTGCATGATCAACTAAAAAGTTTTTCTCTTGGAAATTTTATAATTTTGAGTTGTGACTCTATTTTATTGCGGGTGCGATATAATAATATTTATTTAATTTAAATGTGTTTCAGTGCATATCTATATGCATGTTCTTTCAGATTACATCTGACTTATGGCGAAGAGCTTTTTTTGCAATTTTATTTCTAATATGCTAAATATGTTATGTAGGTGACAAGCATGAACCTAAATATTAGACAATATGGATATTAATTTATAATTGTTTTCTCTAGTACTTTAATGATGTATACAAATAAATCCGAATGTAGGTCATGACATTTTTTATTCCTATCACATTTTTACTCGCACCAAAAACAAAACACTTGCATCTTAGTTGTTTGTCCTCTATAACATATTCCAGTTTCATCAAAATTTGAGGGTCCGCACAAGGAGACTTTACTTGTCATTTACTACAGCATGTGTTAAATTTTTTATGATCTCCTCATGTTGGAAAAACAAAGTTTAAAAATTATACAAACTAACGAATATGTTCAAGTTCTGCCAGAACTATATATTTCCTGTCTTAGAAGTGCAGTTTCTGAAACAGTAGCTGACATGCGCATAATAAATTTTTAACAGAATCATACAACTGGTTTTCACACAAAAATATCTTAATCGAACCGGAAAAAAGTTCATTTAAATCAGTGATGTTCATTGCATGGGACAGTTGTCCCCTGCTCAATTCACATGTATTCTTACGCTCTTGCCTTTAGTCGTCACTGAAACAGCGACGAATGAACACGTGTGGCGGATGTATGCTGATTTTACTTTAATGCACTGAAAAAAATTAATAGCAATGTACGAAAAATATTTTAATAATACAAGATCTATAAAAATCTTTAATAAACCTAATAAAAAAACGCATTTTTTAATATAAAAGTTGAAATGTTCTTAAAAATTTGAGTCCGATCGTTCATTCATTTATTCCGATCGAATGTATTGTATTTTTTTTCCTTCCAAAAATAGCATTTTTTTAATAGAATATCATAATAGATCTATATATATTACAGATATTTTATTAATATGTAAATATAATGAAATCATTAATATTGTTGGAAATATTTACAACTTTTTGTTTTTTATAAAATGAAAAAGGCACCCTAATGTATATACATATGTATTTATTATTTTCCTTTCAAAAATTTTTGTTTAATTCATATTTCTTTAAAACTGTTTTACACAAAACATAACAGTCTCATATTTTATATAAAAAATACTTTCATACTAACACTGCTATTAACCCATTGAACATTTCTTACAGTGCAATTCTCATTTTCTCACCAACACAACTACATTTTTATTTTTGAACAGCACTGATTTAAATCCGCACTCAGAATATTATGTACTTAACTGTTTGTAGTTTAATAAAAATCTGTTAAAAATAAAAGAATATAGATTAATTTTACACACAAATATTTATTTTAACTACTTTATACATTTATTCAAAATGATTTATTGTCATTTACAGATTTTCTTCAGTTTTATTTATTTTTTCCATTTGTTTGAAATTTAATAAAAATTTTAAATTAATACACAAAAACCATTATATTTATATGAAAATTGAGTAAACCGGTTTTTAAATGAAATATTACATCTTTTAAATGGTATTTTCGGTTATTTTAACTTACACACTATTTTATGCGCAGTAATATTTTATCAAAGTATGAAAAAACCACCTTTTATTCGTGAGGTTTTTAACTTTTAAACCTTGCTTTGGCTGTGAGTAGGATTGACACATTACAAAAGTCAAAAACCTTAACATCCGGAAAAAATACCTTGATTTTAAAACAGACAACTTGATATCGCAAAAATTCTGAAGAGTACTAAATTAATGGGATTCATTTTCAAAATATTTATGTATATTCTATACCACAGTATATATTTAAAATATTACAAACGGATCAGTTTTTGCAACTAAAATTGATCGATTTTTCTCACCTAAACATTCCAATGCGGGTGTGAATACCTTTTAAGGTTAAAAATCGAAAGAAAACGATACATTTGAAAAATTTATTTTTGTAATACAGCAATAATTTTTGCTTTATTTGCAGTGAGGTTATATTTAGTAAACAACGGTGATCTGTACTGCCTACATTAAAAACAACAATTTCTTGCTTTTGAATAATAAAATAAAATACCACGATATAAGCAGGGTTTTACATTTCTGCTGCAATCAGTGTCATAATATATCAAAATATACGATCTCTGTTCAGGGCAACTGGAACGCTTCAATGTTGGCGAATAATTGCTCGACTATTGTTGCAGATTGTTAAGAAAGTATCAAAAAAAACCACCTCCTTATTGAAAAACGGTACGCATAGGATATTATGTAGTTTACTGTTTGTAGTTTAATAAAAAGTTTTCAGTTCAGTTAAAAATAATTCAGTTATTACAGTTATGTTTTTTTAGGATATATTTATTTAACAATTTATTTTTACGGAATTGGTAAGTAAAATTTAAAATTTTTTTTAACTGATTAATATTTTTTTTACTGATGTGTCAGTTGTTTAAACACCATTTAAAAATAAATAGCAATGACCTTGTGATTTAAATCAAAAATAAGTAGACCGGATTTTATATCATTGATTTTAAATTGTATTTTCTGTTATTTTCAAGTTAATTTTTGTACAAAATCTAATTACAAATACTGATAGATTTTGGGATTTTAATGAAGAATGAAGAAAAGTTAATAGAAAAATTTGTAAACGGTATTCAATCCCACTTTACTATTTTTGTACTGTTTTTTTAGTAAGAAAATTATTATTTAGTAATCTTTTTTCCTATTTACATTTTGCGAATTTCAGAATTTTTACAGAATATTTACAAAGTTTTATTGCTAATTTCAGAAATTATTTAACAAATTTTTAAAAACCAATTTGATAAAATTAGCAAAAAAAAATATTAAGTTAAAAAAGTGGATATTGAAGGAAATTTTATTTCTAATAATATAAACTTATACTTACAAATTTAAATTGCCTTAAAATCTTAGATAGGTTAAAAAAAGGTATCGGAAGTGAAGATACTTTTCACAATCGACTCATGATCGAAAATAGGTGTTTCACTTAAAATATATTAAAAAGTCCTAAAATATAACCCTTAAAACAATTAAAAATTGACCTTAAAATCCAAAAAAATTAACTAAAAATATTTTTCAAAACAAAAATTAGCAAATTAAGACAAAATGATAAATTCGTTTGTTTTTACTATTTTTTAACCCTTGCAATTTTTTTAATTTTGTCTAAACTATTTAGAAAAATGATATAGAAAAGTGTTGCTCGATAAATCAAAAATATAAATTTGTATACTCGAATTCGTAGGGCACTCTCAAAAGAAGGTAGCAGCTTTAAAGTAAAGCAAGTGTATTTAAAATTAATTGGGTTAATTTGTGCATTTTAATATTAATTTTTTTATAAATTAAAGTTTTGCTATATTTTACAATTCATTGAGTTTAGTTCACTAAAATTTCTCAAAAATGTTTCTTAATTCGAAATAATTTATTTCAATAAACTTTATACATTTTAGTAATCTTTAGTAGCGGTTATTAACTTTCCTGCTATTTCCATTTCACTAATATTCAGTCAAATTTGTTGCTATTTTAAATTGCAGTTTACAGCAATTTACTCAAATTTAGTGGATCTTACTTTATTTTTATACAAATTTGATTGTACTTGTATTTCTAATATTTACTAAAATTTTTATGCTGATTTTAGCAAGCCCATTTTAAATTCCACTTTATAAAAAGTTTACTAAAATTTAGTAGCAGCTACCAATTTTTCTACTAAGTTTTTTGTACTACACGTCAGCAGACATGTGTTGCTAAGATTAGCAAAAAAAAAAATACTGTTGGGCTCAAATTAGAAAAATTTCCCCTAATAACCGCAAAATTTTCAGTTGCCATTACAGACATTTTTTGGTGAGGGTGTAGTTTAACAGTTTTGCAAGTAACATCATTAGGTTAGGTTAGGTAGATGTGGTAGCTTGCCAATCAGACTCACTTAGACTATAAAGTCCCTTGTGATACCACGGAAGCTAGTAAAAAATTATATCACTAGCTTCCCCCGTCGAACCATCCCGATTGCCTCAAAAAGCCCCTAAGTCGGCCGATATCGATATCAGCCAAATCACCCAGGTCCTCAAAGAAACATTAGCCCAAATGCAGTCCCCTTCTGTGAGCCAGGGCAGTACAAGCGCAGAGAAGGTGCTCCACAGACTCCTCCTCCTCTTCGTCACCACAACTTCTACAAAAGTCACTAGCCGCAACCCTTAACCTAACTGCGTGCCTTCCAATCAGACAGTGTCCCGTCATGACGGACACAAGTAGGGATATATCGGGCTTGACAGTGACAGCAACCTGTGCGTGCGCTTCCTATCCAGATGGGGCCACATCTGTCTGGATCGAATGCAACCACGGACAGAGGCCCACCTATCTCTTGCCAACTTATAAGCGCTCTCCCCCAGCCGAAACTTGCAAGTGGACAGAGGCATGCCCACAGATTCCAATTCATGTGGAATGTGTAAGGTAGTCCCCAGTCTTGCAAGCTCGTCTGCCCTACAGTTCCCTGGTATGTCCCTGTGGCCCGGCACCCAAATAACATGGATGCTGAACATCAATAAAACGATAGAATTTTAACTTTGAAATTGGACGATAAACGTCGATCGTCTTATAGAATCTTAGCACAGGTATTTCTTTAACATGCCTGAGGAAATTACGGATAATTTCTAATATGGTTTTAAAGTATAGATCTTGAACTTTAAAAACCACATAAATTTAGTTATTTTTTTTTTGTAGTTTTTATATACTCGTACTTGGAGGTCCTTCGTTTATTATTTCTAGTTTATAGCGAGCTTGCAACCTCCATATATTTACAAAAACAAAGCAAATTGACGATTTTAGCTTGGTTGATAAATGTATTTCGATCCAGCAAAAAATCTTTTCAGAATCCAAAGTTTTTAACAAGCTAGAGCCTCTAAAAGAAGGCAGAGCCCAGGGATGCGAAAGTTGGTACAATTGTACCATTTTTGGTACAATTCGTGTCTTAAAAGTACGATGGTAATCCCAAGGTTTATTTGGTACAATTTACAAATTTTCCCAGTTTATCGTTATTTTTTCTTGGCAACTTATTTTTGCTGGCACATCTTTGTGAATACCTTTTATATTAGAGCCAATTTAGACGGCGACTTTGTTGCATATTATTAATTATAATTATTGCGTGCAATTTTTGATTGTTGTCGAACGGGATAGAGAAGCAAGAGGGATAACAAAAAAGGCACAGTTTTCGTTTTTCTTGCATGTTTCTGTTATCTCTCTTTCACACTCATATGTATTCTTATTTTGTTGCTTCATTCACATTCAGTTTTCGTGCAATTAAAGCCACCATATAAATAGACATAGCTTTGGAAGCAACTTTGAAAAGGGAATTAAGAAAATTGCACGCAATCATTTGCATCGTTTAAATTGTCAACAGTTTCCAGTCTAGTCCAAACTAAAGATTTGTTACATTAATCGAATTCTTGTTGCTATAATTTTAAATAACAAATAGTTTGTTATCTACTTAAATACGATATTGATCTCATGGATTTTTGTACTTTATTTAACATATTTTTATTATTATATTCTTTTAATGTACAACTGCATTTTCTGTAAAGTTTTTGTTATGTTTTTTAAAAATGAAAATATTAAAAAAATCTATAATTGGTGTTTTATTTTTTTAATACTAAAAAAATGGTTCAATTGAGGTCAAAAAAGTACAATTTGGTAATAACTTTTGTACAAATTTCGCATCCCAGGCAGAGCCTGAACCAAAAATTATATTAAAAACTAATATTTTGCTACATTTCTGTCTTTTTCGATTAGAAATTGAAATTAAAAATTGAAAACTTCACTTATTTTTCTAATTTGCAAATCTTATAATATCCCTTACTCGAATATGCAAAATTTTTAACACACTTAATGTTAGTTTACATCCCATTTAGTTCATTTATAAACCAGAGTTCACCTAATTTGAGTGTGTTATTTTATTAATATACGTATCAATCAATAAAACCAATGAACATAAAGTAAAAATAACTTTCGAAATCCCTCCCTCTCCACTTCTTTTTTGTATTTGCATCATGTTTTTCCAGCAGAAGTTGAGAGAGTTGAATAGCCATTGGTGAATTATAATTAATTTTAACACTCAGCCTATAAACTGATAAAATGAGAGATAGTCTTAGCTGATCTGTGTCAGACATTTTAAGTCGACTTTGTATAATAATCTAGTGTGGAGGGGGAGATGAATTAAAAATTTTTTATTATGGGAAGCTAGACAAAAATATAAAAATAATACTCTACTCATGTGCATGTTAATGCATGCATAAAAACAATTGTTGTTTTTGCAATTATTGTTTATTTTTTTTCATTTTTTTTTTGAACAGACATTAATGTGTCAAGTCAATATTGAAGTGACAGCTTATGATGGTCAATACGTATTTAAAATAAAATTAAAAAAAAAATCTATTTTAGAATGTAAATCACGTATTTTGTAAATATGGGAAATTTACACATAAAGTTTAAATATGGACAAGAGAGATAGATATATGCAACACAAATGATCCTACTAACATACTCTATGCAATTATAGACATAAATATGTAAAAACAAAATAAGTATGTGAAATTGATTATACGCTTGTGGACTCGCTAAGCAGTTCATAAAATAATTTTATGGATTTTCAATAATATAGTAAGGGGAAGAAAAAGAAATAAAATATTTATATCCTGGACAATAATGTTCTTCGCATGTCATGAGCAAAATATTTAATACATTTTCTAACGCATTTACTTTAAAGCAGGGACTGAAACTGAACCCGAACGGGTTCAGGTTCGCTGTTAAGCCAGGTTCGCTGTTAAGCCAGGTTCGCTGTTAAACCAGGTTTGGGTTCAAAAATATAAAAAAATAAAAAGTTAAACTTGAAAAAAGCTAGCCAAAGTAAATGGAATTCCAGTTATGACATGGCTCAAGCCTTATTGGAATACAGAAGTTTTTGTTCGGAATTACTGGATGCTGCATTAACTATGTGTGATAATATTTGGAATATTTGTAAAGAATTCGTAGAAGTTTTTGCACCTGTTAAAAAATTAACGCTGAAACTACAACAAGAACAGATGACTTTAGGTGATTTTTAGTTTTAAATTAGAGCTAACAAAAGATGAAAAAACAAAAACATTTTCATAAGAATTATATTTAAATATTATAAAAAGACAAAACCACTTTATTAAAAATCCACTTTTGATTGCAGCACTATTTATGGAGATAGAAGATTTAAGTTAATGCTAAGTCCCGAAGATATTAAAAATGCTAAAAAATACATTTTACAAACAATTGAAATTTTCAAAAATTTGCAAATGGAAAAAGAAGGAAAATTTATGAGAGAATCAAAATATTGTTCTTCAGAAGAAGGAACGATTTTCTAAATAAAAGGACAAATTTAAAAGAAGAAAACTTAAAAAATATATAAATTATAAGATTAAATGAAAATTTCTTTGAAAAATAAATAAACTTCCTATCAATAAAACATTTATACTTTTTCTAAATGTTGAACCCGAACCCTGAACCGAACCGAACCTGAAATTTTTATTTCGATTAACCCGAACCTGAACCCATTTTTTCAGGGTTTCAGTCCCTGTTTTAAAGTAACGCCGGCTTAGATCCGAAAGTTTTAGATAGGAATGCTACACAGAATAAAATTACAAAATTCTGTTTGTAATATTGAACATCGTCCATAGAACATTTTTGTAAATACAAAAAAAAATATTTTTTAAAAAGGCACCAACAAAGGAATTTGTAAATACAAAAAACTTTTTTTTATTTTTTTGTTACTTAAATTTTTATTTTTAAAGAATTTTTATATGAAAAGTGACAATTTACAAATATTTCAAACTTCAAATTTCAAATTGTTAGAAATCGAGTTTAAATTTTAACAAATATTTTTGATTACTTTATATTTTGTGATACTTTTTTCAGTGTATAGAACATCATAGTCATGGAATCAATATTTCACAATCAAATTTAAATTAATTTTAACCATACTATGAGAAAATTTTATCAATAATTTTGCATCAACTTAAAAAGATCTGTATTTTGGGTTACAAAAGATTACACAAGATGGTGGAGCTACAAAAATCATTCAATTTACATTTTTCAAATAAAATAGTTATTATAAAATTTATTCCAAATATTCCTTATTTCTATAAAAAAATCTATATTTTATGTAAAATACAATAATTCCAAAAATAAAATTAGTATTTCTATAGTCATAAAGAATATTTTATTTTAATATAAAAAAAAAATCTAAGGCCATGAAACACCAAGATTTTCCAAATTTTTTACTTCTCCCACACGCAGAGAAAAAACATGGTTTTAACATGATCACTGCTTGTTGCATTCGGGTATGGTTGTCACAATCAAGTTATTGGTTTATAAAAAGGTTCTAACCAACAATATGGTCGCCAGTATCATCATTATAGTAAATATTTTACTATTTCATGATTGCCACTTTCTACTTTTTAACATGATTGTCTGTAACCATATTGTGGTATTAAAAATTCTGACTAAATAAAATATGATAATTATGGAACTATAAAATACTGACAACAATCAATATATAATAATAAATAAAAAAACAACTTTAACATTTACAGTCATAATACTGTCTTGTTTCAATAAAAAAATTACATCAGTTCAGTCACCCACTGGGGGTTCTTATTTTCTAAAATGCCTTATATATAAATATAACATTATAATTTACACTAATCAATTCGTTGTCAAAAATATTCTAAGATTTTATATTTTTCAATTCTTTTCAACAAAAACGATAATAATTTTTTTTAGAAAAAATATGTTTAACGGCTTTCTTGTGGAAAAAGTACTCAGAATATTAATAAAATAATTTTTTTGTAATAAAAGTTCTAAAAAACCCAAGAATTATTTTGTACGAAAAGGTTTCTTATACAAAATACTAGATTTTTAGAAATTTGTCTGATAGAAACATTTTCAGATTCTATGAACTTTTCTTTAATGTAAAATTCTCAGATTCTGCAAACTGGTTCTAAGATAAACAAAATTTTTATATTCCTAAATAAAACTTGGATACCAAAAAATTCTTAGATTCGGAGAACTTTTTCCAGTAGAAATATATTTAGATTCTACGAAAAAATTATTGGACTCTGGGAACTGTCTAAAAAAATTATAAAAATGGCCTTAGAATCTATATATACTTAGGAAAAGTTTATGGAATCTATAAAAGTCCTTAGAACTCAAATATTAAGTATTTTTCTTAAAAAGAAAGTCCATAGAATCAAGTTTTTCTTTAGGAAAAACATTTCTCCAAGAAGTACTCTTAAATTTAAAGAACTTTTTAATAGTTTCGAATCATAATATAACAGTAGGGATAATGTTATGGTAAAATTATGGTTATTTTATTTTGATGCTTTTCGAATATGATTGCCCCAACCATGTTTTTTCTCTGCGTGCATTTTTTTTTAAAGCCCTTTCAGGTTTTCTGAATTTCTCAGCTCTATGCTGATTAATAGTGTTACGGAAATTATATTTACACAGAGGAAACAGATTCATTGTAACAACCGAATTTCTTGCCAACCGAATGGTTTTTGATCACGCAACCAAGTATATTCCAGGCTAAATGGAAAAATTATGTTTCCACTGAAATTCTGTTGTGTAAACCAAATTTCTGTCGCCACAAACAAAATTATCGATGACCATAATCGATGCGGTTGACAAAAATTTCGGTTATCACAATGAATCTATTTTCTCTGTGCATCAATTTCCATTTATCCGCGGAAATAGAAATCTCAAAACAACAATCTTAAAGTGTATATCAATTCAGTTTGACAACTGTTCCACACCAGCAAGTTTAACCATCCAGGCAACCCTAGATATATTTAGATGGCGACATCATGTTCTGAATAATTCTAGTAGACACACAGCATAGCAAAGATGAGATCCTTCTACACTATTCTAGACAAGTCTGAACAGAAACATAATTTTCGGTATATTTTTTACAAGAGGACGCTATCACATATATAAATAAAGTGTCTAGAGATATGCCCTCAGTTTGAGATAGGTCGTTAATACGGCAAACAACTCGGTAAAATAAAGTTTGGCGATTATTAATAATTATGTAATAAATGAAGTTTCTGTGTAGAATAGTGTAAATAAAGAGTTGTTATTATTTTTTTTGTTTGGGATATGAAAAGAACTCAATTTTTTTAACTAGGAAATAAATCAACGATTTTAATAGGTAAACTTGTAACAACAGGGTATTTTGAGATAATTAAGAAAACTTAACTGTATAGCTTCTTTTAAGGGAAATAAGAACTATATCACGTTTTTTGCCACCCTCGTTAACAAAATAAATGTATAGATTTAGGAAGGGCTTTTCTTTTTTTAAGTCTTACTTCTGCCTCTCATGGGAGCACAGCATATTCCAGTGCTCCCATGAGAGACAGGATGGGAAAACTGCCCTACTCTTGCAGTAGCAGTCTCGAAAAGTAGGATTCTTGAAATTACCGTTTCGAAAAATAAATTGCAAATATATCTCTGTATGTTTGCCTAGAAACATATATAAAATAATTGGAAGCATAATTCAAACATATATATGGTAATTTCTAAACATATATTTAATTACATGTAAACATACTCAATAATTCCGTTTTTCTGCGTCAAATCGCTGATGGCTAAACAGATAATTCTCCAAACACCTTTTCGTGCTGTTTGCAATGTCACGATATATGGCAATGTATTTAAAAAGCGTAAAAGTCCAGTCCAGTGCTCCAATGATCGACCATCAATGTGTTTCAAGAGAAGCAGCGCAATTAATATGTTGATTTCTTTGGAAAGGGTATAGAAAAGAGATAAAATATGGTGAAAGATGAAGGGCTTCGAATAAGATAACGAGCTTAATTATTTAATAATTATTTTTATTAATTATATTAAGACACCCATCTTGGAAGTTTCACCTTATCTCTTACACTCAGAGAAAATATTGGTTGCAATTCAATTAAAACCATTAACATTTATTTGTAAGGATTTTATTTTATTTGGAATAAGATGTAAAAGGAACCAAAAAAGGATACTATTATCCATGATATTTCCAATCAACTTTATGAATAAAATTTTAGAAAATTATTGTCATTTCTTTTTATTTTAATAATATGGTATGGTTCAATTATGTGTGGGACAAAATATCGACCAAATGGCCTCCGCGACCTCGGCGGTACACCTCCATCCGATGGTCCAAATTTTCGATGGCGCTGAGGTATAATTAGAGTTCTATGCCTTGAATTGTTGCTGGCTTATCGACGTACACCTTTTCTTTCAAATAACCCCAAATAAGGAAGTCAAACGGTGTAAAATCACATGATCTTGGCGGCCAATTGGCATCGCCACCACGTGAGATAACAAGGGCATTGAATTTGTCGCGCGAAAGAGCCATTGTTTCATTAGCTGTGTGGCAAGTGGCACCTTCCTGTTGCAACCACATATCGTGCACATCCATATCCTCAATTTCTGGCTTCAAGAATTCCGTTATGATCTCGCAATGGCGAACACCGACTACGCCACACTATCGCGACCAACAGCAATGTTTTCAGCAGAACGAACTGGGCGAGCATGCACAGGTGTTTTCACAGACCTGATTTGCAGATATATGTGCACAATTATCCCAATTGTGGACACATTTGGTCGATTATGCTGACCAAAAAAAATTACGAAGTGCACGAAATGCATTTTAATTTGAACGCCCATTTTCATAATAAGCCTGAATAACTTTAACGCGTTGCTCGATTGTGTATCAAATTGAGTTAGTCTGAAATTGAGAAATGTCAAATGAAATGCAGAAAAAAACTTGACACACATTCAAGATCGGTCCTTAAAATTTAACCACAGTTTTAATTATTATAAATAACATTTTCTTCAATATCAACTTTTTTAAAATTAGTAATTTTTTTTTTGCTAATTTTAGCAAATCGATTTTCGAAAATTTGTAAAATGATTTCTGAAGTTAGCAAAAAAAAAAAAAAATTGTAAATACCCATCTAAAAATCGAAATATATATGAGCATACATGATCATACATGGGCCTGTATATGATCATACATGGGCATACATGGTCATACACGTCCATACATTGTTCAATATATGACCATACATGATCTCATATATGATCATATATCTTCGGATCCGAAATTTGAGGGTATATGGTGATATATGTGCAAAAAAAACTACTAAAGCCTGGGGTCAAGTGTCTCCAAGTCACCACTTTTGTTGACTTTTTTGGGTCTATAATTTTACATTTCCTTTTTTTTTGGTGACATTGTCAACAAATTGTCTACTACACTTTTAACATTGCTTTCTTGGCAGCTGCAAAGAAGTGCTTCTTTTTGATTTTTTATCGTTTTATTTTGTTGAAAATACATGTGCTAAATTAGTTTTTAATAAAAAGAAAAGTGAATTTCAAAGGTAAATATACATATACTTTGAACAAATTATATAATGAACAAAATAAATTACAAAAGGCTTGTGATAAAACATTTTGTTTATAATTTATAAAAATTTTTATTAAGAAAATATCTAATTTTCCAAAATAAATACACCTGTTTTAACTTATTTTCCTTCCTAGTGTGGAAATTTAATAAAATGTTCCAAAAGTTTAGATTAGAATTACTAAAATGTACTGGTGAATCTCTGGTTCCAATGTCTACACCTAGTCAATAGTTGTGTAGATTTGCAATGACAAGCACATGTTAAATGTCTACAGCAGAGACAAAGTCAATAGTGAATTAGTACAGTTTGACTTTTGACATTTCCTTCAGGGTAATAATAATTTTTTTTACTAAAAATCACTACAAAAATATTAAAGTGGGATTGAAAACCGTTCACAAATTTTTCTACTTACTTTTTTTTTGAGTGTAGACAACTGAATACTGGCTTTCACAACTAAAAATATAATTTAATGTGAGGATAGTTGACATAACCACCATAATTCGATTGGCAACAAATTCGGTTGCCACATCTGATACTCTTTTCTGGATGTAGAAAGCTTAGTAAACAAGCAAATAGATAGTTCGCTTAACTATTAGGGACTAATATTGCGTAGTTGATAATCAAGTTCTCCTGTCTCGCTTAAAAAACCCGTCACCCAGGATACTATTATATTACTATATATTATCCGGTGTAAGAGAAAAGTTTCCCGACTCTGCCACCTCAACCCTAACTGGTAAATAACTTTACTGAATATTTTAAAATAATAAGAGAAGTTCTTCTTTTTCACTATAACATCATTGGCCGAGCATTTTACCAAGTAAACACATAAAAAAGAAAATGTGATTTATACTCGTAAAAATATTTTATAAATATTTTATTTTATGAAAATTAACACAAAATCATTAAAATTTCATTTGGTGTACAATAATTAAAATTTCATTTGTTTTAACAAACTTTCTCTCGCTCCGTCAATTTCGCAAAAAATATTGAAAAGGTCAGCATAAATATAAAATGTTGTTAGTGACAGGTATCTATCATAAATTGTACAAGTTACTTAAGCGGACCATTCTCAGACCGATAAGTATTAATAAAGTTTTAACTTGCATTTTAAATCGTTCACTACCAGGAAGTATTTGTAAAAATTGTTTATTTATTGCAAACGAAAACAACAATAGCGACAACAACTTAAAAAAAAAAAAACACTATATGACAGTTGTACTCCTGTATGGTTTATGACATGTGTGTGTCCGTATTTGAGTGTATTTTATATAAAATTTCTATGAATTTCATTATTATTCTTTTGATTTGTTCGTTCTCTTCGCGTTTCTAAGTTTTGATATGTAAGAAAATAATACGCCCAAATTTGGCAAACACTGGCGCCATTTACAATGTTGGCAGCATTTGTACCATACGCAGAAGTGTGTACGCTTTTGTAAAAGGCATTTTATTTATATGGAAGAACGTATGTTAGCGCCAATTAAGTTTCAATTGCATTGTCATACATTCGGATCGTACCTATTTACAACATAAAACAATTTTTATACTCGGAGGAGTATGATGCTACATATATTTATTTGTGAACCTGTAAAATGTACCAAATAGAGATAATGAAATGAAATGAACTTGGTTGACGTTATAGCTGTATAAGGTTACCAACTTTAAATGTTGTTTAAGATAAATTGGTATCGAGTAACATTGTGGGAAAAACTAAAGTAGGGATATTAATAAAGTTTGTATAAGTGAGAGTTACAAATTCGGTTGTTTGCAGAGGGTTTTTACAAGTTTTTTTCAGATATAGTGAAGAGTGTTCTCCAGTGGCACTGAGGTGGTGAGACAACCAAGTTCTTTTCACTAGGCCTTGAAATACCATACTAGTTCTATTCACGACAATGACAATTCTTTGCTTAGGTACAGTCTCGATAAAAGGTACTAATGTCTTTTATTCAGGTGAGTTTAAATACGTCTGACATTGTATTGGAACATTAGAGATGTCCAATTAAATGAAAAGGCGATTTTAAAGAGTGTCGGGGTCCAATTTGTTTTCTTTCTATATAAAACTAATAGATATGAAGTTTGGGGCAATTGGATTAAGGAAAGTCTCGGCGGAAATCGATTGAAAATTTCAAGAATGTTTATATGGAAAAAATATGACTTTTTTAGTTTTAAAGAGCAAAAAACAATTATGTCTTTAATCAATTTCTGAAAGTTTAAAAAAGTGTCATTAAATTTCATGATCTAGTGTTTTTTGGCACAAAATTGGCAAGTTCTTAACCGATTTTAAAGTCATGTATCTTTTTAAAAAGATATTTTATACTGAAATCTATTCATAACAGAAGTGGTTGAACAAATAAAAATATAGAACGAAATTTTCCTAAAAACTGGAAAAAGTCATATTTTTCCCATATAACCACTCTTGAAATTTTCAATCCATTTCCGCCTAGACTTTCCTTAATCCGATTGCCACCAAACTTCATATTTATTAGTTTTGTATGGAAAAGAAACAGATTGGACCCCGACACTCTTTAAATTTGCCCTTTAAAAAATTGCCATATAACCTTGGACACCGTTAAGGAATATTCGCATTGATAATACCGTTAGCATGGCTACTTACCCTATATGGGCTGTGAGAAGTCTTGTGGTTTAGAACTTCGGACCTACACCTAAACATTGTTAGGTTAGGTTGGAAAAGAGGAATCGGAAGTGAAGATACTCTTTACAATCGTCTAATGTCTAAAACAAGAATATGCGCTTGAGCCCGAAATTCGGCTTGCTGACCAGATTCTAATTTTACTATTGCTCGGAGCACCCCTTTACCTCAAATATTCGACAATTTTCCTTTGGTTTACTTAAGTATTAATTAAGTCTCAAACCAGGCAGTTTAACTGGACCTCTAGTCACTAGTATATTGCATGGAGATGTGTTATCGAACTGTTTAAAGTTGTGGTAGGAAACTTAAATATACGCGCAAGAAGAACTTGTCTTGGACAGTCGTTTTCCGAGGTGGTATGCTGACGGTAAGAAGATGACTATGGTGTAGGAGCGGATGTTTTTGAACCCAATGATATATTTTCGGACATCAACGCGGCGCTTTGGATGTGGTAAGCATATAACATCTTTTCTAAAATATTTTTTTTTTAAGGCAAGCAAAATCCAGGAAATCTTCCTACTAAATCATGTGTTGCTTTCTTTAAAAAGGGAGAGTGGAAAGATTTTTATCTTTCCCAAGATATGACAACACTGTAATTGCGCGAGATGTTTAATCTTAAAACAGTTGTGGCTCGTCAAGTGATAAATAGTTGGCAAACTTGTTGAAGCTTTTCAGTGGGTTTTCGGTAGGGTTAAGTGCTGTGGGAACACCGAAGGAGGGCGTCACGATATGTATGAGGGATATAAACCTGTAACTTTCTGTGCAACAATCCAATGCGCTAACCATTACGCCACACGCAATAGATACACCCAATATTGTATTCCGGATTATAGTAATAGAGAGAATAACGCGTGAGTTTGCCATTTGATTGTGAATTGAAAACCAATAAAAGCTATACAAAACCAAATTTTGAAAGGCCAAAACAAATCACAAATACTACTGTCAAGTTGAAGCAAACAATGTGAACGATAAACTCGATGTATTTACAAAATGCTTCAGATTCTGTTAATTTTTGAAAGTACATTATTTCTCAAAACTTTAGCAATTATTAAACAGCTAAACTTTTAATTTCAGAGAAGGGCTTGTAGAAAAACATCCCGTCCTTTATAATCTTTTTTTCTGTCGGTTTAAACACCGATGAATTTTGTTTGAAATTATTTCAAAAATACCCGGTTTACTCCCAGCAGTTATATTACATTTACGAGTAAGTTTAGGTAAACGAGTTCCATGAATGGTTCTAGTAGAATATTTTTGGGGATTTATGTGGTTGGGAACCGATTGTTAAATAATTTTATTCAGAGATGTAAGAAATGGCTGAAATCCTACAAAATTAAAAAGTCTGTAATGGCAACTGAAAATTTTGCTGTTATTGCGAGAAATTTCGCTAATTTGAGCCCAGCGGAATTTTTTCTAATCTTAGCTGACGTGTAGTACAATGAAATTTGTAGAAAAAATTAGTTGCCGCTATTAAATTTCCTTCAATATCTACTTTTTAAAATTAGTAAATTTTTTTGCTAATTTTAGCAAATCGGTTTTGAAGAATTTGTAAAATGATTTCTAAAATTAACAACAAAAATTTGTAAATATTCTGTAAAATTCTGTAATTTGTAAAATATAAATAGCGAAAAGATTTGCTAAGAAATATTTTTTTTACTAAAAATCAGTAAAAAAAATAGTAAACCGTTTACAAATTTTTCTACTAACTTTTATTTTTCTGAGTGTGGTAATTGCTAGAGTTGCTGAAAAAAGTTATGTAATCCTTAAGGATCTCTTTGACTCGCTTATACAAGAATTCGGTTCTTTTTTCTTCCCAGTTTTTTACCCAAAGTTAAAAATAAGAAGTTTAAAGAAAAATAACTGTATAATCCATAAAATTTGAAAATTTAATCGGTCAATCGTACTATTTTAACCGATTAGTTGGCATGAATAATTATTTAAATTTTATATTATTTGTTTCGACATTAACCGAAATAGAGGCGATTAATGGATGATGTGATTCAATGCATTAAAATGAACTTGTGTCAAAATTTGTAAGACATTTTTATATTTTTTTTAATTTTGATTAAGCATCAGAGTTGCATTTTGTGTCCCACCTTCAAAAAAATGCACTGACAAAAATTATAGTTTATCAACTAATAAAGCCTTTTCGCGCAAATTATTCAAAAAATAGTTTTTCTCTTTTCAGCTTAATGTCTGCATAATTTAGATCCAATCTTTGCCTTAATATGGCAACCCTACATAAAATGCGTAGTTTGTTCATTTTTAAAATTTATTCCAAAGAATAACATTATAAAAACAAAGTCCATTAAAAATCTCTTGTTAATGTTCATTTAAAGATCTGAAAATGTTTTTTTCATCATCTTTTTATTTCAAATCGAATCTTTAAGATTATTTTGAAATTGGCACGAGTCAATCTTGTGTGCGTACATGCGTACGCGTGCATATGTTTGATTTTGTTTGAATTGCTTAAGGAGAGACATGATGCCGCTCCGCTCGTGTTTATATGAATGTTGCTTGTTAATGTTGTTGTTGTTTTTGTTTAATCCGAATCAACAATTGTTGACCATATTTGTATTGTGCTATAAATTAATTCACTTTTCACTCACGTTTTATGTCAGATATTCTTTAAATACCTGATGGTTTGATAATAAACGAATGAAAGCATAAAAACAAATTACAGTAACTTACATACATATGTACATGTTAACATCTGATATTATTCTAGAAAACTTGAATTAAAAAAAAAAAAGATGTGATGATGATGATGATTGTTAAATTAAATTGATTTCAAATAGATTTTTACTTCAATGGATGGAGAAAATAATAGATGCTGAGTTTGTTACAGTGTTGCCACAATAAAAATTCCAAATTTTACATCAACATTTCATAATTACACATGTTATTTTTAATATTTTTAATTCCTCAGAATTTAAAGTTTTTCATCGGTACAATTCCGAGAATGTGGGTGAATTCTTGAATTCTACTCTTGTAAGCTAAAATAACAGAAAATACTAATTGAAAGAAATAATATTTCATTTAAAAACCTGTCTACTTACTTTTCATTTAAATCAAATGATTTTTGTTTGTTATTTTTATATGTAATTTAAACAACTGATTAATCAGTTAAGAAACAAATGAATGATCAGTTAAAAATAATGTTAAAATTTTACCTACCAATTCCGTAAAAAATAAGTGATTATTCAATTATAAGAAATCGTTTACGTTTTTTGTAATTTTGTTTGTTTTTTAATATACAAATTGTG
Source organism: Eustalomyia histrio (assembly GCA_949748255.1). Classification (NCBI taxonomy): domain Eukaryota; kingdom Metazoa; phylum Arthropoda; class Insecta; order Diptera; family Anthomyiidae; genus Eustalomyia; species Eustalomyia histrio. The sequence goes on from OX456527.1 coordinate 46,508,056, forward strand.
TGTGTGTTTATGAAGTTCATTTGATTTCAATTGAAATAAATTTGTATAAAAACAAACAATTTAAATAAAAAACACATTGGAATTTTCCGAATATTTTTTTTTTGAAACAGACAGCAAACAAAATTTAAATTTGTAATAACTTTATTTCCGTTAATAAATAAACTTGAAATTTCCATTTTGTAGTTAAATTTTTTATCAAACTTCAAACAAATGAAAAAAATGAATAAAACTGATAAATCGGTAAATAAAATTAATAAAAGTAAATCATTTTGAACAAATGTATAAAAATGTTAAAATAAATATTTCCTTATTTTTAACTGAAACTGAAAACTTTTTTATTAAACTATAAACATTAAAATACATAATATTCAGAGTTTATTACAACAAAAATTTTAAAATCAAAGGATGTCCAAATCTGACCTTTTTTAAAGACGTAATTACAAAGGCCCCAATTTTTTTTACATTCTGGTGTTTTTGCTTCACAAAAAGTTCTCAGAATATGAGAGTTTTCCAGGAAATATTTTCTAGGAAATACTCCTTGTATTCTTAAAATTTTTGAAAAAATAAGTTCTTAGAATTTACATATATGATTTTATAGATTTTTATATAAAAAAGCTTCAAAATCTTATTTATGGAATAAAGTCCTCAGAATCTGAAATTTAGAAACAACACTGTGGTGTATGATCTTTATATAAATTTGAAATTACACGTGGATGCAATTACACATAGACTAAACAACCAAGTCTAAGGGGATGTTTCCACATCACGTTTTGAAATTATAGTAACAAAAGACATGCAATGAAAACAAAAAAAAAAAAAACATGCAGTCATTCATACATTCGTTTCGTGACGAACGTTTTGTGAAAACCCACATGTAAATTACACGCAATTAGTGTATTTACACAAGAAATATCAACACTGGTACGTTATGGCATTTTATATTTCACTGATATTTTTCTCTAGGTGTATCTGTGTTACTATTTAATTACTTTGGCTATTTACCAACATAACAGGGGTTTAACTTTTGATATTACTATTTCAAAATTCTTCACATTTATTTCTTTCATTCAATTAAACAATTAATCCTTGAACTTACTTTAAGTCAATGCAAAGTTCTTCCATCGTCTTCATCCCGTACACTCAACACATAAAATAGTAATGGTTTTCTCTGATGAAAGTACTGGTCATAAAACTTTGCCGTCTAAACAATTACTTTTGCCAAGATTTAAAAACAAAATAATTTACTTCAAGAAGTAATTTTTAATAAATCATATTTATTATAGTACTATATAACAGGGCTGGCAAATCTACAATACGCCTTGAAGCGAGAAATTCTCTTCAAAATTAAAAAAAAAATTTAATGACTAGCAAACATTTTTGTAAAGAAAGAAACAATCTTAAAAGAAACCACCTTAAAATTTTCAGGTATATATTGATAGTACGGTATTTTAATCAAACTCGATTTATATAAGTTTTTTCTGTTATAAAAATAATTTCGGAATATTCCAGTTTTAAGAACTGGATAAAATACTCATCTTTTCGAGATAAAAAGTTCACAAATCTATCCTCGAGTCCTTCAATTGAACATCGTGCCTCAGTTTCGAATGAGTAAAGATATCAAATTCTGTCATCTCTTTTTGATATTTGTTTACTTTTGGTACACTCAAAAAAAAGACATGAACTAAACTGTAATAAAAAATTTCCTTCAAAAAAGTTTATAAATTGTCCTCAATTTAAGTAAAATTTTATTAAAACTTAGAAAGATTTTCTTAAAAAGAATAAAAAATTCCTAAGTTTGAGGAAAAACGAAATAGTTAATATACTCAGAAATAGTTCATATTTTTTCTAAGTAATATTTCTTGATTTTAGGAAAAAACAAGTCAATTAAATAAAAAATTATTAATTTTAAGAAAAAACATCTTAGTTTTAAGAAAATGAACTTAATGTGTCTTTATTTTTTGTTCGCGAGTAGTAAAATTAACTAAATTTTAGAAAGACATTTCCAAATTCAGTTTTTAAGTATACCACTTTCTAATTTTGAGGAATTGTTTTCTAAAAATTAGTTCAGATAATTAAAAACAAAAAGTAAAGTCAAGTTTTTCTTTTTTTTTACTAAATAATAAAAATGTACTTGATTTTAGAAACTGATAAACTATTTCTAAGGAAAATTTTCATGCAACTTAGTTCAGATAAATTTTTAAAAATTTTAATAAAATATTCTTTTTTTTTCAAGTAAAAGTTTTCTAATTTTTAAAAAATAACAAAATTTGGTGTAGGATTTTTTTTTTGTTGGAAAACGTTTAAATTATTTCTAATATTCTATTCCAAAAAAACAATAAATTAAAAACAAACCAGTTAGTTTTCCTAATTTTCAAGAAAAACTATTATTAAATAAACGAAATTAAAGTAACCATTTAAAAAAGCTATCGTGCATGATTGTTATTTTTGATTCGTGATCGTGCGTGAGCGTGAGTCAAAAATCTCTTACGTGCTTATCTCTAATCTTAACAGTCTTTAATATTGAACTTAAAGTAGCTTAAAATATATTTTAAAATTTTGTTAGCAAAGGGTAACAAATTTCAAATTTGCGCTTTTATGTAATAAATTTGTTTATTGACTAAAATACAAAATATCGCAGGCACATTTTATACATTATGACATAATGGCTTTCCTATAATTGACATTGAGCCTATTAAACTTTATATTTATCGAACTATTTTTTTTCACTTAATAATAAAAAAAGTTTAAATTTTGTATATGTCAAATAATGGTTAAGCTTAAAATCCCATAAAATAAACTTATAACATTTTTCCATTTTCCAATAACAACAAGAAATGTAACTGTGATATATTGTATTTTTGCAACAGTTTCCTTAAATTAGTTAATTTAAGAAGACAAAGGACCCCCAGTGTTCCTTAGCCACAGATGCCGTGTGTCACGCAGGGCGTCCCTTTTTGAAGTTCTCTTAATTAACTACGAAAAGGATCTGACTGTCACAATTTATTACGTTCCAGGATGTCCTGCAGTACATTTTTTTAATTTGTTTACCTTTTTGCCGATGAAATTTAATTTATATTTTAAATACATGAATTTAGTATAATTCAATTTAGTTTTAAGACGAAATTGTATAGCAAAAAGCTTGTTAAGAGCAGTGTCCTTACAAAGCGGAAGCCCTCAATGAGTGTAAAGTACTTTAAAATATATTGTAAAATATATTACCTTTACTATAGAAGCAGGATAAGGATAATTTTCACTTAAAATAAGTGCTATTTAACTTGATGTTAGAAAATATTTCATTAATTTTAGGGAGTTAAGTCCTTAAAAAATTATCTAATGAACTTAAATAAAATAAAATTTTTCTTAAAACCAAGGAAACATTTCCTAACTAACAGTAAAATTTTAGATGATGTGTGAACTAATTAGGAGGAAATTTTACTGTTTTCTAATAAAAATTTACTTCTCAGTAGTAAAATTTTTCTATAATTTAGAAAATTCGAGCAAATTTTAAGTAAAATTTGTTTCTTAATTTCAAGGAAAATTTTATTAAATATTGGCAAAAAGTGTCTTTGGCGCCGTTTTCATTTCAATTTTTCCTCTAAATAAGTTAATTTTTCTAAATTATAGTTAATTTTTTTGAGTGTACGCAAGAAAAAAAGTCTTGCCAAACCTGCTATGTAGTAACAACTATCTTCCAAAATATTACTTGGCAACTACAAATAATATTGTGTAATCACATCAATCTTTTAGCTTTCATTAAAAAAAAATAAAATACAAGAAAAGCAATTGGTGACAAATTTTATTGAATAGAATAACATTCTGAAGGGATAATAATTTTTCATGATTATACCCAAAGACAATCCACATATAATATAATAAAAACATAAATTACGGCTTTGGAAAATATTGGTAAAAACTTTAACAGAAAAATTAAAACATAAATTGTAGCAACACAATTCAGCTCAAGCGAAACATTCAAATATTTTTTTTTTTTTACATAAATAAGCATAAGAGAATTTCAAAATTTTGGAAAAATAAGATATATAAAAGACCCCAATTCACACCAATTTTAGACTACCCATAATCATAACTGTAAAACTCTAATATTATAAACTTATTTCATAATTCATCACAGGTAATCAAACTTAAACCCGTAATTCTAAAAATAATGGATGAAATTTGCTACATAAGTTCGCATTTCCCAAAGGAGGAACTCTATAAAAAACAAGTAAGAGCGGCTAAATTCGGCTATGCCGAATCTTATATACCCTTCACCATGGTTGGGAAAAAACTGAAGTTTATATATGGACATATATGGAATGGACAGATTTATATACGGACGCCTTTAAGAGGAAATTAAATATTTAGTTTGGTGATAAAACTTGGACTCGGGAAGATTTATGGTTCCAGAAAATAGGTATTTAAAAAAAATATACACTTAAAAAAGTTTGTAAGTTAAAATAACTGAAAATATCATTTAAAAAAATGATATTTCATTTAAAAACCGGTCTACTTAATTTTCATTTAAATTAAATGCCATTTGTTATTTATTTTTAAATGTTGATTAATCAACTGACACATCCGTAAGAAACAAATGATATAATCAGTTAAAATAAATGTCAAAGTTTTACCTACCAATCCTTAAAAAATAAATGTTTTTTCATTTATTTGAAATTATTTCCGTTTTTGTATTTTTTGTTTTTTTAATATACTTGTCCAATACAAAATGTATGTATGCATATGAAGCTATAAACCATTTTTTGTGTGAAGGTGCTTGTGTATGTATGTGTGTTTATTAAGTTCTTGTAATTTGTATTGAAAAATTTTGTATATATACAACCAATTTAAATAAAAAAACAAATTGAAATTTTTTGAATATTTTTTTTTGAAACAGACAGCAAACAAAATTTAAATTTGTAATAACTGTTACGGACACAAATAAACCACAAGTTTACGTTTTGTGGGTAAATTTATATTAAATTTCAAACAAATGAAAAAAATAAATGAAACTGAAAAAAAATGGTAAATGATAGTAAATTATTTCGAATAAATGTATAAAAAAGTTAATATAGATATTTCTTTGAAAAATAAATGTATGTTCCTTTATTTTTAAATGGAACGGAAAACTTTTTTATTAAACTACAAACAGTTAACTACATAATATTCTGAGTGTATGTTTTGGGCATAACTTTTTTGTATCTGAACCCATGTTTCCGAGTTTTTTAGCAAATATTTTATACTAAAGATTGCTGTTCTTCTAACAATTTTAAATTATTATCTAATTTATGGTTCAAAGTATTGGCATAACGAGTATTCTATTTTAATTTCGGTATCAAATTCATTTTTTTCGAGTTATTTTGGTTACTATTCGCTGAAATATTGATTTTTATCGGTAGATGATCAGACCATATATGGCTTTCAACCTCAAAACTCTCTATCAGACCATTGATACTGCACATAAATCATTAACTGAGTTGCCAATGTTACTAACAAATGTAAATTAGCCTTCCTCGTCGCCTATCGTTCTTCCCTTAAGTATAACTAAACCATAGTTGTTACAAAACTCCAAAAACTTTTTGCCGTGAGCATTTATTATTTTGTCTTTCGATCTTCTCGTTTTCAAGCCAGATAAGAATGTTGTTTCAATATTTCTATCTAATAATTGTTCCTCTTCACCTATTCTCATATTTATGTCACCAATGACTATTGGATTCACCGTTTCAGCTGATCTCATACACTGCTTAAAGGCATTGAATTCCTGCTCCCAATTTGAGCCTCGCATGTGTAGTGGAATTATTGTAACCTCAAAAGAATTGTTTGTTAAAAATATCATATCTAAATCGCCGTAATTTTTGAACTCAAACCTTATTCCAACATCTAGCAAATCTTTTTTGACTCCACAAACATATCCACCTATACCTCTTCAAAATCTGTTGTTTCGTGTAGCCAGATAGTTTCAAATTTTTTAAACTTCCCATGTAAAAATCGAAATATATATGAGCATACATGATCATACATGGGCCTGTATATTATCATACATGGGCATACATGGTCATATACGTCCATACATTGTTCAATATATGACCATACATGATCTCATATATGATCATATATACATGAATAATATATGAGCATGTATGATAATATATGCACATAATATATACACAATATACCCTCAAATTTCGGATCCGAAGATATATGGTCATATATGAGATCATGTATGGACGTATATGATCATGTATTTTCATATATATTTCGATTTTTACATGGGTTATTTTCAAATTTTTTAATATTTTTCTCCTCTACATGGGTCTCCAATAGCATAAAAATGTCTAGTTGATCTATACTCTATTTAAAATTTTATTTTCTTATTTATATTTTCTATCTCTAGATTAACGTTTTTTTTTTTTTTTTGATGTACTTTTTATTTTATCTTTAAAAGTTTCTTTTAATAGTTTTTTTTTAATTTATTTTAGTAAAAATGTTTTAATAATCTAATGTAATACTTAACGCTTTCTCGCCATACAATTGTTTTAAAACTTCTTCGCCAGTACTTTGCCCACACATGAGAACGTTGTCTTTGTTCAAGACAAACCTCTTACCATCCACCACAAGCGTATCATCTCTAAGTAGAGCACGCTTGCTTTTATCAATATTCAAGATATTCTTCTTAACAGAAATATATAACAATCAAGTCCTCATCATGTCTGGGGTCTTCGGAAAACCCATTTCAACACACAGACGGACATCGTTAAATCAACTTCGCTCTTCATAAGGACACAGAATATTACAAACGGAATGACAAACTTATATATACACTTCCAACTGTGGTGAAGGGTATAATTATTAAAATTGCTCCATGTTTTTACTCAATAACACCCCAGCAAAAAAAAATGCTAGTCATTCTAGCTTCCTAAATTTTAGCTAACATTCTTCTATGGTTGTTTGGTATTATTCTAAGGAACTTCCAAAAGAATTAATATATTCATATTTCAAGTGTAGTGATTCGGATGTAAACCCGATGCATATCTTTTCATTGCTTCTTAGGCATAACTTATCGTACATTTTCTGAATATAAAGCATTTATTCAAAATATTGTTTTTAAAATAATAATAAGAAAAACTAATACTGATGAATATTTATAATTTTTTAATTAAATCATATTTTATATTCTTGTTGTAGGCAGGTTAAAATTTTTACAGTTTTGCAATTTTTAATAAAAGTTTTGAAAAATCAATTATTTTAAGCCTTTAATTGTCATTTGCATTGTTTAGCCTTTAGTAGTAATGACGACGCAATCTGTGCATTCTTGCATTGTGTATTTTATTCATTTCCAGTTTCAATTTAGAATTATTCAAAATAATTTTAAAATTGTGTAAAAATGCTTTAAAGTTATCCAAAATAATTTAAAAATTGTGCAAAAGTTATTTTTTATTGCTCAAAAAGGTTTTAGAATTGTCCAAAATTTTTTAAAAATATTTAAAAATTGTCTAAAAATGTTTCAAAATTGTCCAATTAAGTTTTGAAATTATTCAAAACTATTTTAAATTTGTTAAAAAATTCATTAATTTTTTAAAAAATGTTACAAAATTGCCCAAAAATGCTTAAAACTTTCCCTAAATACAATATTTTGAAATGTATTTAGATAATTTTTAATTAAATTTTGGGAAATTTTAAAATATATATTTGGACAATTTAAATACACAGAATAAAATTACAAAATTGTGTTTGTATCTACTTTTCTTGTAAAATTAACAAAGCCGATTAAGAAGTTATAGAATTTGTAAAAACTTTAATAAACTCAAAAATACCTCATTGTCTTTCTAGATATAAATAATGAGCTATTTGTTCATTACAAGCGAAGAGGTTACAAAAGTTGAGCAGTCAGAGTTCGATATTAAAAATTTTAGGAATGGTCTAAAAAAGCTGAATTTAAAAAGATTCTTAAAAATTGTGAGAGGCTGACAGATAAAATTTTGTATACTAATTTGATAGTTTTTTCCATAAGCAATAAACAAAAATTTTCATTTTGATAAAATCTTAAAACGTTAAGTGCTCATGAAGTATCAAAATTTTAACTTAAATGGTGTATACCACCACTAGAGGGCACGATACAAGTAAAAGTACAAAACCAACAAAAAAGATGCTTATTCAGAAAACAATACATCTTTCTACCAGAGAACTGCAAAATCAACTTTTTTCTTGATTTAATCATACACAAAAATTCTTGTTCACATTTAATAATTCAACAAAATTCACTGTAGAATAAAATCAGCATCATGTTACTGAACGCGTAATTCGGATCAGTTTGAATCATATGTCGATTATGTTTACTGCAAATTTAATCACTCAACAAAAAGTCAGCGTTGAATAAATCAGAAAAAAACAACAAACGACGCGTATGAGTGTATTCATAATTAAAACACATTTCATAAATGATATTGTTTACAATAGGGTGGGACTTAAATCCGCTTTTTTAGAATTTTTATTAGTAATAAAAATATTCTTCTTTGTGAAATATAAATATTTTTTTGGAAAATTTAGGTCGATAAATCAGGCTTACCTAATCCGGAAAAATTTAAATATTGTCTAAATTTTTTCATCTATTTTGATTGGAAAATTAGGCAATATTTAACTTTAACCGGATTGGTCGACCTAAATTAAAAAAAAAAAATGCACAATGAACGATATTTTTGGTATTCCTAATAACAATTCTAAAAAAACGTATTTTAGACCCACCCTAATATACATATAACATTTATGAAATGTGTTTCTACAAAACCACCCCATTTTTATAGATAGGAAACTATTTTGTTTTAATTATGATTACACTCAAACACGTTGTTTGTTGTTTTTTCTGATTTATTCTACATCAAAATAATCATCAACAAATATGTGTGTTGGAGTATATTCAGCGTTTGAACGCAAACACATATTTATTCTTGTGTTGATTGCGTATTAACGTTTTGCAATCAACAAATGCAGTTCTCTGCTTTCTATGAGTGGTATAAAATGGGTTAACGCGTTTTTACCAAAATTATATACCCCACTATGTGGTGTATAGTATTATGACTTTGTGCTGATGATTGCTACTACCAAAAATAGTTGATCCCATCCCATATTTTACTATACCCATTATTATATATTTTACTATATTTATTGCCTTATTAATTTGAAGTCCTGAGTAATGAGGTGGAGGGCATCAGTAATCGAAATCAACAATATTTCTTCAATATTTTCTTCTCTATTAATTTTTTCTATTTTTTCAACACTGATAATATTTTACAATTGGTGGCAACAGTACAGAGTTGTAAAATGTGCATATTTTTTAATATTCGGTATTATCGAATACTTTTTACATTTAATCTGAAACAGAGTCACATTTTCATAATGTATTACAGGCCAATTACGCTTATATATAAAAAAATACAGGGTGTCCGCCCGGAAGGTATACTACTTTGTTTTGCCCCCATTTTGGTAAACATTAGTCTTGACAGTTTATATCTGGCAGTCGTGAAGTAGACACGTGGCAAATTTATTATGGAAAACAAATTCGATAAACCAGTGAGTTTTAATCGTTAAAACATTTCATCAAAATCAATCATCGATTACTGTGACGATGAGAAAGTTATGTGAAATTTTTGGGAGAAACAACGTGCCAACAAAATGCACTATTTATTTTGTATTTTTATTTTATTTATTTATACACTATTATCGTGTAGTGAATGCACTATTTATCGTGTAGTGAATGATTTCGAAGAAAGGGGGTCTGTAGGTGATAGACCCAAGGATGGACCACAACGTACTGCAAGATCGACTGAAAACATTACCGCTGCTCAAGAAAGTGTTCAAAACAATCAATTCGACGCCGTGCTCAGGAGCTTAGATTCAAAGAATAACTTTGGCCACAATTTTGCACAAAGATTTGCATTTGTTTCCATTTAAGATTCAGTTGACACAAGAGCTTCTTCCACAAGACCATTTACGCCAATAGGATGTTACAGCTCGCCCATGACAACCCCGAAAAAATCATAATGAGTGACGAGGCACATTTTCATTTGAATGGATATGCAAATAAACAGAATAATCGGTTCTGGGCAATGGAAAACCCTCAAATTATTCATCAGTCACCTTTGCATCCATTAAAAGTGACAGTCTGGTGTGCAATTTGGTCAGGAGGCGTCATTGAACCTGACTTCTTCGAAAATGAAAACGGCGTAACGGTAACTGTGAATGGAGAGCGATATCGTGATATGATTGAAAACTTTTTAACGCCACAACTGCTACAAGACGGTGCCACATTGCATACAGCCAGGATTACAATGGAATTACTGCGAGACCTCTTTTCACAACAAGTTATTTCAAGAAATGGTGATGTTGATTGGCCTCCACGGTCGCCTGATTTGACTGCTCCGGACTTCCTTTTGTGGGGATATCTGAAAAGAAAGGTTTATGCAAACAAACCAGAAACGCTTGAGCTACTCAAACAAACTATTCGTGATGAAATTAATAAAGTAACGCGTGAAATATGTGAAAGAGTAATGAAAAATGTGCTCAAAAGGGCTCGCATTTGTGAGGCAAACAGAAGCGGACATTTATCTGATATTGTAGTCCATACATAATTGCTGACATTAAATACAACATTTATCAATATAAGATCCATTCTCTTTCATTTCATCAAAAATTATAAACAAACAAAGTAGTATACCTTCCCGGCGCAGACCCTGTACAACTCTAAAAGTGTTGATTGAATTTTTTAAGTGTTGAAAACTCAATACCCAAATGATCAATACTTATAACTTTTTGAACTTCCCTCGTAGTTATTTCATATAGCAACACTGCTCCCATTAAGTACCACCTGTTAATATACTACTGTCAAATTTTTAGCAAGTTCCGTCATTTACTTTGCGTTTAACGATATGGTGTTGGCCGATTGGAGATTGAATGTGCGATAGATTGTGAAAGACAATAGGCATCTTAAATGGCTCAATGGTTTCAATTTTGAACGATCACTTGGGTATGAGAAAGCTTTCCGCAAGATGGCTGCCGCGTTTGCTCACAATCGACCACCAACGGAATCGTGCGACAGCTTAGTTTCCATAGCAAATATCCATGAAGTAGACTACAAATTGCCTCCTAACTCGCCTTATTCTCCGGATTTAGCCCCAGTGACTATTTCCAAACCTAAAGAAATGGTTCGGTGGAAAGAGATTTAGTTCCACCGATGAAATTATTGATAAAACAAATGCCTAATTTATAGACCTCGAAAAATCCTGCTGTTAAACGCAAAGTAAATGATGGAACTTGCTCAGAATTTGACAGTAGTCTATTAAAAGGTGGTACTTGATGGAAGCAGTGTTGCATTTCATATAACTACGAGGGAAGTTCAAAAAGTCACGGACTTAATGATCCGGCCTCGTAGTTTAAAGTTAGACATGTTCATTTTATACAAATCGAGGGTTTACTATCGTAACCTCGTATCTCAAAAAACTACTACTTCTAACCAATACCGGCCAGGACATTTTTTTCCGAATTGAATGCTTAATTTTGGAGGAGAAGTTTGATGGGATCAATGCTAGTGAAAACAGTAAAGTCGGGCATGCCGACTATATGCTACCCTACACCAAGTATAATTTTGTCAAATTTCGGAAAGCGGTTTTAATTTTGGCTGTGGCTGCCAAATTGCAATTTAGACAACCGAAATTCTATAGTCATATTCAAATTACTCTTGTTTTAATTGATTTTCTGTTGTCACAACCGAAAATTTCTTTTACCACACACGAGCAACAAATTTGACTGTCAACACAAATCTGTTTTCTCGTGTGCATTTTAATTTACAGGCTTCAATAATTCACAAAAAATAATAAAATTAAGTTTTTCAAAGAAAAAAACTTCACTATATTGATGAAACTTTTTCATTAATACAAAATAACTGTAAAACTTCTATATTGATGAAACTTCCTCATAGATATGAAGATATATTTCATAATTCTTACTTTATAATCTTTAAGAGATCTTTCACAAATTCAAGAAAGGTTTTATAAATATAAATAAACATATAATTTTTGCTTCTATGAAACAGCTTCAGAATATTTATGAAGTGTGGTCGTATAGTTATGAAATTTTCCATAAATATGATGAGTGTTTTTGTTATGATTTGTGTTTTGGTAATAATAAATTTCCATTTCCATGTAATTTCTGAGATTTCCACTACTATAATTATTAGTATCTAAGAAACATAATAAAAAGGTGGTTAAATTTTAAGGGCCGATGTTGAATGTAAACCCGCCTAAACGTCAAGTTTTTTCTGCATTTCGTTTAACATTTCTCAATTTCAGACAAACTCAATTTGAACCATGGAAAGATACACAAGTTATCCAGGCTTAAAAATGGGCGTTCAAATCAAAATCAAAATTTTTTTGGTCAGCAAAATCGACCAAATGTGTCCACAATCGGGAGAATCGTGGGCAAATTTCAGCAAACCGGGTCTGTGAAAACACCTGTGCATGCTCGCCCAGTTCGTTCTGCGGAAAACATTGCTGTTGTTCGCGATAGTGTGTCATGAGGTCGGCCAAGCATTTACCGTGAACGGTGTTCGCTATCGCGAGATGATAACGAACTTATTGTGGCCAGAAATTGAGGATATGACCCTGGACGATATGTGGTTTCAACAGGACGGTGCCACTTGCCACACAGCTAACGAAACAATGGCTCTTTTGCGCGACAAATTCAATGTCCGTGTTATCTCACGTGGTGGCGATGTCAATTGACCGCCAAGATCATGTGATTTGATACCGTTGGACTTCTTTCTTTGGGGTTATTTGAAAGAAAAGGCTGGTCGATAATCCAGCAACAATTCAAGAGCTAAAGGATGAGATAATTCGGCACATTAACGGCATAGAACCTCAATTATGCCTCAGCGTCATCGAAAATTTGGAGCATCGGATGGAGGTGTATCGCGGCGGCCATTTGGCCGATATTTTGTTCCATACATAATTGAACCATACCATATTTTCATAATGAAAAGAAATTACAATATTTTCCTAAATAATTTGTGTTTTATTCCAAATCAACATCGGCCCTTAAAATTAAACCACCCTTTATTTTTAAAAACCGTTATCTAAATAAATACTTAATCGGCAGAGTAAAAATTTGCGAGATTGTAACAAAAAACTTTTGAGCGTATACAAAAAAAAAATATCTACTAAAATATTCTTAACAATTGTTTTGATTTGTGGTTTCAAATTCAAAGAAAAAGTAAATGACCCTTAGTCACTCACTCGCCTCTTTCAAATATGTGGGTGTTTACATTATTTCCAACATTATAGTTTTTAGTATTTCAAATTTTTGGCAACATTTTAAGAAAAAAAGAAAAAAAAAACTTTAGAGTACACCACTTATTATGCAAAGGATGTTGCATATGATAATAAACATTTATTGTATTTATGACTAAACATAAATTAAAGGATAATAGTTTAAAGACACACAATAAAAAAATAAAACCCACACGAAAGTTGTAGTTTTTCAAAGGAAAAATTACAAAAAAAAAGAAAACTTTCAAGCTTATTATAATAATTTAAAGATTTCAATAAATTAATTTAATAAAACTATTATTTTGCCAGTTTGTAAAACAAAGCACTGAAACAAAAAAAATTATGATTTGAATTATGATTTTATGTATATTTTCTTGTACACCAACAAAATAAAAATATAGAATTTCATGAATGGCATTGATTTCGTTGGCACGTACATAAATATAAACATGGCTTGATGAGAGAGATGATAATGATGATGATGGTGATGTCTTCTTTAAACTGATGCGGCCAGCTCTACACAGAAAATGACACAAAGGCAGACCATACAGCTGAACAGGCGGACGGAATTTACAATAACAGTATCACAAAACATTTAACAGAAGAAAATTGTTTTTTTTTTTTTTTTTATTTGAAAATGGATCTTTAGCCGCCTTTATTTTATTTTCAACTCTTAACATACAGATTTTTGTTTACTTGAATATATTGAATTACACTCCAAAATACTTACTCATGCCACACGATGTTGATGATAATATTTTTTGTCTGGCAACATAAACAACAGCATGTATTGTATTTTGATTCCTATTCAGATCACACAGCAACAATGAAATGGACAGCAATACTTAAAATAAGGGAATTATGCTACCGTCAAGTTAAAAAGACACGACACGAGTCAAAAGAAAAATAAGTCATAATTTTACTCTCTAAAAGTATCATTTCAAAAATGGCCAACAATAATAACAACATACAAACTCGTATTTTATTAAACAAAAAAAAATGACTAAAATTATGATGCCAACGAATATTATGGAATAGTGGCAGCCAGTAGTGGTGGTGGTTGTGGTGGCATCATTGACCACGACAACCAACATTCAAGATGACTACAATGAAGACGACGTTTATACCACCAACATACTCAATGCAATTTGTTTAGTTTAGTTAGTCCATGGTATTAGGTTTCTTAAGGCTAAATGGCCCTTGAGTGGTTGATATGAATGAATGGATGGATGGATGAATGGACAGACATACAAATGTACAAATGGCCAATGAAGTAAATAGTCTTTGTTTTGCGAAAAAAAAATAATGTATATGACCGTGGGATGATGACATATGATTTTATTTCAGTTGTTAGCAAAAATGAAAAATAACAACAAAAAAGTTAAGGAAATTTATTATTACTTTGTTGTTTTTCTCTGAACCACTTATTTAGGGTTTAAATTGCAAGTAAATGTCAATGTTAAGGAAGAATCCATTAGGTACTGGACACAGGACAATAACAATAATAACAGAACAGAAATTTAATAACATGATTAAATTTCAAAATATTATTAACAAATATTTTCGAGTGTAAAACTATACCTACATTTAGGTATGGGTGTAAAAAAAGAAAGGCTTAGATTTACACACTTTCTAACCAACTATTGTACATAAGGCAATAAAATTCTACTGTTACACAAAATAAAATTACGAAATTCTGTTTGTACACTCACAATATTATGTATTTCGTTAAAAATAATCTAAAATACAATCAAAAAGAGGACTACTGATTTTTTATTATATTCAGCCGATTTAGTTGTTTATTTCAAGCATTGTTTAATAACACTGCACAACTTTCAAACTTTTTCCAAAATTACGGGGTTCCGACGATTGATTCTTGTTAAGGAGACCAAAAAAAATATTCGTGTGTCGGCGTTTTGATATTTTACATCGGAATTTCATTTTAGAGGTTGTTTAAGTTTCCCTGTCCTGTTTTTGCAGCATATCGGTATATAATTCTATGTTTTCTTTAGATCTTCAGCAACTTTGTAGATAATGGTATGACAAATATTTTTGTAGAACATATTAACCCTCTAACTCCCCCAAATAACGGCATTTTTTAGCTACATAAATTCTCACAAATTGTAAAAACCACCCCGAAAAAGGGGAAGGGCGGGGATGAAATGTTCTACAAAAATGTTGGCCATAAAATTATACTATACATGTCAGAGGACACTAAAGCCCAAAACGTAACACAAATACCATCAAATTTCTAGTCACATTTTGGGATGACCTAAATATTATGCAGGTGATACCAAAATCTGACTTATAATATGTTGGTCATCCAAAAATTTGACTAGACATCTGATGAGCAATCTTAAATTTGATTGGTTTTTGGTGTTTGTGTTGTTTTCAGTTTTGGTGTATTCTGACATATATAGTTGAACATTTCATCCCCGCCCTTCCCCCTTTTCGGGATGTTTTTTTACAATTTGTTAGAATAAAGCAAAAAAATGCCGTTATGAATGGGAGTTATAGGGTTAATATGTTCTACAAAAATATTTAACATACCATTATCTACAAAGTTGTTGAACATACGCTACACCTCAGATGTAAAGAAAACATAGTTTTATATACCGATATGCTGGGAAACTTAAACCGCCTCTAAAATGAAACTCCGATGTAAACTATCAAAACGCCGACACACGTATATTTTTTTTTTTTTGGTCTCCTTAACAAGACTCAATCGTCGAAATTTTGTTATATTTTTATGTGTTGAACTGTGTAATCGACAAAAGTAGTAAAAGCAATCGAATTTGTTTAAAATAACCATCAATTTTTAACTGACAAAACGTAAAAACATTTCAATTGATTCTTCATTTCAAAACAAACTCTACGTATTACTTTTTAAATAAACTAAAGACGGTTACAGAAAATATATTGTGTGTAATATTGAACATCTTTCATATAATATTTTTGTAAATACAAAAAAAATATATATTTTTTTTTAAAACTTTTTTTTATTTTTTTTTTTTGTAACTTCTATATTTATTTTCAAAGAATTTTTATATCAAAAATAACAATTTACAAGCAATTCAAACAAAAAATTGTTGGAAATTGAATTTGAATTTTAACAAATATTTTAAATTATTTAAAATTTTATAATAATTTTTTCATTAATTAATTCAAATCTAAAATATTAGTGATTTAAAGTTAAAACCCTTTCTGTGCCAAGAGTTATAGTTGACACATAAATCTTTTAAAAATCCATTTAATATTGTTGATGATACTATTTATTTATTTATTTATTGTATTTATTAATCATATAATCACAAATTATATGTTAATACCCTAACCGAGCATTAGCAACAAAGGCCTTCGGCTCGTTGTAGCGAAAACAGACCAGAGCCTTTTGGTGGGAATTGAACCCACGGCCCCCGCACTGATAAGCTAGCACGCTACCAACTAGCCTACCGGGGCGCTCTGTTGATGATACTCTTATCCCTTTTAATTAACAAAATATACATAAGAACAACTTCATATAAAAATTTATTTTTCTTTGTAGAGATATTGAAGATCTTAACTTTAAGTTATTTTTGCTATAGCCCTTATTAATTCCGAAATAAATTACTTGAAAAATTTTTGAGAATAAAATCATTAAAAATGCATTTATTGGGTGTGTATAAAATGGTAGATTTTTGGTAAATTTTTGACAGCTTTGAGGTGAATAAAATTTCACAATAAACATACAATAGAAATATTTGTAATTTAAAAATTTGAAAGTTTCTTAACGAAAATAGATAACTAAACAAAAAAATAAATTCGATTCCATTTCACACAGCAAAATTAATTTTTTTTTACCATAGCAAAAAATATTTTTTACCATGCCACCTTGCTACCGTTTCACACACACGCTTCGTACAAAATATTGACATTTTCAAGTTAAATTACTTTTAGCGCAAACTTAGTTTGCAAAATACCTGACTTCAACGAATTTAGAGTAAAATTGTTTTTGGTTGAAAATATTGATGATTTTAATTTCCAGGCAAGTAGTTAACAAAATAAACACCTTGCAACTTAAGCTGACATATTTGTTGTTGTTTTCCATATAAAATTCGACTGGTTGTTAAATTTGTTAACAGAACATTCAGTGATCAAGCTTTCAAAAATTAATTTTTTCATCACATCAAAAACCATTGTGGTTGAAAATATTGCTTTATAAAATAATCTTGAAAATTGTTAAATTAAAAGTGTTAACCATTATTGGTAGAATATTCTCTAATATAATTGGTAGATCATTCTCTATCTGTAGTTGTATACACTCTAAAAAATGCTTGTAAATTTACTACTATAAAATAGGTAAAGTTTTATGTAATATTACGAAATTCGGTTATTATAA
This sequence comes from Eustalomyia histrio, assembly GCA_949748255.1. Lineage (NCBI taxonomy): Eukaryota > Metazoa > Arthropoda > Insecta > Diptera > Anthomyiidae > Eustalomyia > Eustalomyia histrio. The sequence goes on from OX456527.1 coordinate 46,525,744, forward strand.
ACACCAAATGCGTAAAACTTTTTTGCGCACACTTTCATATAAAATAATATGCACACATAGTATTATTAGACAATATGTGTTTACAATTAAACACATTATGCCTTAAATTAGTATTATTTTGTTAAATAAAAATTTTACGTAAAAAGTTTGTAAATATACTATAATGCTAAAAAAAAACTGTGACATTTTGAAACTAAAAAAAAACTCGAAGAAATTTTCAGAATTAAAAAATAGATTTATTAGATATTTTTTAATTTATCAATTATTTGGAATTACTATACAATAAATTTATGTTTTTTATTCTTGTTATTAGTTAACAAACAATAACTTTATGGTTTTTGTTTTTATTGTGAATTTCTAAACAATAAAGTTATTGTTTTTTATTACAAAACTAACATTTTTTGGGCTGTTTAATTTTCAACATCTTGGTAGAAAATGTGCGCATTTTTGCGGGGTTTTTCGCATTTAATGTGTACGTTTACAGGAAAATCGTGTTTCTTCAAATTTGGTAAATTTTCTCTTTAGCTTTAAAATTTCATATAATATTTACGCACTTTTAATGTAATTTTACCTATTTTGTATTCATCAACTTACGCATTATGTGTGTATTTTCCTACTATAAGTTGGGTAAATTTCAACATTCATTAATTAGAGTGTATAGTTCTTTATTTATACCCAGCAAAAACATGGTAACGACAGGTATATTACCATGTAATGATAGGTCGTTAACTATCGAACTCCACAAACTATTTAAGTTCATAGAAGGTGAACATAAAGGCCATCTGAAGATCCTTAACGAGGCCAGAACATGACACTATGTAGTGATCAAATAAATCCAGTGATTGAACTAGGAAGTGAATATAAAGTTCAAATCCCAACAAGAGAAGAATGCGAACTTGATCCCCCATGCTTGAAGGAAGATGCACAGAAGTAGTATACTGACGGATCCAAAACTTCTAGCGGAGTTGGAGAAGGTGTATACGGACCTAGGTGCAGAATTCACATACCTTTTGGGCAAAGATTCAACTATATTTACTGCAGAATTATATGCTATCTATACAGCAACGACCGAACTTCTGAAAAGGAATCTTGTGAGAACAAGGATAAACTTAATGTCGGACAGCCAGGCTGTAATAAAGGCCCTGAAAAACCCCAACTATCACCATAGATCAGTGCTAGAGTGCCATAAAGCCCTCAACCAACTGGCGACCAATAATAAGGTAACACTTATTTGGGTACCCGGTCACAGTGGGCATGAACGTGATGAACAAGCGAGACTATCGTAGGTGCGGAACTGCCATTTATAGGCCCGTGTTCTCAATTCTGTTTCACGAAAAATGACATCACAAATATGATATCGGATCTGATCAAGACAAAATCCATTGAATATTGGAACAAACAGAAACCACATTCAAAGAAATTCTTATCATACAATGATAACAAGCCCTTCAGATGAACAGGCCAAATCTAAGACTCCTATGCGGAGCACCCACAGGCCACTATCGATGTAATTACATCCTAAACCAAATGGGACATGAGCGAGATACGACATACAGATATTGTATGGAAGATGAGGAGACCATAAAGCATGTAATGGCTAAATGTCCTGCCTTTGCATACCTACGATTTATCACATTTGGCAGACCTGATATCATGGAGAAACAATACAAGAAGCTGGAAGTAAAGAACATTGTACTGCTACTCAAGGCTGCACTGGAGAACAACTGAGGAAAATACTAGAGGGTGCACAATAGATCTACTTGGTCGCGGTGCTGGAGATACTGACTACTTAACCCAACTACATCGTAAATCGTCATAGGTCGTTACCTTTTGCATTACTTTTAAATACAAAATAATGAAGTAACTACCAGTACTGAAATAAGTACCGAACTCGTATTTCTGTTTTTTTTTAATATTTATTGATTAATTTTTTTTAAAAAACTATACAACAAAATAAACAATTATCTGCTGTAAAAAGTAATTTTGCAAAAATGTTAAAATTTTAAAGGGTTTCTAATGTGAAATAGCATTGTAATTATATAATATAAACTTAAATTTCTGAATGCGAAAAGTAGATATTTTAAATGTTTATTTTATTAATTCAAATACAAATTATTCTTATCGATTTCTTTAAGTAAAAAAATTATACTTGAGAAAGATCTACTATTATTTTACTAAAAGTAACTACTCTTTACAATTGTATGTAACCACCCATTTCTTTACTATGAGTAATTATGCTGGTAACTTATTATTCTCACTTTTTTGTATGCGAGAGGGTTATGACCACTAGAGTGAGTCGCACTCCATACAAAAAAAAAGTTGTGCTGGTCACCACCTAGAATTAAAGATAATGTGAAGACGATCTCAAAAAAAAGAATTTATTTTGTTTGCTTTGACCACGCGCTTTTGGTTTTTTTTTTTTGTTTCCTGTGCCTCTATTTATAGTCCGATCCTTACGTATGATATATCATTGTTTTTAGAATGACAACAGCTACATTCTGTACTTTGATCACTTTTGACTCCGACATCAAGTTCTAAAGTGACTTCTGGAATCACGGTTTCTACCCCCCCTAATTTCCATTTATTTCTAAACGATAAAAAAGTTTTTTAAATTCCAAGTAACTTACTCCCTTCATTACTTGGTAATGTCTTGATTTCAATAAGAGCGCTACAAAAGTTTTTTTTAAATAAAACAAAAACGGTTTTGGATATCAATGAAATTCTTTATTCCTGTAAAAGTACGTTCGATGCCATTATGTATGGAACTAGATTTCTTTTGCATGGCCACCACGGGTACGCTTGCAGAAGTCCAGACGCTTAACCCAATTTTCGACAGTTTTAAAGCATAAATCGGCCGATACTGCTGCAATTTCACGTTCGATATTCGTACGAAGTTCATCACTCGTCGTTGGCTTGTTGGCAAAGACCATGGACTTGACGTAGCCCCACAGGAAGTAGTCTAACGGCGTCAAATCGCACGACCGAGGCGGCCAATCGACTGGACCATTTCGTGAGATAACAAGTTCTCCAAACTTGGTTTCCAATAAATTGATTGTGACATTCGCTGTGTGGCTTGTGGCGCCGTCCTGTTGGAACCACATGTCCTCCAAGTCCATATCATCCAATTGGGGCCAAAAATATTCGGTTATTATTGAACGGTAGCGATTCCCATTCACAGTAACGTGCCGGTCTTGATCATCACGAAAGAAGTACAGCCCAATGACGCCGCCGGCTTATAAACCGCACCAAACCGTAATTTTTTTGGGATGCAATGATGACTCATGGAGTACGTGTGGATTGCTGTCTGACCAATAACGCATATTTTGTTTATTGACGAAGCCATTCAGTCAGAAATGAGTCTCATCGCTGAAGATGATTTTTCGATGAAAATCCGAATCATTTTCAAGTTGTTGCTCAACCCAATTCACGAACATACGACGCTTCTGGTGGTCAAGCGGCTTCAGTTCTTGCGTCGATTTGATCTTGTAAGGATGTAGGCCAAGATCTTTCGCAAAATTCGCCACAACGACGTCACAGAGATGCCCAACGCTTGAAAACGACGTGTGAGAGACACATTTGGGCTTTCTTCAACTGAAGCCTCAGCGGCAGCAATATTCTCGACACTACGGGCACTTCTTTGTCTCACTGGCACGGGAACATTTTGTACTGTGCCTGTGGATTCAAATTTTTCCACTAGACGCTCAATTGTTGATCTGCTAGGACGATTATGACGACCATAAATTAAACGTAGCGCTCTTAACGTTGAGGCCACTGACTCCGAATTTCGGTAGTAAATTTTAATAATTTCGACTCGTTGTTGGCTCGTTTATCTTTCCATCATGAAATGGCAAACCTTACTGAAGAGAAATGTCAAAAGAGCGCCAAGAAATATGGCGTCGTTTGCTGTCCCTGTCGCTCTAGTTTTGTAGCGTCCCTGTTGAAAAACCTTTTATTAAATCCTACCGTCTAACGAATATTTAATGGCATTTAAATTCCAGTAAAAACAAATGGAAGTGATTCTAAAGTTATCAATTTTTCATTGATTCCAAAGTATCCAAAGTATTTAATTCTGATTTTCCTCTTTTAAAGCAATTTTTTTTCACTACTTTAGAAAAATGTGATTTTGAATGAAATTAACTCCGTTTCAAATCTATGACGGGCATATTATTTTAAACAAGTTATCAGGTTTGAGTGATTTGTATCAATTTTTAACTTACCAAATTTTAAATTCTTAAAATTATAAATATCAATACAAAAAGTTAAAAAAAAAATATTATAGTAAAAGTTGCAAGAGTTTTGAATAATGTAATTAAATAAATAAGGTTCCTAGGTAGGACATTGTGAAAATGAGGCTAAGGCTCGATTGTTATTAACCCACTAATACTCAGGTCCGCCTATAGACGGGGTTCACCATAATTTAGATAAGTAATATTTTTGTTGCCATATTTAAATAAAATCTTTTGTAAATTTTAGTGAAGGCTTTAATCTACATCTGTTTTTTTCCGCATGACAATACTATAATGAGTTTAGTCACAAAACGTGTTCAAAGTTTAAATTCGCCTTTATTGTGCAAATATAAATAATTTTTGTAAAGTGGTAAGCTCGTGTGACAAAAATGATTATTAAAAGTTCTCTAATCAAATTGATATAAATCTGTTTAGTAGATTATAATGTCTTATTGCAATTTTCATAAAAATATTTTGAAAAAAGTTTTTTTTTTTCATTTAGCTCATTATACAGATTGGAGAATAAAAGTTTTAACAAGCTATCAAAATTGTCAGATGAAAAAATTGCTGCAGAATTGCCACATGTTGCGTCTGACAATTTTTAAATATAATAAGCACATGAGTGGAGTAGATCTGATTGATTGGTCGATATCGGATTCGTATAAAGTCCAGGAAGTGGAGCAACCGACAAACTGGATGTAGCTATGGTGAACGCTTACATCTTATATCACCGACAAACGATAAATGCGCGCTACCTGATTTTCGAACAGAGATAGCAGAAAGATTGTGCCTAATAAACCAGTCAGCACAGTCGCAGCGTGGTCAACCTAAATCAGCAACTCCGCCACGAAACCCCAAAAACCTTTTCTTCTAACAGAAAATGTTAGATTTAATCAAACTACTAGCAAAAAAATGTGCAAAATGGCAAGGTGTAAATCAGAAACACAAGCTTTTTGTGTGAAATGCAAAATACATTTATGTAACTCAACTACATAATAATATAAGTACATAAGAAACCTAATACAAATCAACTCTTATTTCAATGTCAGAGTATAAAAAATATATATTTTCCTTTTCGTTTAAATGGCCAAGTCCGCCTCAAGGTGGTCTAGATATTTTAACATGTAGCATGTAAACGAGAAATTATATTTAAAAACCAATTTTATGATCGTTTTTCTCATACCTAAATTAGACTAACATGATTTTTCGTAGACGAAAATAAAAAATGTGGCGTTAGAGGGTTAAAAATTCAAAATTTGGAATCATCAAAAGATCTAATTTTTCACTTAACCATAAGAACTGCTTTAGATGCAATGAAAACGGATCATAAAGAAAAACTTTCGCCTTATGACACCTCTATGTAAAAGTCATTAGTTCCGATCCAAATTTGCACAAAATCACTGCTTCCTTTTCACTGCTTCCTTTTCTCTTCACTTGTTACTTACTTTTTTTTTTCTTTTTGCTTTAGATCTTTAGACAGTGATCAATTCAGTCATAGGATGTGTGTGAAATGGTAGCAAAGTACGCTTCTTGGTAGATTTTTAACAATTTTGAGGTGAATAAAATTTCACTAGCCCATAGGGCTTGTAGAATTTTTGACATAAGAATAGAAATTTTTGAAGTTTTAAAATTTGTAATCTTCTACCCTCAGAAAAACAAATTAGTAGAAAAATTTGCAAACGGTTTTAAATCCTACTTTAACATTTTTGTACTGATTTTTAGTAACAAAATTATTATTTAGCAAATCTTTTTGCTATTTACATTTTACAAATTACAGAGTTTTTGCAAAATATTTACAAATTTTTGTTGCTAATTTCAGAAATCATTTTACAAATTTTTGAAAACCGATTTGATAAAATTAGCAAAAAAAAATACTAATTTTAAAAAATGTTATTTCTAATTAAAACTTACACCTACAAACTTAAATTGCTTTAAAATGCGACATATATTAAAAAAGGGATCGGAAGTGAATATACCGACTCATGCCTGAAAATAGGACATCCACTTAAAATAGCAATAAAAAGTTTTTTTAGTTCTAAAAATCAGCCCTAAGAACAATTAATTAAAATATTTTAAAAAACAGAAATTACCAAATAAAAACAAAATGATTAATTCGTTTATATTTGAAGAATTTTTAAGATTTTTAATCATTTGATTTTGTTTTTAATTTTGTATAAAATATTTTTTGAAAAAAAAAATAAAATAAAAAAATTTTGATGCTCGATAAAAAAAATAAATTTAAAATTTTGTAATAATATTTAATAATTTTTTGCTGATTTTAGCAAACAGATTTTAAATTCCACTTTCCAAAAACTTTTCCAAAATTTAGAAGCGGCTACTAATTTTTCTACAAATTTCATTGTACAACACGACAGCAGACATGATTAGCAAAAAATACCGCTGGGCTCAAATTAGCAAAATTTCCCGTTATAACAGCGAAATTTTCACTTGCCATTACAGACTTTTTTTGGTGAGTGTAAAAGCAAAATGAAAACAAAACAAATAAATAAATTCGATTCTTTTTCACACATTAAAATTTAAAACTTTTTCACCATAGAAAAAATATTTTTCACATGCCACTTTGCTACCGTTTCCCACACACCCATATTATTAAATATTTTCATTAGCAGTACCCAATATACCATATAGCAATCAAACTGCAATACAACTTGAGAATAAGCTTATATAAATTTGAATTCACAAGCAGTATTTAACAATGCTTGAGAAAAGATTATTATACAGAACTTTTTCTAAAGTATGCTTATAAACAACATACACATATTGAACAACGCAATACGATGATTGAAATAGAAATATTTTTCAATACATTCTAGTCTTTTGGTCTTTGTTCTACGCGTATAATGCATACAACAAGTGCCATTACTTTTTCTTTAAATTTGTCAAACGTGTTTTGCGTATACATTTAGTTGTAAATTTTATATAGTGAACGTGCAATTGCATATTAAATTTAATTATTTTTATTTATGATTAAAATTAATTATTATTATTTAAATTTAAAATGAATTATTATTTTTTATATATATAATGAATTATTATTATTTATTTTAAAAATTAAAATAAAAAATAAATGAAATTAAAGAAAATAATTATGATTTCTCTTTTTCAACTATTAATAATATATTATTTTTGTAAGCTTATTCTACAATTGCAAGAATAAGGTTATAGTAATCATACACACATAATATTTTCACGAGGGTTCCGTTTTGATTTTTCTACAATTGTTACGATAGCCTTTTTCAATATATTCTTAAGTCTTTTTCAAGCTTAAGGCTTGTGTTTGTAAGCTTATAATAATATTTTTCTCAAGTCATTTGGTATGTTGGGTATTATCAATGCTAATGAAATCGCCAATTAATTATCCCACACATGGACGATTTAAATGGGATTTTAATATTGAAATAAAAATCAGAGCTTTTATTTTAAAATACAATTTTCTTTAAAAGGAAATATACAAAATTATTTAATCTTTATAATCCATTTTGTTTTCTTATTAAACTTACAAATTTCCTTGCCAAAAACTTTGCAAATGTGTGTAGGAATTATGTTTTCTTGTAGAATTTTTTTTTTTTTTGAAATATTAATACTTAAACATGATGACAGGACAAATAACCAAAAAGATAAGCGAGAAAATAAACAGTCAAATAAAATAATAATTGTAAGCCCACACAAGTTGGCAGCATCATGAACGAATATCCAACCAATTCTACCACTACATGGAAAAAAGACATTTCATAAATTCAAAAATAGATTACAATTTAAACACAAAATTTATAGCATACTTTTAGTTGCTCTTTGCTCAATAAAAATGAACACACACCACAGATTATTGAACAATATTTTGCAAACACAAAAAGGTTCTTGTTAAAGCTAAATGTGAATCAGCTTTCACAGCGATTGTTTGAATTGTATTTGTGTGAAATACCTGTTAATAAATTAAATTGATTTTGTTTTGTGTATTTGAATTAAATACTCGTGGCTTTAATGTTAATGTTGTTCAAGCTACTTAAACTTATAATAAAAAATAAATTGATTGATAGTTTGGTTATAAATAAATTTGAATAAATAACACAAGAAAGAAAGAACTGAAGAATCAATATTGAAATTTATAATGTGGGTTTTTGACTGATGCCAAAATGTCTAGAAAAAAGTTTTTGCGGTTTTTTGTTTGTGAAGTTTATCAAGAAAAAATAAATGTTTTTTTTTTTTTTTTGACCGGTTTGTATGGATTTTAATTAAGAAATATGTATTAATCAGAAGAATAGTATAATATTTAGAAATTTATATTCCAAGAATTTTTTATGGTTTGTATTACCATTACAGTGAAACCTACTAATGACGAACAAATTTTGTTCGTTCTTGGTAAGAAATTTTAAACTAAAAACTTCATTTGTTTTCTATAAAATTGTCCGTTATGTTTTATCTTTATTACTGGGAGGTTTCAATATTGAAATCATGATTCTTTGTTGTTTTTTTTATTTCAAAAATCAAATTAATTAATAACACTTTTAATGAAGTAATATTTTTTGACATATTAAACATTTATCAATTACAACTATCCAGCATTATTATATTTATTATTAATGACAGATTTAAATAAATTAAGAAAAAAAAATTACTAAATAAAAAATAATTTTACTAAAAATATTTAGAAACTCGTAAATAACTACTCTACAAACATCGATTTTTTTGCACAGACATATATACAAATATTTAAACTTACATATATTTAAGCTTGCTTCAAATATTTTGACCTCCTAAACAAGAATCCTAAGACAAAAACAAAGTTATACCACTTCGCACAATGATGGTAAAACTATAATGTAGAATTAATTAGTACTTAATGTTTATTTAATAAATCGAAAAAATCAATTCACCAACAGTGGGAAAAAGTATTTTCGTATATAGATTTTTCTCCAAGTGTACTTGTGGGTCAGAGCTGCCGAAAGAGAATTATATTTTATAGATCAAGGCATTCGGGATTTTCCAAATAGAGAACCTGGTATTATTCGCGATCTTGGGATTTTTTAAATCATATAATTAGTTAGTTAAAATGGGCGCTGCGGCAAAAGTTGCTGATATCAGCAAAATATGTTTGCTAAATATTTATGTAAGGGGTGGTTAAATTTTAAGGGCCGATGTTGAATGTGAACCACACCTTACCTTCATTTCATTTGACATTTCTCAATTTCAAACTAACTCAATTTAAACAATGGAAAGATACACAATCGAGCAACGCGTGAAAGTTATTCAGGCTTATTATGAAAATGGGCGTTCAAATCAAAATGCACTTTGTGATTTTTTTAGTCAGCATAATGGAACAAATGTGTCCACAATCGGGATAATTGTGCACATATTTCTTCAAATCGAGTCTGTAGGAAATAAGAAAACACCTGTGCATGCTCGCCAAGTTCGTTTTGCGGAAAACATTGCTGTTGTTCGCGATAGTGTGGCAGAATAGCCGTCAACCTCGACTAGCCGTCGGTGTTCGCTATCGCGAGATCATAACGGAATTTTTGAAGCCAGAAATTGAGGATATAAATTTGCACGATATGTGGTTTCCACAGGACGGTGCCACTTGTCACACAGCTAACGAAACAATGGCTCTTTTGCGCGACAAATTCAATGGCCGTCTTATCTCACTTGGTGGCGATGTCAATTGGCCGCCAAGATCATGTGATTTGACGCCGTTGGACTTCTTTCTTTGGGGTTATTTGAAAGAAAAGGTGTACGTCGATAAGCCAGCAACAATTCAGGAGCTAAAGGATGAGATAATTTGGCAAATTAACGGCATAGAACCTCAATTATGCCTCAGCGTCATCGAAAATTTGGATCATCGGATGGAGATGTGCCGCCGAGGTCGCGGCGGCCATTTGGCCGATATTTTGTTCCATACATAATTGAACCCTACCATATTATCATAATAAAAAGGAATGACAATAATTTCCTAAATAATTTGTGTTTTATTCAAAATCAACATCGGCCCTTAAAATTTAACCACTCTTTATTAGTTCCAGGTGGGTGAATAAGTATTGCCCCACATGTCAGTTTGGTTTTGACATTTGTAAAGTAGACTCTAGCAAAATTTATACACTTAAAATAGTTTGTAAGTTAAAAATGCCATTTACACGAAATGATATTTTCATTTAAATCAAATTGCTTTTGGTATTTATTTTTAAACATTATTTAAAAAACTGACACATCCATAAGAAACAAATGATTAATAAGTTTAAAATAATTGTTAAAATTTTACCTATCCATTCCTTAAAAAATTAATGATTTAATCATTTATTTGAAATTGTTTCCGTTTTTGTATTTTTTGTTTATATTTTAATCTACAAAATGTGTTTGTGTATGTATGTTTGTTTATGTATGTTTGTTTATGAAGTTCTTGTAATTTGAATTGAAATAATTTTGTATATAAGCGAACAATTTAAATAAAAAATAAACTGGAATTTTTTGAATTTTTTTTGAAACAGACAGCAAACATAATTTAAATTTGAAATAACTGTAACGGACACAAATTAACGACAAATTCCCGTTTTATGGGTAATTTTTTTTTATCAAATTTCAAACAAATGAAAAAAATATAAATGAAACTGAAAAAAATCAATAAATGATAGTAAATCATTTCGAAGAAATGTATAAAAAAAAAAGTTAAAATAGATATTTCTTTAAAAATAACTGTATGTTCCTTTATTTTAAATGGATTGGAAAACATTTTTAATAAACTACAAACAGTTAACTACATAACATTCAGAGTGTAGAAATAACAATGAATTGTTTTTTTGATTTTGGAACTCAATGACAATGCTGATGATATTCGACAAATAAAGAAAATATAAAAGCCTGATTGAGCGACAAATTGCTTGCACTGCGGTTAAACACCGACGACATCTGGTTTGGACTTTTACCATTATATCAGCCTAGCTATGAATAAACAATTTTCCTTGATTTTGCAATTATTATGTGCTCATTAAGCCTATCAAAAATCAATGGAACATCGCGGTGATTGTGACTATACGTGTCGTTAGGAAGTTTAACATAAACATAACATAAATTGGAAATTCGTACTCCAATTTAGAATACAAGACATATTAAGATTACAAATTACTAAAAGATTTTTTTTACAAAGTAAAGAGTTTTTTACGAAGTTTAGATAAAATTTTAGTTGTAGGATAATTATAATAATATAACTTTTTTAGCTTTAGATTCATATCAAGAGGGTAAAGATACTTAAAAATATTTAAGCAGAAGTCTTTGCAAAAATCCTTGTAGACTAGTGTAGTTAAAATCACTTTAATTTTAAAATTATATTCAACAAATTTTGGATGATAGCATTTTATCTAAATCTTCAATCACTTAAACCTTTAAAAATATAAGTATCTAAACGATTTTTAATTTGTCACTGATTATGTTAATTTATTCTACACTTAAAAGATTTATATAATCCACATAATTTAATTATCTTCTTTCAATATTATCAAATTTATCTTCCTAACCACAAAGAGACAATAATAACTTGACCGTTAATTAGCAAGAAGAAACTTTCTTTTATTTTGAATTTAAAAAAAAAAAAACAATCATCAACCCTTTGACCTAGCATTGTCAACGCGAATGTAGATTAATAGATTTAATTATGTCTGAATAAACAGAAAACAGGAACTTTTTTTTTTAAATAATCTAATTAATTTAATTTAAGACCATTTCAAATCGAACAGGTTTATAATGTTTTTTTTTTTTGTAAGAATATAAATTAAGCCATTGACAAGCCATATTAAAATAGTAACAACAATAAAAACAACCGTGGTGTTGAAACATTTGTTTTAATTATTAAATTTAATTTAATTTTAATTTAAATTTGAGAATAATTAATTTGAGAGTATTGAATAATAGATAAATTTTTATATAAAAAAGATCTTTTTGCTTAATTTTAAATATGGTTTAGAAAAAAAAAGATTTAAAGTTTTAATTTTTTTTTTTGTGATTTTACTTAAAGCAAAATAATTATAACAATATAGAAATGAAACAAAGTTATTTAATAACTTTTTGAACTTAGGGTAAAATATTTTTTAAATATATAGATAACTAGCGGGCAAAGCCGGACTAACTGTAGCGAACACGTATTAAAAACTTTAGGACTTTGAGCAGGCCCTCAAGGGCAGACTTTTCTCCCTTATGCTCTTCCCCGTAGGACTTTCCAAAAATCGTGTCACCTTCATAATAAATTTCGACTTCCTAACTCTAGCAGATTGGGCAGGACGTTAAAAGGAAGACTTTTCGCCTAATTTTATAATTCTAAAATTTCATGTTCCAGGGAACAGATATTTCAAATTTCCAGCTTTCTTAATGTCTGCGCGGGAGGAGAAACCTTTGACCGAATTTCAATTTCCTATATCCAGTGGTTTTGGCAGGCGTCCAAGGGTGCAGAATGTACCCTTGTTTGCCTCTCCCAGTAGGATTTTTAAAAAATCCTACTTTAGCTGATGTTTACACCGGAGGAGGAATCTACATACCAAATTTCCCCTTTTTTGCCCCTCCCTTAGGTTTTTCCAAAAACCTCGTCTTATCTGATGTCTACATCCTAGCTCCAGCGGTTTGGTCAGGCCGTTAAGGGAGAAATTTTCTCGCTTTGAACCCCCATTTTTACCACGTCACTGGCCAAAATTCTAAAATGTCCCTTATCAATGAGTAAGCACATACTCCAAGGAAAGCATATTTCAAATTTCAGTGTTTAAGCTAAAGATGTTTGGGCAGGCCGTGAAATGAGAGTTTTCCATCCTTTTTGCCAATCCCCGAAAGAATTTAAAAAAATCCCGTGGATATCTACGCATTAGGGGGACCTATATACCAAATTTCAGATTTCTACCTCCTGCGGATTGGGCGATGTTGAATGAATGAATCAGTCAATCAGTAACGTTATTCCGTTATACATAGCGATATCATTAGCGGATAAGACAAAAAAAGAAAAATTCAATAAGGTAATTCACGATAGGCTGGTTATGTGAATAAATGTTTATATCAACAACAACAAAAAATAACCAACTTTGCGCAACCTACCCAGCAAAACCACACATTACCAAATAATGGGTAAAGTAATGTATAGCCATAGGGGCTGATGGATTACTTTACACCTTACTTAATTGATAAAAAAATTTCACTGGTGATGAGCCTCAAAGTAATGTATATACCAATTACTTTAGAGGTGATAATGTAAGGGGTTACTTATATGGCTACAAGAATGGAAAAAGTAATGTGTCTAAAAATAGATTTTTAAAAGACGAATTTTAATAAAAAAAATTATTACAAATATCTTATTTAAAATATTTGTAATTAAAAATAATGTGGTAATGATGGGAATCGAACCAGGGAACTCTGGCCGTCAGCCAAGAACTCTACCCACTGAGCTATCGACGCATATATTATTTGATTGTTTTAAACTTAAATGAATTGTTGCGCTTCGTTTTTTCTTTAGTGTTGTCAAAACAAACATACATTACCCTTTTGCTTACAAAAAAACACAGAGTAATGTTGTAAAAATAGACAATTATCAGTAACTTATTACTTTAAAAAAGGTAACGAGCTATCATTACAAGGTAACGCATGGGAATATCGCACCCATTACCAAAGTTTTGCTGGGTATACAGATTATTTATTTATATACTTAACTGTAGTGTTGGAAAATAGTACAAATTTAACTAACTGGCAGCACAAATAAAGCTACTTTTCAGCAAATGGCATCGTAAATTTTATATTGAATGTTGGTAGCATTGGCATTCACAGTTTTTATTTATAAAAAACAATAAAAATGAGCACAAGTAATTACACTCTTAATAATCCATAGGTAAAACACACAGAATGTGTAGTTCATTTTTCCAAAGATTTGGTTATTTTGACATTATGATAAATTTTTAATATATACAAATGACATCGCAAATAGTAGCAAATTTTTATTTCTATAAATTTTATTTCATAAAGATAATGGCGCATAATCATAGTTAAAATAAAGTATACTTTAAGAGTTCTAAAGTCGAATTTTCTTAAAAGTATACTTTAGACAAGTAAAAGTATACTTTAATCGCTAAAGTCTGCTTTAAAATAAAACTAGCTGAAGTTGACTCTATCCAATTTAACAACACACAACAGCTGTTTTCCGCCAAGAAAATTTTTGTGAAAAAAAAAATGTTTGAATTGCAAATTATTAAAAGGAAAATTATATCAATAAATACGATATTTTGCATAACATTTATTAAGTTAATAAATTTTTATTAATAAAAATACACTTTTCAATCCTTTTTTATAAAGTTTTTTCCTTTTTACATTTTGCAATTGCAAATCTTTTATTTACACACTTTTCATTTTTTTTCGGCAAATATAAAATCAGCTGATCAATGTTGCCACCTGCTTCTTTTTTAGTACAAAATGTATGCGGGCATTTGGTACATTTGATGTGATACCCATTTAGAGCCGGTTCAACTTAAAACTGGCTTTAATTCTGACTATAATAGCAAAATAGATAATAACAATTTTTTAATTTAAAGTTGTTTTTAAAAAAGCCGACTTTAGTGCGGGACTATGATTACGGGCCAATATCTTTATTTATAAATATATAAATATTTTGTTGAGAGGCATATTATTTACGAAGTTTGTAAACTTTAAAAAGTTATTACCATCAGCTGAACACGAAAATTTTATGATGTTACAATTTTATACTAAAAATTATTGTATTATTTACAAAATTTATAAATTAATAAAATTTGTAATATACGAAAGTTTTGTTATATTTATATACAAAATATTTGTATATTGTACGAAAAATATATTTGTATTTTTAAGTATGGATTATTATAAGTGCAAGTACAGCTGATTGAAACCATAAGTAGATAACCAACATTAAAGGGTGTTCACGGTGCCCAGAGGTTATTTTGAATTTTATAACCAAATCAGCTGTATTTACAAAAAAATATATTGGGAAAAAACACTTAAAAAAAAAAATAAGAACAAAGATATAACATAATACATTTTTTAAAAGAAAAAATCTCTTTGAGGCAAACAATATGAAAAAAGTATTTTAAAGCTCAAAAATCTAAAGAAAAAGCTACTTTAAGCTCAAAACTGCAAAATCTAAAAAAAGCAGAAAAAAACAAAAAACAAAAAAAGGCAATTTTGTCTTCTCTGTTTATTAGATAAGGCAACATACAGTATCTCACAAAAATAAGTTTCCATACGATAAAATTATTTTCAAATTAACATAACTTTATCATTATTTAAGTTATTTCAACAATGTATCAGTAAAATAAATTACATATCCAGTAATATTTAAAACTAAACAAAACGTAAAAATAAATTCAACCTTTTCGCTGATATTTATTAATAAAATAAAAGACTACTTAAATCAGGTTACATTAGAAAGTTTCCATTTATTATCCAGAATGACCACCATTTCTGTTCGACATTTTCGATAAACGATCATTCATGGTCTCGGCAATTTTTTTGTTTTCGTCTGGTGTAATTTTTTCCCAAGTTTCCTTGATACAAGTTTTTAATTCTGTTATATTTTGTGGCCCTTTTTGATAAATGCGTAGTTTTAAAATTGAACAAGCCTTCTCAATTGGCGGGAAGTCGGGGCTTTGTGGTGCCCATTTTAAAATATTAACTTTTTCATCTTCTAAGTATTTTGTTACTTTTTTTTTTGGCAGTGTGGATAGGAGCGTTATCTTGTTGTAGAATAATTGCATTTCCTATTAGTCTCCTTCCTTCAGGTATTGCCACTTCCTTTATAATATTTAAATAAATGTCGGCGTTCACTTTACCTTCTAGAGTGATAAATTTACCAATTCCATTTGCGCATAAACAACCCCATACCATTAATCCCTTTTCTGAACGCTTAAACGTGGGCATAGTGCACTTACAGGTTGGTTGAAAAGTTCCTGCGCTCACCAAGAGATGGCACTGCTAGCTCCAAACTTTTTTTTTTCTCAAGTTGGTATAACTGTCCTGAGAACACATGCAAAGTTGCAAGTCATTCTGTCAATTCTTTCTTTGTTTACAAGCCATTTGAAGTTGACGTGTCCTTGATTTTTTTTAATATGGAAAAAATCGAATATCGTGCAGTCATTAGATTCTTTGTTTTGAAAGCAAAGGAAATTTATGAACAATTGTTAGAAGTGTATAAGGAGTCCTCACCTTCAAAACGCATCGTTGAATTTTGGGCTGGTGAATTTAAACGTGGTCGTACCAGACTTAAAGACGATCCACGCGAAGGATGACCAAAAACTGCAACCACAGCAGATATCATTGAGCAGGTACATAATATGGTTAGTGAAGATCCAAGTTTAACTAAGCGTGAAATTGCTAATGCCATAGGCATCTCAGACGAATGAGTACTCCATATTTTACATGAAGAATTACGTATGAAAAAACTGTTTGGAAAGTTAGTGCCGCACACATTAACAATTCAACAAAAATGGGATCGAAAACAAATTTCTCAGCGTAATTTGGAGCGTTTTAAGCCGAATAAAACCGACTTCTTGCGTCGTTTTATAACTATGGATGAGACTTGGATCTACCACTGTGATCCAAATTGACACAAGAACGTTTACAGTGGACTGAAGCTGGTTGTTCAGCTCCAAAGCAGGTGAAGTCACAACGATCAGCAAAGAAGGTTATGGCATCAGTTTTTTGGGATGCAAAAGGAATTTTGTTGATTGATTATCTTCAGAAAGGAAAAACAATCAACTCTGAATATTAATGCAGCCTTTTTGATCAGCTGGATGAAAAAATTCGTGAGAAAAGACCTGATTTCACTTTTCATCAAGACAATGCACCTGCTCACAAAAGTGTTTTGACGATGGCTAAATTCAAAGAATTAGAGTACGAATTGCTTGAACATCCACCGTATTCACCAGATTTGGCTCCCAGTGACTACTATCTCTTCAGAAATCTCAAACAATTCCTTCGTGGAAAGCATTTTTCTTCGAATGAAGAGTCCATAGCAGCCGTAGACGGTTATTTTGCAGAGCTCCCGGAAAACCATTATAAGAATGGGATAAAATTATTGGAAGATCATTGGAACAAGTGTATTGAGCTTCTAGAAGATTATATTGAATAAAAAAATATATTTCGTAACAAAAACAGTATTCTTTCATTTCAAGCGCAGGAACTTTTCAACCAACCTGTATATGACAATGACTCTCCATACATGAATTCTGCCATGAGAGTACTTCAAGCGAAATATTAACTCATCTGTCCAAAGTACAACTTTTCAAAATTCGTCAGTTTTTAAGCATGATTTTGATAAAACTGCATTCTTTTTATCAAATTTTCTTTGCTAACATAAGAAAGTTTTCTTGCAACACGTTCATGCTCTTCAGCTTCATGCAGTCTTCTTCGTATAGTTTGCGCTGATGGTACTTCGTAGCCTTCACTTTGTAATTTGGCACGAATTTTTGTCACCAAAATTAATAGATTCGTATTGGAAATAGCTGTGATTATCTCCACAACCCTTTTCGATGTAATTCGTTGTCTACCTGCACGTTTTATAGGTCATACCCGCAAGTGTTGCTTGAATGCGCAAATAACATTTCCAATGGATGTGTGCGATTTTTTGAAAATGTTAGCAATTTTTCTGTGAGAATCGCCATTTTTATGCATTTCAATTATAGCCTAACGCTCTTCCAGTGTAAATTGCCTAAATTTTTCCATTTAAGTTACTAAAAAGTTAAAAAAAACTAATTATTTTAGGTTAGAATTGAATAAATTAAAATTCTTAGCAAATTGTTAATACAGTTCATTCCCGATTTAATGAACTCTCGATATAACGAATTCGCGATTTAACGAACAAACTAAATTTTTACATTAGGTACTGTGTATAACGAATTAAAATCCAATTAAGTACTCGGTTTAACGAACAAATATAAAAATACATATAAAAAAATACGTAAAACTTATTTAAATACATACATATGTGAAATAAAAGCAAAATCTGCATTTCTTAATTTCTACAAATAGATTAAGTTGTCAGGCAAACAGTTGTAGTCTTGGTCGATATTTTTTAACCGCCATTTCTGTTTGGTTAACATTTGTCAGTTCGTATTTGACAGTTTGTTGGTGCATCTAACGCACCAACAATGTGTTAAAGTTCTTAAAAAATATAAAAATCCCCAGTTTTTGGTGAAAAATCATTGTGAGCAACGAGGCACATTTCGACTTAGGTGGTTTTGTTAATAAACAGATAGCTTCTACTGGGAAACTGAATATCCTTAATTGGCACACCAATGGCCCTTAGACCTTTGTATTTTGCGAGAACTTTTACCTGGCCGCATTATGTCAAAAAGCGAAGATTTCGATTAGCCCCCTCGATCTCCTGATTTGACTGCCCCGACAACATTATTGAAGAAATAGGAGCAATAACATCCGTAATACGCCAAAATCTTATACAAAATATAATTAAAAGAGCACACATTTGCACAGCGGCTAGATGCGGCCATTTAGACGATATTATAATTCATACATAATTGTTATAAAAAAATATTGTACCGTTTAAGATTTATTCAACATATCGGCCTGGAACATATCGAACACCCTGTATTTGATTTCGTTTACAATGAATTATGTATTGACATCTACATACCTTTGATTATTTTTTTTTAATTTGTGTAATATCCCATTCATACTGAACCCCAAAATACATTTTTTCGTTATTTTTAAGTATTCGATTTAAAATTTGTATGGAATTTAAAAATTGAAAACTGTACCCCAAAACTTGTACATTTTGAATGGGGCATTATAAAAAAGTTTGAATTTTTTTCAAAGCATTCTAAGACATTAATTTTACGAGAGCTTCTTGAGAAAGCAATTGAAAAAAAAAAGTTTAAAAAAATTGCAAAAACAAACGTCAATAACAAGTTTGTTTTAATAATTTTTTTTTACTAATATTAATTGTTTAGCAATAAAATATGATATTGTCTTTTTAATTTGTTATTACATGAATAAATATTTTTTTTGTTTAGTACTGGATATAACGAATCTTTCGATTTAACGAACAGGGCTGACAATCAATTGTTCGTTAAATCGGAAATCCACTGTATTTTGGTTTAATTTTTTTAATATTTTATTTCGAAACGTGAAATAACACAAATTGGAAAGCAAATTGCAATATTTGTATGCCCACGAAAGGAGAACTAACTTATGATTTTCTTGCTCTGGAAATTTACTTTTGTAACGTCAAAATCTCAACTAATAGCTAAAAACGTGAAATGTTTAAACAAACACTGGCCTGCCTCTGCTCTGCCTCCGCCAGTTGTCTTCTTGAAAATAAAATGCATGGCAATCTACGTTTTCAAATATTTCAAAATATAAAAGTGTGTTATTGTTATTATTATGCAATGGAAACTTAATTATGTGAGATACTGTATGTTTATATATAAATTTATTTACTCGTGTTATCTATTACTCTAAAAATTCAGAACTATAGTTCAGAATTAAAAAAAAAAATCTTTTCACATTGCCATAAAAATCAAATGAAATCAGCTGTATTTTCACCTTAACGTATACCCGTTAACTTATTTAAAATTTAATCACAAAAAATGTATTATATTCGAAAAATTACACATTACTTTTTGTATGCACGTGTATGATTATCAACATTTAAAAACTTAACGCTTCCAAATCTCAATTAAATTATCATAAATATTATACTAAAGATTAATTCTAAATAATAATTATACTAAAGATTAATTCTAAATTGGTTAATATTTCACCACGCACACTTCACCCACTTTTTGGAAATATAAAAAAAGCAACGTATTTAAATTTTATTTGTTCATATACGAGTGAATAATAAATATAGAAAATTTAACATTGATACGATATATAATACTTGTATATTCCTGTAGCGGGGCAGTTTGTATGAAAAGCCTCATATATGAATGTCATTTATATTTAAATGTAATTTGTTGTTGTTGTGGAAAATATTTACATTTTTATATATATAAAGGGTGTCCCAAGAACAACGCAATTTTTAAATTTTAAATAAAACACAGATATTTAAAAAAAATCGTGAAACTTTATTATATCGTAAAGTAGACAGAATGAGGTTATGTATGGAACAATATATCGTGCAGATGGCCGCCGCGGCTTTGCTAGCATGCACGCGATCTTTTAATGAAATTTTCAATTACCGTTTTGCATGAATGCTGCGGTATTTCATTAATGCAGCGTCCAATTTCCTCTTTTAAGGCTTGAGTCGTCGTCGGCCTATTCGCGTAAACCATCGACTTCAAAAAACCCCAAAGAAAAAAATCTAATGGTGTAAAATCGCACGATCTAGGCGGCCAATTCTGATCTCCAAAACGCGAAATAACACGACCGGGAAATGACTGATGCAGCAATTGAATTGTTTCTCTGGCTGTATGACATGTGACGCCGTCTTGTTGGAACCACATGCCCTCCACATTCATTTCTTCAATTCTAGACAAGAAAAAACTGGTTATCATTTCACGATACCGAACACCATTGACTGTTTGCGCTTGACCTGCCTCATTTTCATAAAAAAAAGGTCCAATGATTCCTCCAGCCCAAAAACCACACCACACAGTGACACGTTGAGGATGCATTTGCTTCTCGTGAATCACTCGAGGATTTTCCTCACCCCAAATGCGACAATTCTGCCTATTGACGAAGCCATCAAGATGAAAATGGGCCTCGTCACTGAAGTTGATTTTATCGGCAAAATCAGCATTTTCATGTTGTCTCTCCAATACCCAATTAACGAACTCCCTTCGCTGTCCATGGTCAGCTGGCTTCAGTTCCTGAGTCAATTGAACTTTGTATGCATGAAGATGCAAATCTTTCGTCAAAATTCGCTGCAAAGTGGATTTGGAGACACCAATTTGCTGCGCTCGGTGTCGAATTGAGGTGGATGGAGTTTGAGCGACATCATCACGTACAGCTGCGACATTTTCGGTCGATCGACCTGGTCGATGGCGCGTTGTTGTCTTTACATCACTAACATACCCAGTTTCGGCAAATTTATCCATTAATCTCTTTACAGTTGACTCTTTTGGAGCATTATTGTGACCCCAAATTGATCGCAATTTGCGAACTGTAGCTGCAAAACTTTCACCATTTTGGTAAAACAATTTCACAATGAGAATGCGTTGTTCATTCGTGTAGCGCTCCATTTTTACTAACCTCGTACCTTCTACTAGCAAACAATAACAATTGTTCAAATGTCAAACAATGACACTTCGAATGTTGCCAGATTTAAAAATTGCGTTCTTCTTGGGACACCCTTTATGAATGTTTTTACCTTTTTTTATTATTATGTATAGTTTAAATAAAGTGTTCTTTTTGAATTTTCTAAACATTATGCTCTTCTAACAAACATACGGGAACTAATGTTATAAAGATTTCATTTAAAATATCGTGAGTGTTTGAAAATTGAATTGTTTAAATGCCAAAAAAATATGTATGTATATAAAATTGCAAACTATTTAATATACTTAATACTAATTCATGCTTAATCAACCGGAAGCATCAGATATCTAGGGTTTGACACTAATTGCTTAAAATTATAAGTTAATTACAAAAAATATTTTAAAATTAATCTTAAGTTAATTAGAATATTAGGGTGATACATATTTTATTAGAAACAAATATATTGTTTCTTTTTATTTTTCATTTTGTAAGAGTATTTTAATATTTGACTGTCTCGCTGAAAAATGTGCCTACATTTTAAATTGATTTACTGATTTTTATATATTTTATTCAATCAATTATCTTTATAATGAAATCTTTACATAATTTGTTTATACAAATACAAAAACTTGGGTTAGGTTAGGTTGAAAAAGAGCAATGAGAAGTGAAGATACTTTTCACAACCCACTTGCACCTATGCCCAAAACTCGGTTTGTACGCTTTCAAATCGCAATGGTTCCCCGCCCTATCTATTTCAGAAACTCTATCCTGTTGACGAAATTCCTCAATCTCCTGCAACCCATTGCACTAAGTTCACCCAAATTTAAAATATTTTCGACACACATTGAGCTATTTGTATGAAAAAGAAGCACTTCGAAATTTTTTTTAAAAAACTTTTGAATGAAAAAGAATTCTTGAAGAACAGTTAAATATTGTTGACTTTTCGATCAAAAAAAGTATAAAAAACTTAAATGTTTTAAAGTGTAATGTAATGTTAAATCTGCCAATTTTTCAGATATAAAAGTGACTTTTAAATAGAAAAAAAAAAAACAATTTTTGAAAAGTATTTTCTATGTCACAGTTAATGTAATGCAGTGTACTCGTGAAAACTTGAACACCCGGAAGTTTGAACGACTCGGAAACGTGAACATTAAAATCTTTGCAAGGACTACTCGAAAAAGTAAAAAAAACTCTGATAGCTTTATAACACGAATAAAGTTTTTGGGGATTTATTTTAGTTTTTTATTGCAATGCAATTATATTTAATGCAAATCCAATTATTAAATCAATTTTTAGGTCTGTTCTCCCTTTTTTGAAAAAGCCCATGTGTCCTAAAAACTGCTTTTGTTTACCTTTTTGCGAAATTTTTTAAAAACCGTTTTTTCTTTAAGCAGAGGGTGGTCTACAAAAGGATGCACCGGCAAAGCACTTAATACAAATACTTTGTCAATGCCTAAAATCGGTGATTTCCCAGTCAAAACTCGCTGATTTTTAGAAAATCGATTTTGTCCACTTTCATTCCTAATCCTTTTAATCTTTTACAAAATGAATAAAAGAAAATTGTTCAGCCTTTTGTAGAAGATTTAAATTTATAAATTATTAAATGATTCAAGTGAATGATAAATTTTAAATGATAAAATTCATTCACAATAGTTTATTAAAAATAAAAGCATGAAGCATCCCAAGAAACATTTTTACGGACTCTCCGATACGTACGTATTCATGAATCCAGCTTCTACTGTACGTTTACGGTCAGAAAATATGTATCCGTCAAAGGTTGTACGTAAACGGAAGGGACCGTATAATTGAATTTTCGAAAACAAGATTTTGTGAAAAAATTTTGCATTGTGTGCTACATCATATCGTAAGTACCATGATTTTTAATGGGCCACAATTGCAGTGGATACTAATTGTGCTGGAGATAAATATATTGTTTTTTTGTAATTTTGTTTGGTATTTTTTGTATTTAGTTTGTAAGTTTTGTTAAAAATGTGCTATTAAAAATTGAAATAATATGCATTTATACAAATCCGTTTTTTATTAAAAAAAAGGTAGGAGTACGGACCGAATGACAGACTTTTAACGGACAACGCCGTTTTTCAGCCGATATATCGGTCCGTAAATGGTCCGTCATTGACGGACTTTTAACGGACAACCCCGTTTTTCATCCGATATATCGGTCCGTAAACGGTCCGTCATTGACGGACTTTTAAAGGATTCGAATCAGTTTCGATGTTCCTTAAAATTCGTTTTCTGGTTCGTTTACGGATCCAGAAAACGGTGCGTAAACGGAGTTGTATTCCGTTTATGACGGACCGAAACCGGTACGTAAACGGAACGTATTGTTTGTTGGGATATAATTGAATTCGTTAGATAAGGTATAAACACAAGGCATTTTAATAAATTTGAATTAAAAATTCAAAAATAAATTAAAAAAAATATATTCATTCAAATGTAGGAGTTTAACGTAACAGAAAAACACATATGTATATCTTAAAGCGCAAGCATGTAATTATATGATAATTATTCACTTTTTTCACGCAAATTATCCAAGACAATTAGCCAAAATTGTATTTTTTTAGCATTTTAATCTTTAATTATTCCGAAATTTGACGTGCTAGATAATGATGATTTGAATAAAAAAAAAATATTATTTCAATACACTTTTCAGCTAAAATTTGTCCACCTCTCCTGGGCCGACCTGGAAAAATATTTAAGTTTAGTTATCCACAAAAAAGCAAGCATTTTAAAAAAAGACTTGAAATTTTTTACACCAGCTCCTTTTTATTGATCTGTGATATCTACGGTTTCATAACTAAACAAGAACTCATCTTAATTAGTTTTTTTTTTAAATATGCAAATAAATTTTAAAATTTAAAAAAAATAAAAATTTTTAATTTATAATTGAAGTCCTGGCCAAAGTAAATTAAGTATAGGGTCCGCCAAATAACTTTTTTTTTTAATAATGCTATAAAAAAAACTACTGAATATTTTCTCAAATTTCTTATTTTATTTGAAAGTACAATCCTTCCGGTTAATAATGGAAAATAATTTCATTCAAATGGCTGCCTCGGCTGGCACATTATCGATTGTGTGCAGCTGTATTTCACCAATGGCTTCACGAATATTGTCCTTTAAAGCGTTAATTGTCTCTGGCTTGTCGGCTAGAAGGCACCCCACAAATAATGGTCCAACGGTGTCAAATCGCAGCTCCGAGGTGGCCAAACGACATCAGCTCTGCGGCTGATAACGCGATCTTCAAAAACAGGGCGCAAAACATCGAGAGTAGCTTCGGCTGTGTGGCACGTAGCGCCGTCCTGTTGAAACCAAATGCTGCCAATATCCTCCTCTTCAATTTTTGTGAACAAAAATTCGTTCAACATGGCCCGATAACGATCGCCATTGACTGTAACGGCCACTCCTTGCTCATTTTCGAAGAAAAATTGCCCAATTATGCCTCTGCACCAAAATCCGCACCAAACAGTGACTCGGTTTGGGTGCATCGGCTTTTCAATGTATGCGTGCTGGTTTTCTGTGCCCCAAATGCGACAATTTTGCTTGTTTACATACCCGCCAAGATCAAAATGAGCTTCATCTGAAAAGATGACATTAAAAAGATGATATTCTGCAACATTACCATGATTTTCAAAATAATGTCGCAATATTTCCCAGCGTTGTTCAAGCGTATACACAACCATATTCGTTCAGCGGAAAGATAAACCTAATTATCTGTCAAATCAGACATGAGCTAAGTGTTACCATTCACGAAATAAGCACTAGCTGAAAAAAAACGTTAGATGGCGGACCCTATACATTTATTTCTTTAGCTTTATGAATTTGTGTAAAAAACTAAAATATATAATTCTCGTGGACACAAAACCGTAAAGGAAATTCCTCATGGCCCATTTGAAAAACGAGTGTCCTTAGCGTTGAATGCTCGGTGAAAATACTAACTATCTTACCGAGTTCCCTTTTAACGAAGTTTCAAACCCCTTTAATTTGCTTCTATCTGTATTCTTTGAGAAGCTCCCCTATTAGTATCACCTGCTTCCGCGGTGTCCGATATTTTTCTATGAGCAATAATAGTTAATTTTTGCGATATTTAAAATATCAAAATAAACGAAATATCATTTAATGTTATGGATTTTTTAGTTAATTTGTTGACGATTAAAAAGAAACGAAATAAAAGAAAAATTATTACTTTTTACAGATTTTGTAGTTAATTATTTGTCAGATAAATTAAATGTTTTAAGTAAATATCATTTGATTTTACAGATTTGTGGTTAGTTTGTTGAAAATAATCGAAACATCTTTTGATTTAAATGCAAAGTAAGTAGATTATGATTTTTCGTTTCTTTTAAACTACATTTTCAGTTAGTTCAAACTACAAACTATTTTAAATGTGTTGATACGATGGGCTATTAAATAAAAACTGTAATTTAAGCATTTTTAGACTCTTTTTTAGAATAAAAGGTTTTAAAAATTAAAATTATGTCGTTTCATTTTAAAGATATAGCAAACTAACATCGGTTAAATGTTTTGGGCCACCTTTCAAAAATTTGGCTAATCTATTGTAATTAAAAATGTCATTAAACGATTGGTATTGACAAAAAAATTTTAGACTATATTCGTTTTAATAATAAAATATTTAAATTAAAAATTATCCACCAAAACATATAAGCATTTGTAGCCTAGTACCTCGAAAAAGGAAAACATAAAAATAATTCAGTGGAACGGACCTGCCCAACATTGTCCTCGGCATCATTGGCTGGACGTAGATTGAACTTTGAACATGATGGTTCTTTTTGTGTTAAGGGTCATACGAATATCTTGAATTCTTTAGGGAACAAGGAATGTTTAGGTATGCCGACAGATCGTATTAACACTGAATTGAGATTCGGTTGGAAATTCGGGATGTCATCCCAAGCAGGTTGCAATGGGCAGCGGCTGGTCCCGCAGTCTAAACTGGTAAACTGACGGCTCGAAAATGGACTCCGGTGTGGGAGCGGGGGTTTTTGGACCCAACTCGAGGATATCGGAGCCAATGGGCAAGTGACTAACGGTACTCCAGGCTGAACTACAGGCTATACTCATATGCGCTAGACTGAATATTGGTAAGGTTCTAAAGGGCGCATATATTTCTATCTTCTCTGATAGCCGAGCGGCAC
This sequence comes from Eustalomyia histrio, assembly GCA_949748255.1. Classification (NCBI taxonomy): domain Eukaryota; kingdom Metazoa; phylum Arthropoda; class Insecta; order Diptera; family Anthomyiidae; genus Eustalomyia; species Eustalomyia histrio. The sequence continues at coordinate 46,552,355 of OX456527.1, forward strand.
TCCAGGCTTTGTCGTCTTGGACATTCACTTCAGGCTCAGTTGGCCGCACGTAACAGTGTTACTCTTTATTGGATACCAGGTCATCGTGGACATGTTGGTAACGAGGTAGCGGACGAGCTAGCTAGAATGGGTTCTTTCACACCTTTGGTGGGACCGGAAACGTACTGTGGGTTGCATTGGTCCACCATAGCAGGCCTGGTTAAGGAGGGCGAACTAACAATGGAAAGGACCTTTGAAACAATTATTTGGGGATGAGACTGGCGTTACTATTGGTCAACCCCCTTTCCAATGGGAACATTTTGGACATTGCTAGGAACGACATAAGGTTACTAACGGAGTTTCTTACCGGACACTTCGGACGAAACAACCATCCACATTTTGTGTGAGTGTATTGTATTGCATATGAACAGGAGAAAAATTTTCAATAAGGAATTTTTTTATGGGTCGCAGTGCCGGCCGTGGGGCCAGATCTTCACATAATAATAAAAAAAATTCACCGGAAAAATTAAAAATAATTCAACTTGAAATAAAATTTTGTGGAACCAAATAATATGTATTTGGAATGTAATATTAAATTAGGCAACAGAATATTAGCTTTCACGATCAAAAATATAATTTAATATGAAGATACCCAGTTGGAAGAGTCAGAAAGACGTCTTCATAATGGCTTAGGGACATTTCACTGTTTCAGAAGTTTTCTGTTTTCTGAAGATCATCGTCGTTATCCGTTCACCAAGAAAAATAATAATGCAAATAGTTTTATAATGTTACCCAGCAAAAATAAAGCTGCGAAAGAAGCAATAAAAGCATCACTACTATGGCAAAGGCATCACTTCTTTTCTGATGGTTTCATCGATGAATTTAACATTAGCGTGTCATAGGATGGAAGTATTCAATTAGAGCTACTAGCATTACTCATACTTTACTCTAAGGAAGTAATGATAATACAATGATTAGATATTCTAATGCATGAGTGGAAAATGTTCATATACAGAATATATTTAAGCTTTGATGAAAATTAAATTCATAAGAATGCAGAAAAATAAGTTTAAAGAAGCGAAATTTATGCATTGATATACAAATACTCTTTATTAAAACAAATAAATAATTCTGCATTAGTGAAAAAGCATTTTTTGAAACATTTTTCAAAAATTTTAATGAATTCTTAGACAAATTCTAAAATATTTTTGGATAATTGAAAAACTGGTTGTAGACAATTTTAAAATATTTTTCAATTTGAATAAATGCTTTAGTTTAAAAAATATACGATATACTTTAACTAATGCTTTAGAAGTAATGAAGGGTGATTTTTTAAGATATGCATGGGGTTTATATCCAGATCACTGCATTTGAAATATGAACACATGAATTCTTTTGGAAGTGCCTTAGAATAGCACCAAAAAATCATAAAAGAATGTCAACTGAAGTTTAGGAAGCAATGAAAGAAGTTATAGTCACAGAATGACTACCATTTTTTTGCTGGGTTACTTATATTTGATTTTTCAAATTCAAATAATTAATTTTAATTCGAATCTTCCTTCATTCGAAATATATTAATTTAATTAAATCTTCCTTTCAAATTTTAAATATATTAAATTCAAATTAAGCACAAACAAATCGATTATGGTGTATGTTTGGCTGCCCAGACATGGTTATGTTTTCGGTTATGAGGCTAGTGGTTCAAATCGATGTCACGGCAAACAAAATTACTTTTTTTTAAGATTCATTAAGAAAGTGCATGTGATACTGACATAGGATAGTTAGTCTACTCAGATTAATAAAAAAAAAATTGTGGTGCTGACAAACAGGAATTTTAAAAAACTTTTTGTTATGCCAACAAATCGGCAGTTTGTCAGTGTTGTTTCAGAAAATGAAAAAAAAGTGCAGACTTGTCTTTAAGACATCGTTGGTAAATCTCGGTACCTTCTGACTTGTTCCCAATAAGGCGCTACTGAGATTGTTTTTAAGACACAACATCCAGCAAGAATTCAATTAGAAACACATTCGGTGACCAAAACTAATTGTGTTTTCTGGGTGAATGGTAAATTAATAATTTTAAATTTTAGCTAAGAAAGTTGTGTAATAGAAATTTATGCATGATTCAACATAAAAAAAAACAAATACATTTAAGAAAAAACAACATAAAGAAGCAGGTGAATATAGCTATGAGCTTTTTTCAAGCAAAATGTCGTTACAAAAAAAAGAAAACGCCGTGAAAAATCCATATATTTTACTATTTAAATATTATTGATTAGTATTGTAAAAAAAACTTCTCTATATCACCAAAAGCTGAGAAAAAATGACTATATTTTATATATTTTAGACCGATCAGTTTAACATCATTTCTACTAAAAATTCTTGAACGAATGGTGGATAAATTCATTCGGAACCCTTTTAAAGCTTAACAATATGCGTACAAAAGTGGTAGATCCTGTGAGTCGGTTCTGGACAACATGCTGGGTACTTTTGTTAACTTTGAGGGGGGTGTTGGCAATAATACTTTTGACTCGATGAAGTCTTCGGCGGCTAATGCGCATGGAGTAGACCCAGCTCTGTCTGTTGGCCGCTGAAATTCAGTGTGGAACAAAGTTCACAGCTGTAGTCAATACAAGTTGCCCTCGAGGTGGTGTACTCTCCCCTCTGTTGTAGTGTTTCGTAATCGACTTAATTTTTGTAGGAATTTCAGGCTTTGAGTGCGCTAAAACAAGCCTTTGCGGATAATGTATCGTCTTTGGTATCTGGTAGATCACTAAGAACAGTTTGCAGGAAAATACAAACCGCTGTGGTCCTGATAGACTGCTGATGGAAGAGGCATGGATTATCTGTTAATCCGAACAAAACAACGCTTGTGTTGTTTACGCGTAGGTCTAAACATAAGGAGCCTTAGACTTTTGGTGTTATATTGGGTTTCTTGCCAACTATCTACAGAGGTCAGATATCCAGTGGTGACTATAGTACAATCAGGTGAACAAAGGATGTCGAACTAAAGGTATCTTAGGGGCTGCAGATTTTTCAACTGTGGCGGAGAGCTTTTGGAAAGGCTTTGGGTATGAAATCTGCAAGTGTACAATGGTTGTACCTTGCAGTTATCAGATTCATCACGGCATATGCACCTGTCGTCTGGTGGCCTAGAACAATAGTGAAAACCATTCGAGCTAAGCTGAAGAGATTACAAATACCTGCTGCTGTGGGTATTACCGCAGCTATGAGTACCATGCAAAGAAGTTATGCTAGACATGTTACCTTAAGATCTTCATACTGGGAGAGGTTTTGAAACAATTATGCAGATTTCGAAAGAATGGAACCTGGCACAGGGATTGCAACACAGCACATGATTTTATCGCTGCGAGGCTTTCGGATTTTTGTCCGCTGTTTCTATTGCTTTTGGATTACATTATGCCCTTTATTGAATTCAGTAAAAAGTGTGGATTAATCATTCCAAGTAGGGTGGACTGGGGCAGGCTGAACGTTGTTTCCATGGGAAACAGAGTCTGTCTTCTTTGGGTGCTGTTACTGTCCAGCTTTCCCCAGAACCAGAAGGATCATTTTGTGTAGTGATATCTTTTTAATGGATTCTGTGCATAAACTACTCGTGCCTGATTTCCTTAGGATGGGACTAATTTCTATAGCGTATACAAAAAATTATCAAAAAAAAAACAAGTAATGAAAGGCTTAAATTCTGCTGTGACGAATCTTTAAATACCCTCCGACAATGTCCTAAAACAAATGATCTAACTTTGTTTGATACAAATAATGTAAAAAACTTAAGAAGTGAAATAATGGAGGTAAAAAAAAATTTTTGTTGGAAAAAAAATTTTAGTGATGAACCTCAAAATTTTTTTTCCTTTAACCCTCAACACCCGAGTTAAAAAGTTTAAATTTAATCATATGTGGCCTTATATAATATATTACATTAATTTTTTTTTAATTATCTTATATTTTGTCATATATAAACACATCTTGTTATATATTGATCTTAATAAAATTAGATATAATTTAAATGATGAAATATGGTACATATAAACTTATATATATCACTATATATAATTATATATGGCTTACACGGGACTGCATATATATTTATATATGACATATATAGAACCATATATACTTATAAAGGGTGTCCCAAGAAGAACGCAATTTTTAAATCTGGCAACATTCGAAGTGTCATTGTTTGACATTTGAACAATTGTTATTGTTTGCTAGTAGAAGGTACGAGGTTAGTAAAAATGGAGCGCTACACGAATGAACAACGCATCCTCATTGTGAAATTGTTTTACCAAAATGGTGAAAGTTTGCAAATTGCGATCAATTTGGGGTCACAATAATGCTCCAAAAGAGTCAACTGTAAAGAGATTAATGTATAAATTTGCCGAAACTGGGTCTGTTAGTGATGTAAAGACAACAACGCGCCATCGACCAGGTCGATCGACCGAAAATGTCGCAGCTGTACGTGATGATGTCGCTCAAACTCCATCCACCTCAATTCGACACCGAGCTCAGCAAATTGGTGTCTCCAAATCCACTTTGCAGCGCATTTTGACGAAAGATTTGCATCTTCATGCATACAAAGTTCAATTGACTCAGGAACTGAAGCCAGCTGATCATGGACAGCGAAGGGAGTTCGTTAATTGGGTATTGGAGAGACAACATGAAAATGCTGATTTTGCCGATAAAATCATCTTCAGTGACGAGGCCCATTTTCATCTTGATGGCTTCGTCAATAGGCAGAATTGTCGCATTTGGGGTGAGGAAAATCCTCGAGTGATTCACGAGAAGCAAATGCATCCTCAACGTGTCACTGTGTGGTGTGGTTTTTGGGCTGGAGGAATCATTGGACCTTTTTTTTATGAAAATGAGGCAGGTCAAGCGCAAACAGTCAATGGTGTTCGGTATCGTGAAATGATAACCAGTTTTTTCTTGCCTAGAATTGAAGAAATGAATATGGAGGGCATGTGGTTCCAACAAGACACCATTAGATTTTTTTCTTTGGGGTTTTTTGAAGTCGATGGTTTACGCGAATAAGCCGACGACGACTCAAGCCTTAAAAGAGGAAATTGGACGCTGCATTAATGAAATACCGCAGCATTCATGCAAAACGGTCATTGAAAATTTCATTAAAAGATCGCGTGCATGCCAGCAAAGCCGCGGCGGCTATCTGCACGATATATTGTTCCATACATAACCTCATTCTGTCTACTTTACGATATAATAAAGTTTCACGATTTTTTTTTTTAAATATCTGTGTTTTATTTAAAATTTAAAAATTACGTTCTTCTTGGGACATCCTTTATATGACCTGTACAAATAAATATAATTCTATATGCTATATAATATTTGAGATATAATTATATATGATTCAATATATGGTTAAATATTAGAAATATTTTTAGATATAGTATAATATATAATTATATATGGTACAATATTTGCAAACAGATTTGAGAAATTTTAGAGTACTTTTGATATGATTCAAGAAATAATTAGATATAATTACATGTGGTTCTATGTCAATTGTTTCAAATCCCAGCCAGGGTAAAAAAAATAAAAATTTTTTTTTAATTTTTTTCTCATTAATATTTTTTTTTTAAACTCAAATTTTAACCCAGTTTGGGACAACAAGACCTAGAAAATTATGTTAGATATAATTAGTTTATAATAATTTAGGTACATAAAGATCGTCCAAAAAAAAGTTCTAATTCTTTAGCTCTACAACCCTACAAATATGCCATTATTAAAAAAAAAATATGGTCTGCCAAAAAAATCTCAAAAAATGTTTTATTTAGTTTTAGCACATCGCCATTGAAGTTTCAGAGTTGTTCTTATTCTATAATTTTAAATTTATTAAAAGTTAAGGAAATTAAATATAATTGTTACGATTGCGACTCATCATATCAAATATATTGTATTTTTGTTTGTACATTACGAATTCGAAATCAAAATTAAGTTCAGTCGCGTATTTTACGAAAATTTCATACAAAAAATGTTCCACTTTAATCAAGAAATTTGCTTATATTTGGCTCTGCGCAAAATTCTTTTTTAAATGATCATATGTCCACGGAATGTCTTTTTATGTAAGACAAGATTAAATTTTAATACGCTAAGTAATAGCGAGAAACTAAAATAAGTCAAATTCAAGTTACAAGGATAACTATTATCCTTTCAAAAATTTAAAACAATGTCATTTCTAATGAAAGCCCTTGGTAAGTACATTGCAATTGTACAATAAGTTGGATTTTTCGATGACCTAGATTCCGTATATATGATATTGTTGGATTTAATCTGATACCATTCAATCTAAAACATTTTTCGAATAAATTTGAATCTTACTTCATCCCAAAATATTTTTGCTGGATCTAATTTGATCTACCATTTTTCGGATTAGTTTAGATCTTACTAAATCCCAAAATATATTGCTGGATCTAATTTGATCTGCCATTTTTCGGATCAATTTAGATCCTTTAAAATCTACCAAATATATTGCTGGATCTTATTTGAACTACCATTTTTCGAAACAGATACTTCTGAATCCACCAAATATATTGCTGGATCTTATTTGATCTGCCATTTTACGGATCAATTTAAATATTAAGGAATATATCATTTTTTTTTACTCGGACATATATGGTGGAGGGTACAAAAATAACAAAATGGAACCCTTTTGCTTTTCCAACCTCCCGCTCAAAAAAGATTAGATATAAACGGATCTGGTTTGATATAATTAGATATGATTGATTATTATTAGATACAGCACCAGATCTGATCATATATTATATGGTATATGTGAAACACTTTATTACCAGATCTGATCGGATATAGTGCCATATTTGTTCATATCTAAATGAATCTGAAAAAAATTGTTATTTTTGTGGCCACATTTAACCAGATCCGGTCATATAAGATCATATCTAATGCCAGATCTGTTCATATCGTTAATAGATATTAGCCATTTGAGGCGTTTCCAAAGTCAACAAATTAAAAATGTAGATATATAAAAATAAAGTTGTTTATTTTATTATTTTTTCTGATCATATATATGTCCATATCAAAATGGATCTGATTATATATAGTTCGCCAGATCTGCCTAGATTTAATCAGATCTAATTAGATCTCAAATTTGTCCTCAATTTTCAGAGCTTATTTGATCTGATACAATTAGATCTAATGAAATCTGTTCAGATATGATCTTTTTTACAGGGGCTCCATTTTCTTACAATTATAATGTAGCGGAAAGATTCGGTCAGAGTTCATATGAATAATTTTACCAAATTAAAACCGTATAACCCTTATGAGCGTGTATTAATGTTATAGAAAAAATATTCCTAATTATATCAAGTATTCGAGATGACACTCCCTAATAAAAGATCGAGCTTTAAGCTAAATGTTACCACCCTAATTTGTATATTATGTTTCTTTTTTCTAACACAATAAAATATCAATTAATAAATTGCCATATAAAAAAAGTGGCAGATAATTTTTAATCATAATTTAATTCAAACATGATGATATTTAAATAACAAGCTTCCTCTACTACTACAATAACTGACAACTTCTCCCAATTACATGCTACCTGCCATAAGATTAACAAATAACACTCCTCGAGAGTCAGAAGATACAAATGAAATTGACATGCCAAAACAATATTAAATAAAATTGCATAATTTACACATTTATTAATAATATTTAAATAACTTACATACCAACTGGTAGTAACTACTAGAAAATTCTCTCATATATTTCGCTAAATACCCCTACATGGGGTAGATATATTCTAGTGTTTGATCTAAATTTTATTGTTGGCATCGCTAAAGTATCATCTTTATTTTTTTCTCCAACTGCCAAAAGGTGCATTTAAAAGAATTTTTTTTAAATATTTTTAACTTTAAAGAATTTTTTAAAATATTTTAAAAAATTTTATTAATTATAGAAATTTTTTTATGACAAAAAAAACCATCAATAATCCAGAGATTACATTTAGGTAGACTTATATAGAGCAAAATTTTCATAGTCTCACGAGTTTTCTCTCCTGTGTAAATGTACCTTAAGAACAAGTTCTTTTCTTCTTTTATTTCTTATTTCTTTAGTTCGGAATTTTATTTTTAAATTACAGAAAATATGATTTTTTTTCCTCTTTTCTTTTTGTAATTAATATACACCCAGAAAACAGTATCAGTTGTGGCCACCGAATTTGTTGCCAATCGAATCTTGGCGGTTACGACAACTGTTTTCATATTAAATTATATTTTTAGTTGTGAAAGCCAATATTCAGTTGTACAATTTAATACTTATATTCCACAGAAATATTATTACGTTCCACAAAATTTTATTTAAAAAAAAAAATAGTTTTAAATTTTTCCGGTATCGAACCTGGGCAATCGGATTCATAGTTCACACTCTTGCTTACTGCACCACAACTTACTTTCATTTTCTTTTATATATTTGCCATTTAAACTTTTGAATATTTTATTTTAATTAAAAAAATAATTTATTAAATGGGATTTGAACTTGGAAATTCGGAGTACTGAGCTACATCTCTAACCACCTCAAACACTTATAAATATTGATGGCTAATATTGAATTTAAACAATTTGTTAGGAAAAGAAATGTTAGTTTAAAATTTGTTTATCATGTTTGCTACATTAGTGACGTCTATTATTAATACAATCCACAATTCGGTTGCTTCCACTGAAACCCTAATTAAATGATATATTTGATCAGAAAAACCCTACTTGTAGTTACCACTTTTAAATAATTTTAATAAATTTGATAGATTGTACAAAATTTCTAATATACCCACTAAATAAATAGTTGCTTCCACCGCGCATAAATACTAAACGAATTTTATTTTTAGAGATGATTGGAAATACCAATAATTAAATAATAGGATTGATTTTTAGTTTCTTTTCCCTTTTTTTTTAATTCCCAATACAACATTTTTGCTTTATTAATGAATTTTAGGTTATTCCAAATAAAATTAAATCCTCATAAATAAATGTTTATGGTTTTGACTGAATTGCAACCAATCTTTTCTTTGGGTGTAATATTAAATAATAAAAAATACACGTTTCTGTTTAATATCCTATTTAGACTGGCCATTTTGGCTATTTTAGAAAACGAAGTCAGTATTTCAATACAATTTCCACACAAATTGATATTTTTACTTGATTTTTTTGACAAAAAATTAATATCGGATATGTGCAATTTTTGATGCACCCTACAACAAAAATTGGAGAATATTTAAGGAAGTGTCAACAATTTTCTTTTTATAATTTTTTCACAACAGCTGTATTTGTGTGGCATGCTATCTCGGAACTATTTTGAAAGTAGAAAGCTGGAATACGTTGAAAAACTGTCCAAATCGTTCGAGATAGCTTAGTCACACAAACACAGCTTATATTTATGTTTCAATTTAAAATTTTTTGTGATTTTTCATTTCTAAATTTTTACGGACTCTCCGGCACGTACGGAATCATGGCACCCACGGAATCATGCTAGGTTAACGGCCCGTTAACGCATCCACGTAAACGCAATATTAACGGATTACATAATCAAATTGTGAAAAATTTGGCGATGTTTTCCATTTGGGCAATATTTTTCAATAATTTTTTATTATTTTTTAACTTTACTACATGTTAAAAAAATATAGAAAAAACACACATTAAATTGAAAATTGGAAATTACGGTTTGAATACGTACCGTATACGGTACGTATTTGCTGTGATAGTCAAAACACGTTTGTTATGGTTACAGTTTTATTTCACTCTTTTGCAATTATACTTTATTAAATATTTAATGTTTTTTTTAACTACAATATGTATTTTTTTCCTCTCTTAATTTATATAAAAAACATCAAAAAATCAAAATCGTACAACAAAAACAAACAAATCTCTATTTTCTTAGAGTCAAAAGAACTGTACTATTTAGGAATCAATTAAAATAAAAAATTTTAACAATAAAAATAACGGTAATTTTTAGTGATTCATTTTAATATCACATTCTAGATAATATTAAATAATTATAAAAATTTTTAATTGCTTTACCGACTTTATTTTGAAAGTTGGTAAAACTAACCAAACTGTGTTAAAATATTATAAAGAAGGAAAAACATTGTGTGAAATTGGTTTAATAATTAAAAAAAAGCCGCAATTCGTCCAGGACGGACAAAAAAAACTACAGGTTGGTTGAAAAGTTCCTGCGCTCACCAAGAGATGGCACTGCTAGCTCCAAACTTTTTTTTTCTCAAGTTGGTATAACTGTCCTGAGAACACATGCAAAGTTGCAAGTCATTCTGTCAATTCTTTCTTTGTTTACAAGCCATTTGAAGTTGACGTGTCATTGATTTTTTTTAATATGGAAAAATTGAATATCGTGCAGTCATTAGATTCTTTGTTTTGAAGGGTTTAAAAGCAAAGGAAATTTATGAACAATTGTTAGAAGTGTATAAGGAGTGCTCACCTTCAAAACGCACCGTCGAATTTTGGGCTGGTGAATTTAAACGTGGCCGTACCAGCCTTAAAGACGATCCACGCGAAGGACGACCAAAAACTGCAACCACAGCAGAAATCATTGAGCAGGTACATAATATGGTTAGTGAAGATCCAAGTTTGACTAAGCGTGAAATTGCTTATGCCATAGGCATCTCAGACGAACGAGTACTCCATATTTTACATGAAGAATTGCGTATGAAAAAACTGTTTGGAATGTTAGTGCCGCACACATTAACAATTCAACAAAAACTGGATCGAAAACAAATTTCTTAGCGTAATTTGGAGCGTTTTAAGCCCAATAAAACCGACTTCTTGCGTCGCTTTATAACTATGGATGAGACTTGGATCTACCACCATGATCCTAAATTGAAACAAGAACGTTTACAGTGGACTGAAGCTGGTTGTTCAGCTCCAAAGCAGGTGAAGTCACAACGATCAGCAAAGAAGGTTATGGCATCAGTTTTTTGGGATGCAAAAGGAATTTTGTTGATTGATTATCTTCAGAAAGGTAAAACAATCAACTCTGAATATTATTGCAGCCTTTTGGATCAGCTGGATGAAAAAATTCGTGAGAAAAGACCTGGTTTAAAGAAGAAAAAAATCATTTTTCATCAAGGCAATGCACCTGCTCACAAAAGTGTTTTGACGATGGCTAAATTCAAAGAATTAAAGTACGAATTGCTTGAACATCCACCGTATTCACCAGATTTGGCTCCCAGTGACTACTATCTCTTCAGAAATCTCAAAGGATGGGATAAAATTATTGAAAGATCATTGGAATAAGTGTATTGAGCTTCTAGGAGATTATATTGAATAAAAAAATATATTTCGTAACAAAAACAGTATTCTTTCTTTCAACCCACCTGTAAATGGGAAAGTGCTTTTTAAATACCCGAGAACATTTCAAAATGCTCAGGTGTCAACGTTGGCGCCAGCACAATATGTAGACCACTATATGCAAATTAACTAAATGGACGATTTCCAAAAAGTAAACCGTGTACTCGTATATCAAAAATCAATCAACAGCGACATTGTGACTTTGCTATAACACTCAGAATATTTTATTACGTAGATTACTGTTTTAGTTAAAAATAAAGGAACATACATTTGATCAAAATGATTTACTGTTATTCGCCGATTTTTTCAGTTTCATTTTTTTCCCCATTTGTTTGAAATTTAATAAAAATTAAACCACAAAACGAAAATTTGTGTTTTTTTTTGTTTCCGCTTCAGTTATTACAAATTTAAATTTTGTTTGCTGTCTGTTTCAAAAAATTAAATATTTCAATATTATTTTTAATATAAATTGTATGTTATAAACAAATTACCAAGTTATTTCAATTCAAATTACATAAACACACACACACATTTGGCCATTCACACAAAATGTGTATGTACACTGCGTGAGAATACATTTTGTAGATTAAAAAACAAACCAAAATATAACAAAAGAAACAGTTTCAAATAAAAAATATTTTAACATATTTAAATAACAAAAAACATTTTATTTGAATGAAAAGTAAGTAGACCAGTTTTTGAATGATACAATTTCTTTTAAATGGTATTTTCTGTTATTTTTACTTACAAGCTATTTTAAGTGAAAGTATCAAAATATTCCCAATAAATTCTGCAACAATCCCAAGAAATATTATTACGAACTCTCCGACACGTACGGATCTATTCATGCAGTATCTACGTAAATGAAACATTAACGGACCGTGTAATAGAATTATTAAAAACAATACGTTTTCACTCCGTTTTGGTGCATCAGTTTCTTTAGCTTTTTTCATCAGTTTTTCTTCAGTTGCTTTTGGATTTGTTTAGTTATCAAAAACGAATACTTAAATATCCATGAGGTAAATATTTATGAAATTTAAAACAAGTTTAACGATGATGTGTGCAAATTTATGCAGATTTTCAAATAAAAATATTGCCTGACAGTTTATAATAGATTTTGTGAAAAAATTTGCACCATTCAATTTTTGTATATTTTTCATAAGTTTTGTTCTGTTCTGTTTGTTGTATTTAGTTTGTAAAAGTTTTGTTATTTTATTTTAAATATCTTTGTAAACAAATTTAAGGGGAAAAAAATAAAATTTGCTATTAAAGATTAAAAAATATAGGAATTTCCACAAATCCATTTTTTGTCGAATAACGGTACTAATACGGATCAAATATGGATCCGTAAACGGTACAAATTTGATGGTCTTTTAAAGGATAACTCTGTTTTTCATCCGATATATCTGTCCGTAAACGGTCCGTCATTGACGGTATTTCAACGGATTCAAATCAATTTCAATGTTCCTTAAAATCCGTTTTCTGGTCCATATACGGAACGGTACGTAAACAGAGTTGGATTCCGTTTATGACCGACCGAAAACGGTACGTAAACGGAACGTATTGTTTGTCGGGATGTGTGATCTTCAGTGACGAGGTCAAATTCGTAATTTTTGGTAAGAAAAACCCACTAAAATTTGGAGTTGCAAAAATTCAAAATTTTCTTAGCCAAATGTAATGTCCACGGTAGTGGCTGATCCAGCAACAGTATAATAAATTACGGGACGAAAATGTTTTATGAAGAAACTCATTTGTGCACTCCATTCTGAATACTGCATAATGTTATGTTAACGGTCCGTCAATACGTAGTCCTTACCGATTTGATTCAGATTCGATGTTGTTGATAATTCGTTTTCTGGTTCTTATATGAATCCACAAAATTGTACGTATACGGAGTTGGATTCGTTTTAGAAAGGACTGAAAACGGACTATTTTGTTTGTTGCAGAGCTGTGCGATCTCAATTATTCACTTGTGTAATTTGTTTATTTCATAATAATTTCATTTGACCTTCGGTCACAATTGTGGGATTAAACACTTCCTTAGAAAATTTGTTTTTTTTTTTTTTTTGATACCTGTCGGGCGAAAAAAGTATTTCTGTTTATTTAATTTCAGGGCAATTACTCAATTGCATGTAATTGAATTCAATTGCAAGATATTTATGAATACAAATTAGTCCCCATGTCTGGTATCAAAAAAAAAAAATTTACAAGGAAACGTCTAATACCAAAAATGTGAGTATAGGTCTGATAAATATATTATTAAGAACAAATGTAGTTAACATCGCCCAGGTCTGGTTTGTTGGATAATTTGTTTCATTTAATTTAATAATAGAAACATAAAAAAGAGTTTAATAGAAGACCATAAGGCACCTGTTCTTTTAAAGCATTTTGTTAAAATACACATTTTATAGAATACCCCTGATAAAGTGTCTTTTAAAATTCAGTTTTGTACTAAAACTAGCTAGTTTTTGCTCAGTCTAAACATAGTATAAAACAAACGAAAAAACTTGTTCTAAATTTTTTATTATTTTTTAAAAAGTAATAAATATCGCCAATAAGAGAAAATAATAACTTGGGCTTGGCGGTTAAACTTCTATCTTGACTATAATCATTTGCTATCAAACGGTCGGCGGTTTAACATTTGTTTTAAAGAAAATATTTTGCAATAATATTAATCAAATTTAAACTAAATTAAAAAATTTGAAAAAAAAAATTGTTAAAAACGCTTGACTTCGTTTTGAAATATAATAAAAAATAAAAGTTCTTTTAACCGCAATCAAATTTTTTACAAATATTTTATTTAAAAAAAAAACAAACTAAAACAAATATCTAAAAATTACAAATTTTATTTAGTAAAAAAAAATGTTAATTTTATTTATTTTTATATTAAATATTTTAAATTGTTTATGTCATCAATATTCGTGGTGTGATCCTGAATTATGTGGCGGTTCAAAAAGTGTGCGGCATATAGCATGTAAAAATTATGGTGTATGTGTTAAATTTTAGTTAAACATATTTAAAAAAATAAAAAAACAGTTATCATAAAAACAAAACGCATGTGATGTGAGCAATACGATTTTAAATGGATTTTTATAATTTTTTAATAGATAGAGAGGATTTTGCAAAGGATTTAAACAAAATTTATTTAGAAAACTAATGAAACTTTTATAAACATAAGCCTTAAAATGTTTATATAAGTAGTTACTTAGTGAAACATTTTCTTTAAATATTTTTAAATTTTTCGGTAGTAACATTAAATTATGATCTCAAGCCTGACAATTTTTAAAAATATATAAAACAGATAGATCGAATAATATATAAAAAATTTACATTTAAAGGTAAAATTCCATTCATTAAATTAAATGTTTCATTGGCTGAATTCCTACAATTTTTTATCGCTAGTATGCAAAAACATATTAATATCGTAACGGTAACAATTTAAGTATAGCGAACTCAATGAAAGATTTGAAAATTTATTTAAAACTATAAATTATTTTGAAAGATCTCATCATATTTATATAAAATAGCTGACCCGGCAAACGTTGTTCTGCCTAGGAATAGGATTACATTATTATCTAGGTAGCTCGCACAAAGTTTGAATATTCTCACAATAATAGTACCCCAGATATGCAATAATAAATTTGTACTTCGTATGGGAGGTGCCACGCCCATTGCTTGGATCCCCCATATTTTTTGGAAGATTATGAATATTATTATCAAAGAAGCTCACACAAAGTTTGAAGACTCCCACTGTAACAGTACTCCAGATATACAAAAATACATTTTTACTTCGTATGGGAGGTGCCACGCCCATTGTACCCATATAGGTCAATTGTGAATCTAAACCATTCAGGGATCAAATAAAACAGACACAACAAATTTCATCGAAATCGGCCCAGCCGTTAAGGAGGAGTGCAGTCACTAACACACGTACAGGAGAATTATATATATAAAGATATATTTTATTATATTTTATTTATAAAAAGCTTATTATTGAACTTTATTCTGATTTATATATTTTCGGCTCTTTTTTATCAGGACTTATTCCGCTGGGACTCATAACTTAAATTTTATTGCTAACATTTTTATTTTTTTTTACTTGACGTCTACACGAGACATAGAATCAATGTTAAAATAAGAAAAATATATGCAAAGCAACAACAATTTATTTTTATTGTTTAGTATGTACTCGTAGTTTTTACTTTTGATTTTATCTCTCGTGTAGGCGTCAATTTAAATGTATGATAATTAATGTTTCTAATATTTTTCTTTGGGTGAAAATTTGTTTCGTTTTTTTTTTATATTTTGTTTCTGCATTTTGTTAATCAAATTACAAATCAAATTTTTCAAATCAAAATTTACAATAAGTGCAAAAACTTTAATTACTGGTAGAACACTTTCTCCAGCATTTACTAATAGCGCTTTGCCAGTATTTGTTTTACACAAATTTCAATGGTTTGTAGAAAAAATTTACTGGCAAAGAATTGACTAAGACTGCACTACCCAGTCAGAAATTTGCCAACGTTAAAAGAATCATGAATTTATAAAAAAAAAATACGCAGTCGGTGGGTTTCGAGTTTGGCTTTTCGGAAAAGTTTTTTAAAAGTTACATTTTTTTTTTTGTTTTCCCAATGTTAACTATTTATTTCCAACAAGTTTTATGCCGACGCCATCATATCAGCGCAACCAGAGATTAGCCAGCAATTAGAGTACATATTTTTGAACTAAATTATTTGAAAATCAAAACTACGAGTATTATTCGTAAACCAAATTGAATAAAATATAATTCATAACAATAGTGAAATTTATATTTTGTAATTGATCTTTTTAATACTTATATGTATGAACATTTTTTTGGTCTGGTTCGAGATCATAGAAAAAAAATTTGTATGCTCTCGAACCAGACTAAAAATACATTTTCATACATATATAATTAATTACTTTAAATATTTTTGTGTTTTTTTAAATTATTTTATAATTTTGTTTGTACAAATTCCCATAAGGAAAGACGGAAATTTTTAAAATTACGTATGGTAATGTAATATTAAGTTGGGATTCCGCAAACTTTAGCCAAAGTGTTCTAAATCTGTAACTACCCTGCGGGGAAAAAAGGGGTCAGTTGGGAATTGCGTGATAGGTGAAAACTGGACCGGTCCTGAAAATACATATCACTAGATAGGTGAAAAGAGGACCGGTTCCTAAAATACCTACCACGTAAGCGGTTTAAAAGACATGACATGTTCTTTTAGACCAGTCCTCCTAGGACAAGTCCATGTTGAAGTGGTCGGTCTCGTGACAGGTCCTTATCATAATGAACCGATCACGTGATGTGTTCTGGGATAGGTCCTTTTCCCGCAGGGTACACACAGAGAATAGAGTTTCCCACTAAAATTCGGTTACTGCAACTAATTTCGGTGAGTGCAACTGAATATTGGTTTCAGCAACAACTTTTTGTTAAAACAACTGAATTTTGATTGTAACAGCCTTAATATTCAGCAAACACATTTGAATTTGGTTGTGCTAACCGAATTTGTTGGTTATCGCAACCAAAATACACTTTACACTGCTGTTGCTACTTTATTTTTCTGTGTGTATGACAGCAGAATTAGTTTAGCTTTAATTTAGCCAGTCCGCACGCAGCCAAAATGTTTTCTTAGCTTTGTGGGTAGTACTGTCATCTGATAATCCGCCAGCCTGGGTTAAAATCTTGACATCTCAAATGAGCCTATTTTTAATTTTATTTCGGAAATGCTATTTCTAGATCAACTAATTTTTGGTTTTGCTAACTTTAGAAAAAAATCAATAGTATAAGTGGGGTAAATTTACTCCATGTGCGTCAATAAAAGTACACACATTATGCGTAAGCTGATGAACATAAAATGTTTAATATTACATTAAAAGTGAGTAAAAATTAAATGAAATTTTGAAATTAGTATATGAGTAAATTTACCAAATTTGTGCATAAAGAAACACGATTTTTCTGTAAACCCCCCAAAAACGCGTATATTTTCTACTACAATGTTGAAAATTAAACAGCCTGAAATTCCTTTTTTTTTTTGTAATAAAAACAATTAATTTACTGTTATTGTATATGAAAGTGCGCGCAAAATTTTTACGCATTTGGTGTTTATATTTGCCGAATTTCCGTACTATTACATAAAACTTTACCCATTTCATAGTATTAAATTTACAATTTTAGAGTGTAGGGGATTTGAATAGCAAAGGACAAGGGAAAATATTAAAAAAGGGGGCAAAAAACAGCTAAATCCTGTTTGCACCAGAGATGATTTACACCATTTTCTTGTAGTTCCCACAAATGTGAGCGTAGGTCTGATAGAATTATACATATGAACATATTACACAAGTGAATTATTGCAAAATGTAATTGAGATCGTCAAGGTCTGCAAATAGATGCATTTTATTACAATTTCATAGTAGCAACTGGTAAATTCAAATATCTTCTCATATTTTTCTTTTTCACCAGTCGCTTAAAAGTGAATAATTTTGTTATAATCACCTCAAATTTTGTTGACCTCAAAAATTTTTTTTCGCATTCAAATATTTTTCATCACAAAAATTTGTATCACCTCAAAAATTTTTTTCTACCGCAAAAATTACTTTCACATAACAACAATAATTTTACAATACAAGCAATTTTCTTCACCTTAAACAATTTTTTCAACTTCCTTATTTCACTTCTAAATTTGTATAATGTAAACAAATTTAGAAGTGAAATAAGGAAGTTGAAAAAATTGTTTAAGGTGAAAAATAGTTTAAGGTGTATCAAAACACTGTAAAGGACAGGAATGACAAAGTTTATAATTAGGAAATTATTGTGGTGCTTTTAAAGCCATAGTACTTGGTACTGTTTTCACTCATTTGGTACTAAACACAAATGTATAAAAAAATCGGGAATGGTATTGCCACAATTTGGAACCTCAAATGAACTTTTGTGTTATTTCTAAAATTTATAAAACATGGTTGATATTTGAAATTTGTGGGTTTTAAAGTATTTTAACACACTATAGGGGAAGCTATGATAATATGTACCTTGTTTTTTTTATTTCAAAATGGTACCAGGTCCAAAAGTTTGCATATCATTCAAGCAAAGCTGTTGGTATAGAAATCATTGCATTTTAAACATTTTTTTTTTAATTTCTTTTGTTATAGCAATTTCATAGTCGCTGTTTTCCCGATGCTTCAGATGTTGACATTTCCAGATTTAAACATGTTTTTGTCGACGAACACAATAAACGACGTAACTTAATTGCTTCAGGTCAATTACCCGGTTATTATCCCGCTTACAGAATGTCTACTATGGTGAGTAATTTGTTATAATCTTCTTAATTTTTAAAATTTGTATTTAAAGTGTTGATAATCATGTAATTAAGTTCCATTAAACAAAATACTTGTGAACATTTCAATATTAGAAAAAATCAATAATTTTACAAAGATTTACAAAAATTAAAATCTACAAATATTGACAGCATGAATTATATAATTTATGCAAATAATCAATAAAACACAATAAAACGGTATATAAACGATATGTATGTAAATATTGATAGAAATGTTAAATGCAAACGGCAAAAAAAAAATAAAATAAAACAAAACAAAACAATAATAACAAAATGTTAATTTGAAATGAATTATTAATATTTTGAATAAAAAAAATCAGTGGTTTAAGCAAAAAAAAAAAACTGCATTAAATTAAATCAGAGTTGGTAACCGTTTCATACAATTCGTATAAAAAGAACGGTATTTCAAAATTGTTTCGTTACAAGAGAGAGAGAGACAGATATAGTGATAGGGGGAGGGAGGAAAGGAAATTATTTAAGAGTTAACGGTATTTTTAACCTTTTCGAGAAGGTTAGTTCAGGGTTAATGATATTTCAAACATTAGCTAGGATAACAATAGCTGTATGAAGTTTTTGAGAGAAAGAAATGGAAAATGTAGAGATATTGCGTCAAGGTATTTTAAGGTTAACCATATTTTTAGTTATATTTCGTTCTTGGTACTTTAAGGTTAACAATAGTCCTTTCAAATGGTTTGGTAACGATACTTTGGGCTTCATGCTTGACAACAACGGATTAAATAAATGTTATTGAAACATTTTTAAACAAGTTCTAAATAAATAAAAAAAAAACAAAATTGGCAAAGAAGTTCAAATGATTTAACAAATAAAAAACGTAACAGCTTAACAAAACGTTTATATATTTAAGTTAAACTTGTGATACAAAACGTCGGCGAATACATTACAGTTACCAAAAAAAAACTTGTACACTTATATTAACAAATTTTGAATCACATTATTTCTGTAACTCGTTAAGCTAACACAGCCAAACAAAAAGTAAATAAAAGTTTATACAATTGACTAATTTTGGCTTTTCATTTCATACTCCTAACAACTATTCAGGCAAAAAAAAAAAAAACTTGTATACTACAAAATTTCTAAAATAAAAACCAAACAAAAACTATCAGTTAAATAAATTGCTTATAAAGTTAGTCTTAATCACATATTACTGTTTTGTTTTCATTTTGAGTTCAACAAAAATATATTTTCTTGTATTTATTATGTGAAAATTTACGTAAGTGTAATTCTTGGCCGTTTTACATAATTTTTAAAAATTTTAAGTTTTATATTATTAGAAAAATATATATAAAAATCTAATAAGTTTATCAAATTTTGTTCTAAAAGTCATAACTTTCTGTAAAACTACATAAATTCTAAATTGGGTATCAGTTATATAAAAAATATTTGTAACGTCATATGAAAGTAAATAAGTCTCAGGTACTATGTTAAAAGATTAAAACGGTATGGAGACTAACGTTTAAATCAATTCATTTAATTGGTAGGCATTTGTTTAGTTTTTATTTTAGAAATTTTACAGTGTCCAAGTTTTTTCTTTTTTGCTTGAATAATTGTAGTACTTTTAAGATAATAACTCATGTATTTAAAATATAAATTAAATTTTATTAGCAAAATGGTAAAGAAATTAAAAAAATGTACTCCAGGATATTCTGAAACGTAATAAATTGTGACAAAGTCAGATCCTTTTCGTAGTTAATTAACGGTTCAGCTTGAGAGAACTAGAGAAAGGGACGCCCTTAGTGACAAACGGCATCCATGGACAAGGAACACTGGGGGTCCTTTGTCTTCTTAAATTAACTAGTTTAAGGAAATTGTTGCAGTTACATTTCTTGTTATTATTGGAAAATGGAAAAATGTCATGTTTATTTTATCACATTTTTTAGCTTAAACTTTAATATACAAATTTTAACTTTTTTTATTATTTAATTATTTTAGTTTTAGTGCTTTGATAAATATAAAGTTTTATAGGAGCAACGTCAATTATAGGAAAGTCATTATGCCGTAATGTATAAAATGTGCTTGCGATATTTTGTAAAAGCACAAATTTGAAATTTTTTGCCCTTTTGCTAACAAAATTTTCAATTATATTTAAAGCTATTTTAAGTTCAATATTTAAGACTGTTAAGATTAGAGATGGACGTGAGCGATTTTTGATTCAACCTCATGTACCATCACGAATCAGAAATTACAATATTTTTTTTAAATGGTTACTTTAATTTGTTTCCTTTAATAAAATTTTTTCTTGAAAATTAGGAAAACTAACAAGTTTGTTTTTAATTGATTGTTTTTTTTTGGAAAAGAATATAGAAAAATTAGAAAACTTTTACTTAAAAAATATTTTAAATTTATCTGAACTAAGTTGCATGAAATTTTTCCTTTGAAATAGTGTATCAGTTTTTAAAACCAAATAAATTTTAATTATTACAAACAAAACACTTTATTACTTTTTGTTTTTAATTGACTGAACTAAAAAAGTGGTACATTTAAAAACTGAATTGAGGAAATTTAGTTAATTTTATTACTCGCGAAAAAAAAATGAACACATATTAAGTTCAAGTACTTTCTCGTTTTAAGTTAGACATATTTATTTAACTAAATAGCAGCAAATTATGTTCTAACTTAGTTTTATTACTAAACTTAGTTTTATTACCTTTAAGTGTGCAAATTTCTTAAAACTAAGATGTTTTTCTTAAAAATTAATAAATTTTAATTAAATATATTTTTGTTTTCCCTAAAATCAAGAAATATTATTTAAGAAAGCTTTGAACTATTTCTGAGTATATAAACTATTTCATTTTAAGCCAAACATAGGAATTTTTATTCATTTTAAGTAAATTTTGCTAAGTTTTAATAAATATTTTACTTAAATGAAGGAAAATTTTTAAATTTTGAGTGTACAAGTTTTTTTTTATTGACTGTTTATAAAATTTAAATATTCATAAAATCTAAAAACGTAGAATTTCTAAGATGTATTAAGATTAAATCACACTAAACTTTAAAAGTGTTTTAAAGCAGAGAAAATGTAAAGCCTTGAGATTTATCTAGAATTGAATTAGACTACAGTTATTCCTGCACTCAGAGAAAAAACTTCATCGTAATAATGAAACAATGACATTAAAAACAGTCAGCATTTGGAAAATCATTTCGTCAAAAATCGAGTCATTTTTGACTACTTCTGATGACGAAAACCTAATTAATCACTTGCGAAAATGCTTAAAAAGTGATTTATTATATAAAAAATAACAAAATGTACAACAATTGAAAATAGATAATAGATGGACTATGAAAAACAGTTTGCTGCTCTGCTGTTTTTGTTTATAACGGTATAATTTTTTGCTTGCTACGAAGCAGGTGTATATAATATTTGAATGTTATGAGTTTTTGTTTATTAATGTCAGTGAACTCGTGGTGTCAACGTCATTATCAATTAAAAAATGAATAAAAAAGTAATTAAAAAGTTGAAAAGGCCAAGCAAATAAAAAAATTACTT
Source organism: Eustalomyia histrio (assembly GCA_949748255.1). NCBI lineage: Eukaryota > Metazoa > Arthropoda > Insecta > Diptera > Anthomyiidae > Eustalomyia > Eustalomyia histrio. The sequence goes on from OX456527.1 coordinate 46,574,542, forward strand.
AAAAAATATTGGGGAGCATTTAATTTTTTTTTTCCTTATATGAATGGATGTTTTTGCATTTTATTTAGGCCCATTAACTTTTCTAGGCCAGTTTACCCACAGTTAAGAGTAAACTAACCAATGCTAAGCATATATCCCATGGAAAATTTAACCATAATAAATTTTTTTTTTTTTACTCTGTGCGCTTAACCTTAGTAAGAAGTGTCAAAATAAAAATCAAAAGGAAATACAAAAATATATAATTTTTTTTTTTTTTTAAAGCGTGAAATTTAAATGTTTTTAACGCGGTTTTTTGTGTGTTTCTGGTCATAAAAAATTGCATTTACCTACGTCGTTTTTTTAAGATTCGCGGTTGCTAAATACAATAAAACGATAGTGCATTTTTACATACTCGGGAAGCAGTTAAATTAAATCCATTTCCTAAGTTCATATAATAAAAGTAGATTATGATGGTACTTCGTGTGACGGGAATACAAGTATTTTGTGAAAACGAAATATGCGGAATATTTCGCGTATAAAAATATTAATAAAATTAAATTTATATACACCCTGCGAGAAGAGGACCTATCCCAGGACACGTCACATGACCGGTTCATTGTGATAGGGACCGGTCACGGGACTGATCACTTTAACATGGGCTTGTCCTAGGAGGGGGTCAATTGCCCTCTGTGATATGTCACAGGACTGGTCTAAAACGACATGTCGTGACTTTTAAACCTGTCATCTGATAGGTACTTGAGGAACCGGTGCTCTTTTTACCTATCTCATGATATGTTTTTTCGGAACCGGTTCAGTTTTCACCTATCCTGGGACAGGTCCAAATTCCCAACTGACCTATTTTTTCCCGCAGGGCATATATGAACATTTTGTGATGGTGCATTATATTTAAGTAATTTGAGGGAACAGTGCATTAAAGTGGGGAAAAAAATAATCGCCTTGCATGATTTTTGTTTGACACAATTATTTGTTAAATCTTTTGGTTTCTCACGTTTTTTCTTACACACACAGAAAACATATTTGTAGTTACAACCGAATTTTTGTAGTTTCATCTACCATAACTTTAATAAATTTTTAATACTGTTGTAATAACCAAATTTTATTTACAAATTCCGAATTTTAAATGTTATAGAGCAATTCCATATGAAAGCGATCACCTTTTGGACGACCCCTCTCCGATTTTAAAATAAATAGTCTCAATCGATTGCCTAGCAAAAAATATTGTACCTACATATTTTTTTTTTTTTTTATAGTGACTGGTTTAGTGGTGGTGTACACCACTGTCATGTGACAAAATTGAAGAATTCTTCATAAGGGACCTCATTGAAAGTTGTTTACAAAAAACTACTAAAGCGATCGCAACGAGTGATAGCTCGTTGGAAAGGTATTGAATCAGGCTTTAATTGAAAAATAAAATTTTCCTAATTTTTCTCAGAAATTTACCTTTTTTCCCATGAAAATATAAAAACAATGAGAACAAGGTGGTCTCTTAAATGCTCTTCTCCTGTCCAAACAAGGAGTCGGGGCCCATTTTTTTATTGCTGATTCTTAAAGCAAAAATTATGAGGAATCCAAAAAAAATAAAATAAGCCGGAAAATTTAGGAGCTTCTGTGGAAAATCGGAAAATTTAATTTTCATGGGAAAATTTAATTTTCATGGGAAAAAAGGTAAATTTCTGAGAAAAAATAGGAAAATTTTATTTTTCAATTAAAGCCTGATTCAATACCTTTCCAACGAGCTATCACTCGTTGCGATCGCTTTAGTAGTTTTTTTTAAAACAACTTTCAATGAGGTCCCTTATGAAGAATTCTTCAATTTTGTCACATGACAGTGGTGTACACCACCACTAAACCAGTCACTATATAAAAAAAATAAAAATATGTAGGTACATTATTTTTTGCTGGGCAATCGATTTAAAACAACTTTCAATGAGGTCCCTTATGAAGAATTCTTCAATTTTGTCACATGACAGTGGTGTACACCACCACTAAACCAGTCACTATATAAAAAAAATAAAAATATGTAGGTACATTATTTTTTGCTGGGCAATCGATTGAGACTATTTATTTTAAAATCGGAGAGGGGTCGTCCAAAAATTTGCCAATTTTGATCGTTTTCATATGGAATTGCTCTATAGTTGATTGCTTTTCTATTTATAGATTATAATATTCTATAAATAGACATTATAGAAATTCCACTAATAGAAACGCGTTCTACAAAATTTATTTTAAAATAAAAATTTTTTATACCGCGAACTGGGCTAGAACCGGCGACCTTCTATTTGTCAGGCCATTAAATTTTTTCTAGTCAATTTTCAGGTTTGAAATTTGAATATTTTTGTTTAAAATAACATATTAGCCAAAACTGCTATTTTATTCAATAAAAATATATAAAAAAAAATTAAAAATCTTAAGGGCTTGAACTCAGAACCCTAAGACTAGCAGGCTGTGTCTCTACCAACTGCACCAAAGATACTAACATTAAGTTGTTGTTTAATTTTGAATATAAATATGTATATGAATAAGACGCAATAGTATAGGGCGTCTCAGTAACAGTGCACTTTTCAAATTTAGTTTATTATTTTTTTTTTGGGCAAGTGGCAATTCTAAAATTTGGGAGCTGTCACATGTGTTTATTTCGATTATTAAAAATGGAGCGCAAACCAGCAGACCATGGAAAGCCTCGGCAATTCGTTCAATAGGTAATGGAGAAAAGTGAAATCAATGCCAATCCGATGAAGCGCATTTCCATCTTAATGGCTTCGTGAATAAACAAAATTGTCGAATTCGGGGCTCAGAAAATCACATGAAATCAATGAGAAACAAATGCATCCACAACGAGCAACTGTCTGGAACGGATTTTGGCGTGATTGGGCCTTTTGAAGATGAGGCCGAAACTGCAGTGACTGTGAAAGGCATTCGTTACAGGAACAGCGGGCCGTTTGACGGATATTTTATTTCATAATTAATCGAAGCATATCTTACGAGTATTTACAATCCAATAAAAAAATCTCAAAAAATACGTGTTTTAATTCTAAAATGAAAAAGTGTATTCTTACTGAGACACCCATTATAATACATTTAAAAATTTTGTTATAATAATAAAAAAAAATCGATTGCTAATTTTTATATTTTATTATAATTAATGGTTGGTTGCACTAATGTTTGTATGACTGTATGACATTTTATTAAAATTGATTGGAAAAACTAATATTTTAAATAGAGCAATAGTTTTTATTGAAACAGAACAAATATTAGATTTGTTGCAAATATTCTGTTCAAAGGACAAAAACTACGATAAGTTATTGATTGTGGGTATTAAAGTTCAATATTTATTAGGAAAGCCAATATTTTGAATGACGTGACATTTAATATATTTTCTGTATATAATTAAATTGAACTATTCTGATTAAGAACTTTAAGTACGTATAATTAAAATTTTTAAATAACTACACAATTTTGGTAATTCTGATAGAATTACCAACCAGTTTATTTTCTGTGTGCAATATTTAAAACTTGATTGGTTAATATTTTGTTATTTGTCGAGTGATTTCTGTGCGCTTTTAAATATTAAAGAATTGAATTCAATCATTTTTATTTCACATGCATCAAAATCATACGAATTGCTAATAATTCGAGATTTGCTACCTTAAAGTCAGATTTTGTCACCTTAAACCACAAAAAAAAAACGTTTTTCCTACACTAAAAAAAACACATGAACTAAAAATTAATTCAAAATTTCCTTTAAAATAGTTTAAAAATTTTCCTCAATTTAAGTAGAATTTTATTAAAACTTAGAAAAATTTTATCAAAATGAATAAAAATTCCTATGTTTATATACTCAGAAATAGTCCATATCTTTCCTAAGAAATATTTCTTCATTTTAGGAAAAAAAATAATTATATTAAATAAAAGTTATCAATTGTTAAGAAAAACATTTAGTTTTAAAAAATTTTCATACTAAAATGTAATAAACTAAGTTTAGTTAAAAAAAAATTTAAAACATAAGTTAATCCCATTTAGTTCAAAATAAAAAATACTTGAACTTATTGTGTGTTCATTTTTTTCGCGAGTAGTAAAATTAACTAAATTTTTGAAAGCCGTTGCTAAATTCAGTTTTTATGTCTACTACTTTCTAATTTTGAAGAATTGTTTTCTAAAAACTATTTTAGGCAATTATTAAGAAAAAGTAATAAATTTTTTCTCGTGTAATAATAAAAGTTTATTAGCTTTTGGAAACTGATGAACTATTTCTAAGGAAAATTTTCATGCAACTTAGTTCAGATAAATTTTTAAAATTTAAATAAAATATTTTTTCTTTTTTGTCAAGTAAAAGTTTTCTAAATTTTAAAAAATAATAAACTTAGGTATAGGATTTTTTTTTGTTGGAAAACGTTAAAATCATTTTCAATATTCTTTTCCAAGAAAAAAAAACAGTAAATTAAAAAAAAAACTAGTTAGTTTTCCTAATTTTAAAGCAAAAATATTATTAGAGGAAACAAATGAAAGTAACAATTTAAAAAAATTATGGTACATGATTGTAATTTTTGGTTTGTGACCGTGCATGAGCTTGAGTCAAAAATGGCTCACGTATCCATCTATAATCTTAACAGTCTTAAATATTGAACTTAAAATAGCTTAAAATATATTTTAAAATTTTGTTAGCAAAAGGTAAAAAACATCGAATTTTACGCTTTTATGTAATAATTTTATTTGCTGACTACAATATAAAATATCGCAGGCACATTTTATACATTACGACATTAATGGCTTTCCCCCCTTTTTGCCCCTTTTAAAGTCTATATTTATCGAAGGCACTAAAAACTATATTTTTTCACTTAAAGTTAAAATTTGTATATGTCTATTAAAGTTTAAGCTAAAAATGCCATAAAATAAACTTAGGGCATTTTTCCATTTTCGAATAATAACAAGAAATTTAACTGTGATATTTTGTATATTTGCAACAATTTCCTTAAATTAGTTAATTTCAGAAGACAAAGGACCCCCAGTGTGCCTTATCCATAGATGTCGTGTGTTACTTAGGGCGTCCCTTTTTGTAGTTCTCTCAAGCAGAACCGTTAATTAACTACGAAAAGGATCTGTCTTTGTCACAATTTATTACGTTTCAGAATATCCTGCAGTACATTTTTTTTTAATTTATTTACCTTTTTGCTAATGAAATTTAATTTATATTTTAAATACATAAGCTTAGTATAATTCAATTTAATTAAAAGACAAAAATGTAAAGCAAGAGGCTTGTTAAGAGCAGTGTCCTCACAAAGCAGAAGTCCTCCGAAAGTTGAAAAAATATTACACAATAAGTGTAAAGTACTTTAAAATATATTAGCTTTACCATAGAAACAGTTTTATAGTTATAAGAAAGTTTTTATTGAATGAAAGTATAATTGTCACTTAAATGAAGTTCTATATAACTTGATATTAGAAAATATTTTCTTATTTTTAGGGAGTTAAGTCCTAGTTTTTAGTAAAAAAAAAATATCTAATGAACTTAAATAAAATAAAGTTTTTCTTAAAACCAAGCAAACATTTTTTTAGATGATTTATAAACTAATTAGGAGGACATTTTACTGTTTTCTAATAAAAAGTTAGTTCTCAGTAGTAAAATTTTTCTATAATTTAGAAATATTTACCAAATTTTAAGTAAAATATTTTTCATAATTTTAAGGAAAATTTTATGAATTTTTAATAGAAAGTGTCTTCATTTCAATTATTCTTCAAAATAAGCTAATTTTTCTAAATTTTATTTCACCTATAAAAGGAAACTTATGAAAACTTTTAGAGATTTATACGAGTCCGTGATTTTTTGAATGAAACACAGTTTTATTTGCAAAAAAAAAAAAAACATTTTTCAGCATAATCTACTTTAAGCTCAATACACTTAGTCCAATGTTTCTCCCCATTTTTTGTATCCCTTCCAAAAAATAGGATTTTTCGAGGTCCAAAAAATAGGCATTTGTTTGATCAATAATTTCATTGTTGGAGCTAAATCTCTTTCCACCAAACCATTTCTTTAGGTTTGGATATAGGAAATAGTCACTGGAGGCTAAATCCGGAGAATATGGCGGATGAAGTACCAATTCGTAGCCCAATTCATGGAATTTTGCCATTGAGTTTACACACGTCACACGATTACGTTTATGGTCAATTGGGAGCAAACGCGGCACCCATCTTGCAGACAGCTTTCTTAAATCCAACTGATCATTTAAAATCGAAACCACACTGCCATATGAAAGGCCTATGGCATCAACAATCTCACGAACATTTACTCTTCTATCGGCCAACACCATATCGCGGATTTTTTCGACATTTTCGGGTGTATTGACCTCAATTGGCCGTCCAGAGCGTTCAGCGTCATTTGTACTTGTGCGACCACAACGATAGTCAGTAAACCAGTTTTTTACCCCATTGTATTTATCAAGCTTTTCCTTGGTTTTATTTAAAAGTTTTTTTTCGCAAAAAAATAATGTTTAATGAGCACACGAAATTCACTCTTTTCCATTTTAAAAAAAATCCACGAGGTTGTATGTTTTGAACAGCTGTTAAACGCAAAGTAAATGACGGAACTTGCTCAAAATTTGACAGTAGTCTATTAACAGGTTGTACTTGATGGGAGCAGTGTTCTATTTCATATAACTACGGAGGAAGTTCGAAAAGTCACGGACTTATTGATCCTCCCTCGTAGCGCTGACCTTATAATTTTGCCAGAATCTCATACATTTACCAAAAGTGTTTTCTGTGATTATAAATTATATCAGCATGATATTGGTGTGGAACAATTTCACCCAAGCTTTTATAAGTTCAATTTCCGTACATGTTTAGAACATTACGGTAGAGGACGGACACACACATTCAAAATATAGGGATATTATGGATAAATGATGGTCAGTCAATTTACTCTGGATCAAAGCTGCCCTTTACAATTTTTAATAATCATCACTACAAAAAAATCTTTGCCGAAAAAGGAGCCGTCGGTAACGTTATTACGGTAAACGTCGACCGTCATGGATTTGGAGGTCATGTGATTCCAACAGGACGGGGCCACTTGTCATACTCAACACGAACCCAATGCGTATTTTCGCGTTGCGGTAATTTAGCTTCGCCACACAAATCTCCCTTCCCTTCTTGCTCTGAAGATGTTTAAAGATAATGGAGGAGTTAAAGAACAACATTTGAGCCGAAATTGACAACGTGACACCTCAAAATGTAGGCACCGTTATCCAAAATGTATTCACAAGAGAACTCTTAACCTGTTCCAAAATGGCCCCTGCCTCATATAAATATAACAAATATTTAATAAAATAATGGGTCATAGTTTCACTCCTAACGGAATTCTAGACAAATTTGGTTAATATTCATTTATTAGGATCTAAGGTCTATCTGTGCCACTAGGTCAGATTACGTAAGATCTTAAAAATCGGCCATATAAAATCGGCAAAAAAGGAATTTTTTTGTTAATTTTTTATTTGGTAAGGTATACTTTTTATTTGATTTACCGGTAATAAGTAATATAAGGCGGGGATATAGGGTATGTCATAAACTACATCATTTGTATTATATGAACTGGCAACAGCTATTACAAAAATTTTGCTGGGTTATTAAAATATTAACAAAACAAGTAAGATTTAGAATAATACCTAGTTAACAAAATTATTTAAAAATATTTATTACACGTTAAAAAAAGGTAATAAAATCTAAAATCAATAAATAATAAACCAACAAGAGTCAGACATTCAACAAAATAAATTATAAACCGTAAAGATGAAAGTGGTTGACACCTATCACAGAAAAATTAAAAACCAGTTGAGTGAATAAAAATTTAAATAAAAAAGTTTAAAGAATTAACAAATATGATTTCAATATACAGTAAGAACCTTTTTAGATGAACTCCAATCAGACGAATACCCGAGTAATACAAGCTTAATTTTAAGTCGATTTAACAATGTCTGTCTGTTGAAATGGTAATCACGGCGCAAGCGCGTATGCTCATGAATTTTACTGAATATGAGTTGCAAGATAATGTATGGACCCAATAATTTAGAGGAGATAAAGTAATTACTTATACGGTTACCGGCATGGCAAAAGTAATGTGTTTAAAAATTTATTTTCATAAAATATCCCAGCAAAACTTTGTTAATAGGTGCGATATTCTCATGCGTTACCTTGTAATGATAGCGCGTTATCTTTTTCATTATTTGCAAGCATAAAGTAATAAGTTACTCATTATTGATTACGTAAGATATGATTTATAAATGTAAAGTGATAATTGAAATATTTTTGAACATCTATTTTTAGATACATTACTTTGTGTTCTTTTGCAGGCAAAATGGTAATGTATGTTTGTTTTTATAACACTAACGAAAAAACGAAGTGTAACAATTCATTTCAGTTTAAAGCAATCAAATACTACATGCGCCGATAGCTCAGTGAGTAGAGCTCTTGGCTGGCAACTAGATTTCCCTGGTTCGATTTCCATCTTGACCACATTCTTTTTAATTACAAATATTTTAAATAAAATATTTGTAATAATTTTTTTGATAAAAATTCCTCTTTTTTAAAACTCTATTCTCGTAACCATATAAGTAACCCCTTACATTATCACCTCTAAAGTAATCGGTATATACATTACTTTGAGGCTCATCGCCAGTAAAATTCATCAATGAAGTAAGGTGTAAAGTAATCCATCGGCCCCTATGGCTATACATTACTTTACACATTATTTGGTAACGTGTGGTTTTGCTTGGATTGTTGATTTAAAAATAGAAAGGGTAGAAAGATTTTTTACGCACATTGTACAGGTTGGTTGAAAAGTTCCTGCGCTCGATATGAAAGAATACTGTTTTTGTTACGAAATATATTTTGTTATTCACTATAATCTCCTAGAAGCTCAATACACTTATTCCAATGATCTTACAATAATTTTATCCCATCCTTATAATGGTTTTCCGGAAGCTCTGCAAAATAACCGTCTACGGCTGCTATGGCCTCTTTATTCGACGAAAAATGCTTTCCACGAAGGAATTGTTTGAGATTTCTGAAGAGATAGTAGTCACTGGGAGTCAAATCTGGTGAATACGGTGGATGTTCAAGCAATTCGTACTTTAATTCTTTGAATTTAGCCATCGTCAAAACACTTTTGTGAGCAGGTGCATTGTCTTGATGAAAAATGATTTTTTTCTTCTTTAAACCAGGTATTTTCTGACGAATTTTTTCATCCAGCTGATCCAAAAGGCTGCAATAATATTCAGAGTTGATTGTTTTACCTTTCTGAAGATAATCAATCAACAAAATTCCTTTTGCATCCCAAAAAACTGATGACATAACCTTCTTTGCTGATCGTTGTGACTTCACCTGCTTTGGAGCTGAACAACCAGCTTCAGTCCACTGTAAACGTTCTTGTTTCAATTTAGGATCATGGTGGTAGATTCAAGTCTCATCCATGGTTATAAAACGACGCAAGAAGTCGGTTTTATTCGGCTTAAAACGCTCCAAATTACGCTGAGAAATTTGTTTTCAATCCAGTTTTTGTTGAATTGTTAGTGCGGCCCTAACTTGTCAAACAGTTTTTTCATACGTAATTCTTCATCTCGTCTGAGATGCCTATGGCATTAGCAATTTCACGCTTAGTCAAACTTGGATCTTCACTAACCATATTAAGTACCTGCTCAATAATTTCGCTGTGGTTGCAGTTTTTTGTCGTCCTTCGCGTGGATCGTCTTTAAGGCTGGTACGACCACGTTTAAATTCACCAGCCCAAAATTCAATGGTGCGTTTTGAAGGTGAGGACTCCTTATACACTTCTAACAATTGTTCATAAATTCCCTTTGCTTTCAAAACAAAGAATCTAATGACTGCACGATATTCAAATTTTTCCATATTAAAAAAAATCAATGACACGTCAATTTCAAAAGGCTTGTAAACAAAGAAAGAATTGACCGAATGACTTGCAACTTTACATGTGTTCTCAGGACAGTTATACCAACTTGAGAAATAAAAAAGTTTGGAGCTAGCAGTGCCATCTCTTGGTGAGCGCAGGAACTTTTCAACCAACCTGTATTACTCCTATATCTAAAACATTTCTTTGCCTACGCACGATAAGATTTTTCCCTACGTCCCACAATTTCTGCTCTTAGTTTGGACGGTCCAGCCAAACTGCATTGTAAATTAAATTTTTGACTTATGGCGAATTTTCGTTTAAACGATTTTATATTCTTGAAACCCTTTATCGTATTAAATATGATTTGCATTTCAGAAAAATTACAATTAGTTCACATTTATTTCTTGGTAGGATTGTTTTCACGAAATTACAAATTACAATAATTTTTAATGTTTGTTGCTACTAATTTTAATCTATTAAACTAAAATTTAGTCAAATGATTTTAGTAAGAGTACCGTTACTTTTCTTATTTTTGGTTTAGATGTTGTGAGTTGTTTTTTTATTTTGTAATGATGGTTGACAATCAGTTTATATTTCATTCTGAATACGTTATGGTACTTCTTTGACTCATTTAGAACTATTCACAAATATTCACCATTTCATTAATTTTTTTATTTATTTAATAACGTTAAAAATAGTTGTAATAATTTTTTATTAAAAGATTTTTTTATGAGAATCTATTTTTAAACACTTTACATTACCTTGAGTCTCATCGCCTGTAAAATTCATTAATGAAGTAAGATACAAAGTAATGGTCTTTATGGTTATACATTATCTGATACATTATTCGGTAATGTGTGGTTTTGTTGAATACACAAAGAAAACAGATTCATTGTAACAAACCGCATTTCTTGCCAACTGAATTATTTGATTGCAGTAACGGAATTATTCGGTTGTCGCAACCAAATCTATTCCTGAAATATATGGTTTCTATTAGCCAGAAAAAACAAATCGAATTTCAACTAAAATATTTGTAAATACAATTAAAAATTTAATTGAATTTGGACCAGCAAAAGAATTTGTTATATCAATTAATTTCTTTTGTTAAAATTAATTGTTAAAAAATCATATCAATTAAATTTTTAATCAAAAATCTTTAACATTTTCAATTTAAGTTTTAATTATATCAATTATAACTTTAATGAAAGTTCTAACCAAAAATTAATTTAAATTTTAATCAAATTTTTAATTAAAATTGCAGCATCAAATCAATTAAATTTTTGATTAAAATTCCAGATTCAAATCAATTTGAATTTTAATCAGATTTTCAATATTTTTTTTATCAAATATACATATGTTTGTGTGTAATTCAGCAACGCATTTTAAAATACTTTGTATCAAATAGTTCATAGGAGTACCATAATACTTTTGATACTTTATTTCATCTTAAAATTTTTTTTACACCACAAAATATGTTTTCAATTTCAAAAAATGTTTATCACCTTAAATAATTTTTTCACCTCTATAATTTTACTTAAAAAGTTTTTTACATTATTTATATCAAACCCAGTAGAGAAATTTTTTTTTAGGATATCAATTAAATTTTTAATTTAAAATTTTCAAAATTTTCATTTAAAGTTTTAATTATATCAATTAAAACTTTAATTAATTAATAAATTACATAAAGCATAACTTAAATAAAAGTTATAACTAAAAATCAATACAAATTTTAATCAAATTCTTAATTGAAATTCCAGCATCAAATCAATTAAAATTTTAATAAAATTTTTGATTGAAATTCCAGATTTAAATCAATTAAAATTTTAATTGGATTTTCAATATTTTTTCATCAAATATACATATGTTTGTGTGTAATTCATCAACGCATGAAAATTTCAAAATACTTTGAACCAAATAGTTCATAGGAGTACCAAAATACTTTTGAGGTTCCAATAGCACCACAAAAAATACTACAGTACCAACTTTATAATAACCCAGCAAAAAAAAGTAGCAAAAGAAGAGAAAAAGAAGCAGTGATTTTGATTCCGATGTTGTGAAAATTTGGAGCGGAACCAATGATTTTTACATAGGGGTGTCATAGGGTGGAAGTTTTCTTTTATGATCCTTTTTCATTGCATCTAAAGCCCTTTTTATGGTTTAGTGAAAAATGAGATCTTTTGTTCTTCCCAAAAAATTTTGAATTTGCAATTTAGATTTCTACAGGACATCAGTAACTGGGCCTTAGCCTCATTTTCACAATCTCCCGTTAGCTTCTATCTGGGAATTTAACTGACACATTTGTTGTTGTTTCCTATATAAAGTTTGAGTTTTACTGTTCATTAAATTTTAAAGGGAAATTCAGCAATCGGGCCTTATTTATATCTATTCGAAATTCTTGCAATTTTTACTACAATACATTTTTTACTTTTTGTAGCCATAGATTTGAAAAGTATTAAATTTCATTAAAAATCACATTTTTATAAGTTGTGAAAAAGAACTGCCCTAGAAGAGAATCAGAACTAAACGATACTTTAGAATCAATGAAAAATTTATTCCTTAAGAATCACTTCCATTTATTTTTGCTGGGAACTGATGCATGCGTATCCTCAGTGTTGCCAAAAAGTTTATTCCCATGTTCCCATTTTCAAAGTTGAAATACACAAAAATCCTTAACATATTGTTAAATAATCAAATTTTCCTTTTTTTTTAATGATTTTTCAAAGATTTTGTTTGCTAAAAAAGAATTCAAATTTTGATTTTTAAAATTTTAAAATATACCTTTAAAAACATAATTACTTGATTTTCTTTTAATTGTCTGAAATATTTTCTACTTTATTAAATTTATATCAAATTCAGAGAATCAATTTGATTTTTGTTGATTCTTTTCATAGAATCAATCAAATTGATTAAGTTTTAACAAATAAAATAACCAAAAATCGTCCCCGAACAGAAACACAACAAAATTGAATCAATATAAATTTTAGTGGTTCAATTCCCACCAGAGCCTCTGGTAAGAATTGAACCCACGACCCCCGCACTGATAAGCTAGCACGCTACCAACTAGCCTACCGGGGCGCTCATAATAATAATAATAATATGAAATGAATTATCAAGCTCTGCATTAAAACTAATACATCATTAATTTAGCAGAACTGGCATTCGATTATCGATCTGAAAAATCTATCAAAATTAATATTTTTATCAATAAATTTTCAAATCTAAAGCCAAATCCCCCTATCTGGCAACACTGAGACTATATTTTTTTTGTAAATTTAAACAATGAATGCGGTTCTCTTTCTTAAAAAAAAAATAAGTTATGACGCTTTTATTAATACGCGTAATATTAAAAATATTTTGAATAAATATTTTTTTTAGGGATTTGAGATGCTATTTTGCAATTTAAATAACTTTAATAAATGATGGTTAAATTTTAAGGGCCGATGTTGATTTTGAATAAAACACAAATGATTTAAGGAATTATTGTCATTTCTTTTTATTATGATAATATGGTATGGTTCAATTATGTATGGAACAAAATATCGACCAAATGGCCACCGCAACCTCGGCGGCACACCTCCATTCGATGGTCCAAATTTTCGATAACGCTGAGGCATAATTGAGGTTCTATGTCGTTAATGTGCCGAATTATTTTATCCTTCAGCTCTTGAATTATTGCTGGCTTATCGACGTACACCTTTTCTTTTAAATAACCCGAAAGAAAGAAGTCCAACGGTATCAAATCACATGATCTTGGCGGCCAATTGACATCGCCTCCACGTGAGATAACACGGCCATGGAATTTGTCGCGCAAAAGAGCCATTGTTTCGTTAGCTGTGTGGCAAGTTTCACCGTCCTGTTGAAACCACATATCGTCCAGGATCATATCCTTAATTGCTGGCCACAATAGTTCGTTATCATCTCATGATACCGCACCATTCACGGTAAATGCTTGGCCGATCTCATGACACACTATCGCGAACAACAGCAATGTTTTCCGCAGAACGAACTGGGCGAGCATGCACAGGTGTTTTCACAGACCCAGTTTGCTGAAATTTGCCCACAATTCTCCCGATTGTGAAACATTTGGTCGATTGTGCTGACCAAAAAAAATCACGAAGTACACGAAATGCATTTTGATTTGAACGCCCCTTTTTTCACAATAAGCCTGAATAACTTTATCGCGTTGCTCGATTGTGTATCTTTCCATGGTTTAAATTGAGTTAGTCTTAAATTGAGAAATGTCAAATGAAATGCAGAAAAAAACTTGACGTTTACAACATCGGCCCTTGAAATTTAACCACCCTTTAAAAGTAAAGATATAAATAAATCTCAATAATATGAATTTTATATGTTATCAATAGTATTTATTGTAAATTAGATAATTTTTTACAAGTTCATTATCAATTAAAAATTGAATTCATATGATTAAACTTTTAATTGAAAACGAACAAAAAAATTATTAAAATTTTTTTAGTAGCTCCAATCAAATTATTCCGTTAACAGCTAACATTTTTCTCCTCGTCTACTTAGGAAACGGATATGCATTAATCAAAATTATCATCGTATAATTATTTTTATTAATGTTTTCATGACACTTTGCTAATAAGTGCAATGATGTATATTTACATTTATTTAACTATTTAGCATAAATTGTTGATTTAACCTACATGAACTTTTATAGGTAACTAGCTAATTATTTGCCTGAAGCAAAATATGAATGAATTTTAAATAAATTAAAATACTAAATATGATAATAAAAACATAAAATGCGCAATAATAAATAAAAAAATAACAAAAAAAACCAATAAAAATAAAAAAATAAATCTATTAAATATTTATGATTTATTATGATCTTCATTGTTTGCAATTCGAGATGGGAGAAAATTAATTAATTAAAACTCTAACCAAATAAAATAAAAAATTTAAATAATTAAATGGAATTTCTTGGTTTATTTCTAGGTGTGGGATGATGAATTACAGTTTTTGGCCGGTTTAAATACACGCACGTGTGTATTGGATCATGATGATTGTAATCACACATATAGATTTAAAAATGTTGGACAAAATTTATGCGGTATATCCAGATTGAAAGCACAACATCTTAATATTACCAGTTTAATCGATGAAACTATAACACTATGGTTTGATACCGAATATGAATTAATTGATAATTCCTTTGTTGATGCCTTTAAACAGACAAGTAATTTGTAAGTAACGCAATTTGTTAATTTGTAATTTTCCTTCATAATTTTTTTTTTTTAATTTTTTAATTCCAGTGAAGCTTATGGTCATTTTGCCGAAATGATTGTTGATCGTATTACTTATGTAGGTTGTGCCATTATGCGTTTCACACGTCCAGATTATCCTTTTATTTATATTTATAATGTGGTGTGCAATTATTCATCAGTGTATGCTCTGGGTGCTCCTTTATATAAAACTGGTCATCCTGGCAAAGGTTGTAAGACTGGTAGAAATCCTCGCTTTCCTGCCTTGTGTTCAGTAAAAGAAGAATTTAATCCTAATTATTAAAATTGTTGTTATTATAATTATTTTGTATTATTTTTAAGTAAATTTTTGTATGATCACAGCTTCACACCTTTTATTTGAACATTTCTTAATCAATTTTAGAAATAAGAATGCTAAATTTCTTCCTTGCTGATGGATTGATAAATTATTTGATATTCTATGTCAAATAAAAGAAAGTTATAAGCTGTCAATTTATTACCATCGATATTTGTATTACGATCTGTTTGTTTCTTTACATTTCTAAGAAAAAAAATGTTGCAGTAAAGTTAGAATGTATGAAAGAATTGCCAAAAAAAATTAATTTCTCTTCAGGGGAAAGAAAAAATTTAGAAATTTCACGTAAAAAATTAAGTTAAGAGAAAAACTACTAAAAAATAGTAAAAATTAGCATGTAAACAAATAGGCATTTTATGTCTGTGAATTTATATTTTTATTATAAATTAATTATTAATATTATCTGACTTTTGAAAAATAATAGATTTTTCTATATATTTTCAAATAAATAAAAGAAACTCAAAATATTTTAAAAAATTAAAAACTATTAGAGTTTTATTAAACCCTTCACAGCAAAAATAAAAAAACACTGTCGGTTTGTGAAGAAAAACCATTAAAGATGTAAAAACAATTCTTGTTGGAAAACAGAAACAAGTAAAAATAGGCTTAAATTCGGCTATGCCGCATCTTTGAATACCCTCCACCAATATCCTTAAAATATTTTCTCTACTGTTTTTGATACAAGTAATGTAAAAAAACTTTTGAAGTAAAATTATGGAGGTGAAAAAAATCATTTGTGGTGAAAACCTTTTTTGGATGCGAAGACAAATTTTTGGTGGAAAAAAAATTTTGAGGTAAAACAAATTCTTTTTTTTTGAAAAAATTTTTTGTGATGAAAAAAAATTTAGTGTTGAAAAACGTTTTTTGAGGTAAAAAATAGAGGTGAATACAAAATATCATTCATTCCTAAGCGATTGATGAAAAAATATGAAAAAATACGAGGGCGGATCAATAAGTCCGTGACTTTTTAAATGAAATACAGTCTTTTTTTTCAAAAAAAAAAATTATTTTTCAACATAATCTCCTTTTAGTCCAACGTTTCTCCAATTTTTGTATCCCTTCCAAAAAATAGGATTTTTCGAGGTCCATAATATAGGCATTTGTTTGATCAATAATTTCATCGTTGGAGCTAAATCTCTTTCCACCGAGCCATTTTCTTAGGTTTGGAAATAGGAAATAGTCACTGGAGGCTAAATCCGGAGAATATGGCGGATCAGGTTACAATTTGTAGCCCAATTCATGGAACTTTGCCATTAAGACTACACACGTGTGCACCTGTGCATTATCTCGATGAAAAAGAACTATTTTCTTAGCCGTATGGGGTCGTTTTTTTTAAATCCTCGTTAAATCGGTCCAATAAGTTGGCATTATATTCGCCATTTATTGTTTTTTTCCTTTTGAAGGTAATCGATGTGGATTATCCCGCGTGCATTCCAAAAAACTGTTGCCATCACCTTATTGGCCGACAAACTTACCTTAGCCTTCTTCGGAGCCGGTTCACCCGGAATGTTGTAATGGGTACATGTTTCATCCACAATTACAAAACGCCCCAAAAACTCATACGAATTGCGGTTAAACAACTCCAAACAATCCTTTGAAGTTGTCACACGATTGCGTTTATGGTCAGTTGAGAGCAAACGCGGCACCCATCTTGCAGACAGCTTTCTTAAATCCAAGTGATAATTTAAAAGCGAAACTACACTGCCATATGAAATGCCTATGGCATCACAAATCCCACGCACTTTTACTCTTCGAACGGCCAACACCATATCATGGATTTTTTCGATATTTTCGGGTGTATTGACCCTAATTAGCCGTCCAGAACGTTTAACGTCATTTGTACTTGTGCGACCACAACGAAAGTCAGTAAACCACTTTTTTAGCATTGAAATCGATGGTGCAAAGTCCCCATAGTATTTATCCAGCTTTTCCTTGGTTTGATTGACGGTTTTTTTTCTCAAAAATAATGTTTAATGAGCACTCGAAATTCACTTTTTTCCATTTAAAAAAATCCACAAGGTTGTATGTTTTGAACAGCTGTTAAACGCAAAGTAAATGACGGAACTAGCTCAAAATTTGACAGTAGTCTATTAACAGGTGGTGCTTGATGGGAGCAGTGTTGCATTACATATAACTACGGGGGAATTTCAAAAAGTTACGGACTTATTGAACCGCCCTTGTATATTATGTACCAGTCGCTACTCTGAAATTGAGCTTAAATTCCACCAATTTGTATGGAAAATTTAGAGGTACCTTCACATTTTCACTCATAACTTCTTAACTGCTGGACCGATTTTGCTTATTTTAAATACCAAGCTGCTCGGGAGGATGTACATTTATCCGGCTTAAGTCTTCGCGTCGTGATTGTCATTTCAACAGACAGACTTACATCGCTAAATCGACTTAAAACTGCATAAGGATCACGAATATATATTTATATACTTTATGGGGTCTTAGACCTATACTTCGACATGTTACAAACGGAATGACAAACTGATATATACTCTCACCATATATGGAGGAGTATATACAGGGTGTCGGCCGGGAAGGTATACTACTTTGATTGTTTATAAGTTTTGAGAGAATGGATCTTATATTGATAAATGTTTTATTTAATGTCGGCAATTATGTATGGAACACAATATCAGATAAATGTCCGCCTCTGTTAGCCTCACAAATGCGAGCCCTTTTGAGCACATTTTTCATTACATTCTCACACATTTCACGCGGTATTTCATTAATTTCATCACGAATATTTTGTTTGAGTTGCTCAAGCGTTTCTGGTTCGTTTGCATAAACCTTGCTTTTCAGAAGTCCGGAGCAGTCAAATCAGGCGACCGTGGAGGCCAATCGACATCACCATTTCTTGAAATAACTTGTTGTGGAAAGAGGTCTCGCAGTAATTTTATTGTAATCCTGGCTGTATGCGATGTGGCACCGTCTTGTTGACGGCGTTAAAAAGTTTTCAATCATAACACGATGTCGCTCCCCATTCACAGTTACCGTTACGCCGTTTTCATTTTCAAAGAAGTAAAGTCCAATGATTCCTCCTAACCAAATTGCACACCATACTGTCACTTTCAATGGATGCAAAGGTGACTGATGAATAATTTGAGGGTTTTCCATTGCCCAGAACTGGCTATTTTGTTTATTCACATATCCATTCAAATGAAACTGTGCCTCATCACTAATTATGATTTTTTCATGAAAATCGGGGTTGTCATGGGCGAGCTGTAACATCCTATTGGCATATGTACGGCGGCGTAAATGGTCTTGTGGAAGATGCTTTTGTATCAACTGAATCTTAAATGGAAACAAACGCAAATGCTTGTGCAAAATTGTGGCCAAAGTTGTTCTTTGAAGACCAAGCTCCTGAGCACGGCGTCGAATTGAGGTTGATGGATTGTTTCGAACACTTTCTTGAGCAGCAGTAATGTTTTCAGCCGATCTTGCAGTTCGTTGTGGTCCATGCTTGGGCCTATCACCTACAAACCCTCTTTCTTCGAAATCATTCACTACACCATAAATAGTGCGTTTTGTTGGCACGTTGTTTCTCCCAAAAATTTCACGTAACTTTCTCAACGTCACAGTAATTGATGACTGATTTTGATGAAGTGTTTAACGATTACAACACGTTGGTTTATCGAATATTTTTCCATAATAAATTTGTCACGTGTCTAATTCGCGACTGCCATATATAAACTGTCAAGACTAATGTTTACCAAAATGGCGTCAAAGCAAAGTAGTAAACCTTCCCGGCGGACACCCAGTAAAAAAGTTATTTTTTTTTGCAATGAATTATCAAGTCTCTAATTCCTTGATTTTTAAAAAGTACCTTCTCGAGAAAGGAAATAAATAAAATTGTGTGTAAATTTATATTAAAGATATTATCGGTAACGATATTGATTTTAAAATATTAATTTTTTTTTTAATTTCAGAATGTGCGCAAATGAAACTAAAATGGAAAGCCGCGTTCAGAAATAAAGTACATTTTTGCTTACAGAATTCGTAATGGTTATCTAAATGTGACGATTTTTCTCAGTTTTTCTTGATGTAAGACTATCAAGCAACATACGTGGGAGACCAACAAAATGTTTTGCAGAGGGTTCTATACGATCTCAAGCGCTTAAAGCAATAAAATCTTATTGAAAAGACAGAAACGGCTCATTTGGCTCAAGGCCACTGAAATGAAACTTGGTTGCCAAGAAACAAAAAGAGATTCTGCAAAAATTGTTGCCAACCTTTTTCAGGCCTCCCCTTCCAGAGGCACTTCAATGAAACGAGCTAGGTTGTCTAGTGAAAAAGCAAAAAAAATATCCGCAGACCAATCACTTGCAGCTATGATCAATGGCGGGCTTTCATCACATCAATACCAGGATTTAAGAGATCAGACCTTAATTTCTACATAAAAATACCTTAAAAAAGGCTAAATAATTGTGTTACCCTACTAAATGGTACAGGTATCTACATATCACGTGATCGGTACACTCGCAATATTTTCCGTTACTGTAGTTTATTTAAAAAGTAATACGTTGTGTTTGTTTTTAAATGAAGAATCAATTGAAATTCATAGAAATATATTTTTAAACTATTTGAATCAGTCATTCAAAAAACAAACTATAAAAATTTACAGACATTCAGTAGAAGTTGATATTTTCTGTTAAATGTGAAATTTTATTTTTTTTTTGTTTTTAAAAATAGAAATTCATAATAATAATTTCTTTTTGTTTTTTTTTACCAAAATAGTTTGTTTACAGGTTGTTTGAAAAGTTCCAGGCTCGAAATGAAAGAATACTGTTTTTGTTACGAAATATATTTTTTTATTCAATATAATCTCCTAGAAGCTCAATACACTTGTTCCAATGATCTTCCAATAATTTTATCCCATCCTTATAATGGTTTTCCGGAAGCACTGCAAAATAACCGTCTACGGCTGCTATGGCCTCTTCATTCGACGAAAAATGCTTTCCACGAAGGAATTGTTTGAGATTTCTGAAGAGATAGTAGTCACTGGGAGCCAAATCTGGTGAATACGGTGGATGTTCAGGCAATTCGTACTTTAATTCTTTGAATTTAGCCATCGTCAAAACACTTTTGTGAGCAGGTGTCTTGATGAAAAATGATTTTTTTCTTCTTTAAACCAGGTCTTTTCTCACGAAGTTTTTCATCCAGCTGATCCAAAAGGCTGCAGTAATATTCAGAGTTGATTGTTTTTCCTTTCTGAAGATAATCAATCAACAAAATTCCTTTTGCATCCCAAAAAACTGATACCATAACCTTCTTTGCTGATCGTTGTGACTTCACCTGCTTTGGCGCTGAACAACCAGCTTCAGTCCACTGTAAACGTTCTTGTTTCAATTTAGGATCATGGTGGTAGATCCAAGTCTCATCCATAGTTATAAAACGACGCAAGAAGTCGGTTTTATTCGGCTTAAAACGCTCAAAATTACGCTGAGAAATTTCTTTTCGATCCAGTTTTTGTTGAATTGTTTATGTGTGCGGCACTAACTTTCCAAACAGTTTTTTCATACGTAATTCTTCATGTAAAATATGGAGTACTCGTTCGTCTGAGATGCCTATGGTATTAGCATTTTCCCGCTTAGTCAAACTTGGATCTTCATTAACCATATTATGTACATGCTCAATGATTTCTGCTGTGGTTGCAGTTTTTGGTCGTCCTTTGCGTGGATCGTCTTCAAGGCTGGTACGACCACGTTTAAATTCACCAGCCCAAAATTCAACGGTGCGTTTTGAAGGTGAGGACTCCTTATACACTTCTAGCAATTGTTCGTAAATTTCCTTTGCTTTTAAACCCTTCAAAACAAAGAATCTAATGACTGCACGATATTCAATTTTTTTCATATTAAAAAAAATCAATGACACCTCAACTCCAAATGGCTTGTAAACAAAGAAAGAATTGACAGAATGACTTGCAACTTTGCATGTGTTCTCAGGAGAGTTATACCAACTTGAGAAAAAAAAAAGTTTGGAGCTAGCAGTGCCATCTCTTGGTCAGCGCAGGAAATTTTTAACCAACCTGTATATACAAAATTATTTTAATAAAAATTACAAGAAATTATTTAAATATAGGTACACACTTAGAAAATAAAAATATATACATCTGTGTGTGTTGTGTTTTGTAAAATTACATACAAATAAAACAATTTCAGTGCGGAAAACAAACAAAAAAATGTTTTTTTCTACGTTTTGTCAGTTTAAAAATTGATAGTTAT
Organism: Eustalomyia histrio; assembly: GCA_949748255.1. Taxonomy (NCBI): domain Eukaryota; kingdom Metazoa; phylum Arthropoda; class Insecta; order Diptera; family Anthomyiidae; genus Eustalomyia; species Eustalomyia histrio. The sequence continues at coordinate 46,596,247 of OX456527.1, forward strand.
TTTAAAAGACTTACTATTGCTTTTACTACTTTTGTCGATTACTAAACAATGATTAAAAATAGACAACAAAATGGGCTGAATATAATCAAAAAAAATTAAAATAAAAAGTAACTATCACGTATTTGGTCTGAAGTACTAGTCCCGTGTTAGGTGAAAACAGTACCGGACCCCAAAAAACTAACCACATGCCCGGTTAAAAAGCCACCATCGCGTGATGAGTTTGAAAGTACGAGTCCTGTGATATGATTTTTGCGATTAGTTGTGTGACATGTTCTTTTAGACCAGCCCTGTGACATGTCACAGAGGGAAATTGAGCCCTCCTAGCACAAGAACATGTACTCAAAAAAAAGACATGAGCTAATATGTAATCAAAAATTTCCTTCAATTGTACAATTTTATGTAAACTTAGAAAAATTTTCTTAAAAAGAATAAAAATTCCTAAGTTTGAGGAAAAACGAAATAGCTTATATACTCAGAAATAGTTCATATTTTTTCTAAGTAATATTTCTTGATTTTAGGAAAAAAAAAACAAGTCAATTAAATACAAATTTATTAATTTTAAGAAAAAACACCTTAGTTTTAAGAAAATTGCATACTCAAATGTTATAAAATTAAGGTTAATTCAAAAAAAAATTAGGACATAATTTACTCCCATTTAGTTCAAAATTTGTGTCTAACTTAAATCGAGAAAGTACTTGAACTTAATGTGTGTTCATTTTTTGTTCGCGAGTAGTAAAATTTACTAAATTTTAGAAAGCCGTTCCTGAATTCAGTTTTTAAGTATGCCACTTTCTAATTTTGAAGAATTGTTTTCTAAAAATTAATTCAGACAATTAAAAACAAAAAGGAATAAATTTTTTCCTATGTAATAATAAAAATTTACTTGATTTTAGAAACTGATGAACTATTTCTAAGGAAAATTTTCATGCAGCTTAGTTCAGATAAATTTTAAAAATTTTAATAAAATATTCTTCTTTTCAAGTAAAAGTTTTCTAATTTTTAAAAAATAATAAAATTTGGTATAGGATTTTTTTTTATTGGAAAACGTTTAAATTACAAAATTTAAAAAACAATAAATAAAAAACAAACTAGTTAGTTTTCCTAATTTCCAAGAAAAAATATTATTAAAGGAAACAAATTAAAGTAACCAATTAAAAAAATTATCGTGCATGATTGTAATTTTTGGTGAGTGATTCAAAAATGGCTCACATGCCCATCTCTAATCCTAACATTCTTTAGCATTGATCTTAAAGTAGCTTAAAATATTTTTTTTTTTTAATTTTGTTAGCAATAGGTTAAAAATTTCGAATTTGCGCTTTTATGTAATAATTTTTTTTGCTGACTACAATACAAAATATCGTAAGCAAATTTTATACATTACGACATAATGGCTTTCCTATAATTGACGTAGCGCTTATTAAACTTTATATTTATCGAACTATTTTTTTTTTTTTTTCACTTAATAATAAAAAAAATTTAAATTTGTATATGTCAAATAAAGTTTAAGCTAAAAAACCTATAAAATGAACTTATGGCATTTTTCCATTTTGCAATAATAACAAGAAATGTAACTGTGATTTTTTGTATTTTTGCAACAATTTCCTTAAATTAGTTAATTTACGAAGACAAAGGACCCCCAGTGTTCCTTAGCCATAGATGCCGTGTGTAACTTTGTAGTTCTCTCAAGCAGAACCGTTAATTAACTACGAAAAGGATCTGACTTTGTCACAATTTGTTATATTTGAGGATATCCTGCAGTACAATTTTTTAATTTGTTTACCTTTTTGCTAATTAAATTAAATTTATATTTTAAATACATGTATTTAGTATATTTCTATTTAGTTTTAAGACAAAATTGTATAGCAAAAAGTTAGTTAAGAGCAGTGTCCTCACAGTAGAGAGATAATGACGACCTTTTTAGAACTGCTTCCGGTCATCAGCTATGGCGGATTTAAAATAATTTTCTTTACAAATTATTAAAATATAGTTAAAAGTTATAATAAAATATTTAAGTAAAATTTTTTACTTTAAAAAATTTTTATATTTCAATCGCTAATTACAAATTTAACCACACTGATATTTAACAAATGTGAAATACAGATTGCATTTACTAATACTGTAATGCATCTTAAGTATTTTTTATTCATTTAAAGGTTTTTAAAAATATTTACTTTTAGCGTTTCAAGGTGCAACCACCATTTTTCTCAGCAATTATGGTCTTAATAGCAATTATAGTCTTAAAAATTTAAGGCGTTAGACAAATAAAACTACCTCGTAGAAGAAAACTTGTTTGTAAAACCGTTGGAAAGGCTGTGTAAACATTACCGTTTCAAGGTACAACAGATTCCCCCAACAATACTTCTTTAACTGTATTTGACTTATGAGACAATTTTAACGTTTTATAACTTTATATATTGAAAGTTGATTTACACAAAATAATTTATAAATAAATTTGCGTCTTATTGTAATAAATATTATTGTGAAATGTAATTACTCACTTATTGAACACTTACTTGAATACGACAGCTACTGGTCACCTGTTTTTAAACAAAAGAAAAAAAAAATAAAAAAAAATATGATTTAAAAAATATAATGATATTATAAATTTAATTATATTTCTACATTTAGAAAATTAGTATATTATAAAACAGACATTGTTCCGTTTTTAATCCAGTTTGTGTGACAAGATGTTAACAGGGACATAAACTGATAGCACGCATGTAAAATAGGTTAAAAATAAAGTCAATAATTTTACCCGTTAAATTATTTATTGTTACTTATTTACGATTTATTAATACATATTATTTTTTGTTAGCAATACACTAAAAAAATAAATGAAAACTAAGAAACTAAAATGGAAACCTCAGCGTATACGTAATTTTTTAATTTAATATTAAGTATACGCAATGTTACTTAATATAATTTGAAAGACGCCTACTTTAGTGTTTTTTGCCTTTTTTGATAAAATTATTTTCAAAAATTATTTTAAAAAAACTCGACTACCAAATTTTGTTATACGCTCCACAGTATTTTCGTTATAAATAAAATAAACATAAATTAAAATCAGAAAAATATAAGGTTTGTTTTTTCGAATTTTATATAAATATTCCATGTAAGTAGATATAGACTTGCTATGTTGCCAATTCTAAGCAATTATTGGCTTTCATTTTATTAACGAAATTTAAATTATGATTTGTGGTTTTTAAAGTTCTAGGAAACATTTTTACTGACTACCGACATGTATGGATTCATGAAACCAGCTTCTGCTGAACGTTTACGGTCCGATAATACGTATCCGTCAAAGCTTGTACGTAAACAAAACATTAACGGACCGTATTTAATGATTTTTCGAAAACAATACGTTTTGACTCCGTTTTGGTATATATGTTTCAGTACCGTCAAATATGGACCAACGTTTTTCATCAGTTTTTCTTCCGTTGCTTTTGGATTTATTTAGCTAACAAAAATGAATACTTAAATACCCATGAGGTAAATATTTATGAAATTTAAAACAAGTTTTACGATGATGTGGGCAAATTTATGAAGATTTGCAAATGAAAATATTGCCTGACTAATTATAATAGATTTTGTGAAAAAATTTACAAATTTTAATTATGAGCTACATCATATCGTAAATATGTACCACAATTTAAACATAAATTAAATTTTTCTTTTATTTTTTCATGATTTTTAATGGGCCACAACCTCAGTGACAGATGGATGCTTATTGTGCTGGAGATAAATATGGTATTTGTTTGTAATTTTGTTTGGTAAATGTTGTATTTAGTTTTAAAAGTTTTGTTTATTTATTTTAATATCTTTGTAAATAAATATAAAGAAAAAAAATAAAATTTGCTATTAAAAATAGGCATTTACACAAATCCGTTTTTTTTTGGAAAAAACGGTAGGAGTACGGTCCGTCAAGGACGGACTTTTAACGTACAATTCCGTTTTTCATCCGATATATCGGTCCGTAAACGGTATTTAACGGATTTAAATCAGTTTCGATGTTCCTTAAAAGCCGTTTTCTGGTCCGTATACGAATCCAGAAAACGGTTCATAAACGGAGTTGGATTCCGTTTATGACGTACCGAAAACGGTACGTAAACGGAACGTATTGTTACATTTTTTGCATTAATAACATTTTATTATGCGCAGGAAAATCACTTACTATGCTTTAATTATAATAAATACGTTGTTAGCGTAGAAAACTGTTGCCCGGCCTAAAGCCAGGTTCTACAAAATAAAAGTCCCCACAGATGCGAATGTTTATAGAAACTTATGTAAAAAATAAATCTGGAAAAAAGGTTAAATGATAAAAATACTGCAAAATTATTATACAGAATTAAAATATTTTTAGAAAACCACTGCACCCGCAGAGAAAAAACATGCTTGTGGCACTCATATTCGAAGAGGATCATATATTTTTGGGATAATGATTGTGCCAACTACAGGCGTACTATATAACAACATAACCATAATTTTACCCTAAAATTATGAAGAAGTTCTTTAAATTTTAGAATATATCATAAAAAAATCTAGAAAAAATTTTAAATTAAGGAATTTTTCAGGAAAACTTCCTTGATTTTATGGAATTTTTTTTTATAAAAAACAAAGATTCTACGGACTTTTTCTAATAGAAACGTTTTTAGATTTTTAAGAATCTTAAAATGTTGCTATCAGAAAAATTTCTTAAAATCTAGGATTTTGTATAAGAAACCTTTTCGTACAAAACAACTCTTGAATTCAAGACTTTTTCTTATTAAATAATTTTATTAGTATTCTGAGTACTTTTTCCACAACATTTAACAAGAAATTAATTAATAAACATATTTTAAAAAATATTATTTTTTTTTTTTGTTTTTATTAAAAAGAATAAATAATGGGGGACACCTTCTCCTTTTACACCTCCCCATGGAAATTTCCAAAAATATCGTCTGAGAATATCTGAGGATTTCGCCCCTTCCGAAAGGGTTTTCTAAAAATCCAGTCATACGCCGGAGGAAGAACCTTCATAACAATTTTCAACTTTATAGCTCCGGTGGTTATTGCCTAGCTCCCCATAGGTTTTTTAAAAAATCTCGTCTAATCTGATGTCTATCGTATACCGGAACTTGCTTGAGCGGTTCGGTCAGACCGTTACTGAGGAGACTTTCCGCCCTTTGAACCGCAATTTTTACCACGTCCCTGGCCAAAATTCTAAAATGAACCTTATCAATGAGTTAGAACATACTACAAGGAAAAGTTATTTCAAATTTCAGGTTTCTAGCTAAAGGGGTTTAGGCAGGCCATGAAAGAGGAATTTTCTCCCTTTTTGCCAATCGCCCTCGAAGGAGTTTCCAAAAACCTCGTCTAAGCGGATGTCAAGGTTGGATGAAGAGCCTACAAACCAAATTTCAGCTTCCTAGTTTCAGCGGTTTGGGAGATGTTGAATGAGTCAGTCAGTCAGTAACGTTATTCCCTTATTACGTTTAAAGGAGATGAAGAAAACTGTGAAAACATAACAAATATAAATTTGTCAATCAAAAGTAACAAAAAAAAATTATTTTTCCTATTTGCAGCCACATTTTATCCAAAATATTTTTTTCTCAGCAAAAATAAATGGAGTTGATTCCAAAGTATCGTTTAGTTCTGATTTTTCTCTTCTAATAGGCTTTTTACTTTGAACAACATCTTTGTGAAACGCGTGGAAGATGTTGAAAACATGAAACATGTATTTACATTGGCAACATCATTCATCTTTCATCTGCCATTTTTTCAGCTGTCAAAAAATAAAAGAAAAAGACGCATATTTTTTTGTTAAAAATAAAAAAATTTAGAAAAAGCAGTAATCATTGGAGTAGTAGTTGCTTTGCAAGAACAAACCTGAATTTTAATGCAGTACATTTAATTATTAAATGCCATTCTGGAAGAAGATGATGAGGAAGAAGAATTTTTGGTAAACATAAGAATGAAATTCTTACATGTGCCGGTCATTTTCCTTTGTTGAATATTTTTTTTTTGTTGATTTTCTGCAATGTCATTTTGCTAGTGATGACAAAAAGAATATCGATTTTTTTTGTAATTTTAGTGATGACACTTAAAATAACGAAAGATGTAAGATGGAACAAAATGAGAAAGGATGATCTTTTGTAGATGTAGAAAGATTTAGAATTTTTGGCCTGTATAATTCTTATGGGAAGATGTTAACATCATTGCAAATTGATGAAATATGAAAGGTGTAGCTCAGTGGAAAAAGGCTATAAGGCAGTTCTTTTTCACATCTTCCAAATATATGATTTTTAATGAAATTTAACACTATTCAAATGTATGACGGGTAACTTATTTTAAAAACAATCAAAGTTTAACATTAATCATATATGTTTCTATTAAAATTGTACACTTATAACTATGGTTTAAGTTAAAGCGATTTGTTTCAATTTTTACCAGGTCTTAAATTCTTAAAATCGTAGTTATTATTGCTACAAAAAGCAAAAAATTATTGTAGTACAAACTGCCAGAATTTTGAATAACACTGTGGAACAAATTCAGGTTAGCAAAAGTTAGGTCGATTCTGAGAGTGAGGGGTGAAAATAGAGGCTAAATTAGAAGACCCGTATCGCGGCGTTTGTTTATGTTAGTTCGAATTTGTTTTTAATAACTCGTCGACTAATTGGTTTTGAAGAAACATTGAAAAAGAAATTATAAAAATATGGAAAAAAATACAATTTTAAAATGTTAGTTAGGAAAAGTTCTTGGTTTTTTTTATTTATTTTTTATTACTTTTCGTTTTTAAATCCCTTAGGTGAAAACTTACCTGCGTTTATATGGTACAAGTGAACTAATCCAGTTAAGACTTGGAACTCAGCCGAAGGTGATGTCTTTTAATAAAATTTTAATTAAAAATGTCGGAACCAAAATGTAAAATGAACCATTTTTGTAATGTTTGTGGACGTTTCATAGCAAGCGATGAAAAATGTGGCAATGCAAGTGATTTTTTTTTTTTTTGGAAGCCTATAAAGTTTACTTTAATTGCTATTCAACTCTTATGCAATGGAAAAGTGTAAAGAAGAAGGCTATGCCTTTTAGTATACCAATCATGTGGTTAGACAACAGCCCGCATCAACATACCGAAGTATTGATCTTCAAACAGATATCAGTACTACAACCGCTCAGCATACGACCCTGGTGAAGGTACATCCTATGAAACATCAAAGGACCCTATCCTAGGGACACAAAACCAATTGGATGGAATTGTTGCAAATTTGTTTTTGACTCAGAAAAAAACAGCACTACTGACTTCATTTTTGAAAGGAAATAATTTGCTGACGAAAGGTACCAAAGTAACAGCATATCGAAAACTTCCCTTATTGCAACGATATTGAAAAGTTAATGGAGACGATAGGGTTAATCTATAAAAAAGATGATTGGCGTTTATTCATCGATAGTTCACTAATCAGCTTAAAAGTTGTGCTTTTGCACAAGACAAATAGAATGCCTTCTGTTCCGATTGCGTAAAGCACTAACACTAGTGAAAATTTCGATAATTTGAAACACATTCTGGAAGTAGTCAAACATAACGAACACCAGTGGCGCATTTGCTGCGACTTAAAAATAGTTTCATTGATTACAGGTTTAACAGCATCTGAGCGTCTAAAATATCTGTGTTTTTTGTGCTTTTGGGTTTTAAGATACGGAGAAGGTATTAAAGGAAGAAACCAGTACAAACAGCATAACTGGAATAGTCGCATTGGACGGAAATGGCCTAAAGACAATATGCTATACGAAAGTCTTGTTTCTGAAATGAAAATTTTGTTGTCGTTGCTCAACATTAAACTTGGCATTGCTAAAAATTTTTTGAAATGTATCGCAAAAAGACCAGCAGTATTCAACCGCTTAAAAGAAATTTTCCCAAGACTAAGTAACGCCAAAATTCAGGAAGGGGCTGTAAATAGTCCCGACATACGGAAACTAATGAGTCGTCAAGATTTTGACTAAGTTCTGACAGAGCGAGAATTAAATGCATGGCTCGCATTGAAAGAAGTCATTTAAGGACTTTTGGGTAAAGAACGCAAAGACAACTACAGGCAATCTGTTGAAAACATGTTGGCAGCTTTCGATGAAATTGGGGTTAATATGTCGTACAAAATTCATTTCTTGCATCAGCATCTTGATCAACTCGCTCAACAGTTGCCAACTGAATCTGATGAGCAAGACGAACGTTATCACCAAACAGCGCTTCTATTTGAAATAAGGTAACTATAGAGTGTGCATATTTTAAATTCCTAGATTTTTCTAATATCTTTGTCAGGGTGCACAATTTAAACATGTTAACGATTGAAAACTATTTCCGTTTCAGGTATAGAGCAAAGAAATCTCCACATGCAATACTCGCTGAAATTTGTTGGTGGTATAAAAACACATTTGAAGAAGAGGAAGACAAGGAAAAAGAGGAAGAAGGGGAAGATAAAGATTAAATTCCAGAATATCTGTTGGACGAAATTATCGACCTTTCTAATGATGATGGCGATGACCAAGATATTAGAAAGAGCAGTGATGTTGATCCACAGCCGCCTGCTAAACGGCAACTGGCCAAATCATTAATTTAATTTATTTAATTTTATATACTTAAAACTTTTCCTAACTAACATTTCAAAATTATATTTTTTTCCATATTTTTATAATTTCTTTTTCAATGTTTCTTTAAAACCAACACTGAACAAAATTGGTACATAAAAAATGAGAAGTAAATTAATATTAAGCTGGAAAACGCAAGTTTTGTATTATGATTGTTTTCTTTTCAAATGAAATTTATTGAAGAAACTGAAATGCATATTATAGATTAAACAAAAAGCAAAAAAGACTTAGTTTTGTGGAAAATATTTTCCAAAAGCATGAAAAACAAATAATTTTTCAACATTTTGCTTCATAATCACCACAAAAATTTTCTAAATCAATTTTTTAAAAAAAATTAATTGTTGCACAGGTCTCTAGCAATAATTTGGCCTTTACAAATTTAAAAAATATCAATTAGTTTACGAGTTATTAAAAAAAAATTCGAACAAACGCCGCGATACGGGTCTTCTAATTTAGCCTCTATTTTCACCCCTCACTCTCAGAATCGACCTAACTTTTGCTAACCTGAATTTGTTCCACAGTGTAATGCCATTTAATAAATAAGGCCCGATTACAGTGTAATGCCATTTAATAAATAAGGCCCGATTACTGAATGTGCCGTTATAATTTAACCAACGGAAGATTATGAAACTGAGGCTAAGGCCGGATTACTGATGTCCTGTTAAAATCTAAATTTCATATTCAAAATATGTTTGGGAAGAAGGACTTTAGATGCCATGAAAAGGATCATAAAAGAAAACTTTCACCCTATGATACCCCTATGCAAAAATCATTGCTTCCGATCCAAATTTTCACAACACTGCTTCTTTTTCTCTTCTTTTGCTACTTTTTTTTTTTTTTGCTGGGTTGGTAATAAATTAATATTCTACCTTTTCTAACCCATAACACCTAAAGTAGGCAATGAAATGAAATTTTAAAAGCACATTTATTCTTTATATTTTTTGCCATTAATGTTTTTGCGACAAAATATCGGCCGGTTTGATATAATAATTTAGGTTTTTGGTTTAAATAAATTAAAAAAAAACCAGACGTATTTTTAGTCAATTAAAACAGTAAACGAAAAAACGTGAGTATTTTGAATATAATTAGCAAAAAAAAGCAAATATTAAAATTTTGTAGGGATTAGCAACAAACTTGTTGTCTTTTATATTAAGATTATTTCTATTAAATTAAACAACAATAAATTAATTAGAATCATTGAAAATTATACAACCGGTTTTTATATTAAGAAATTTGTCTACACAAAGAGATAACAGCTTAAATTTGTTAATATTTCCCATAATTTAATGACGAAAATTATTATAATTTTCGATTATCTGTACTACATACTTTCGTTTTATATGAATTGGCTGCTTAAGTTCCCAACAAAAGCAGGGTTTCAACTATTTACCAACCTATTTACTCGCTTAATTTCTTTTGTAGCTGTCACAAATATTCATTCCGATTATTAAAAATGGAGCGCAAACCAGCAGACCATGGAAATCGCCGGCAATTCGTTTTATGGGTAATGGAGCAAAGTTAAGTAAATGCGAATTTAAAAAAAAAAAAAAAACAAAAAAAACATCTCCGATGAAGCGCATTTCCATCATGAAATCCATGAGAAACAAATGTACCCAGAACGATCATCTGTCTAGAAAGTATTTTGTTCAGGCGGCGTGATTCGGCCTTACTCTGTTGAAGATGAGGCCGAAATTGCAGTGACTGTGAACGGCATTCGTTACAGGAACAGGGGTACAATTTGACGTATCATTTATTCCATACTTAATTAGAGTATGTCTTGTTTCCAATCCCATAAAGAATCACAACTATCTCAAAAAATACGTGTTTTTATTGTAAAATTAAAAAGTGAATTCTTACCGAGACACCCATTATAATGCATTTCAAAATCTATAGTTGATGGCACTAATGTTGATAAACAGTATGACATTTTATTAAAATTGATTGGAAAAACTAATACGAGGGCGTATCAATAAGTCCGTGACTTTTCGAACTTTCCTCGTAGTTATATGAAATGCAACACTGCTCCCATCAGGTACCACCTGTTAATAGACTACTGTCAAATTTTGAGCAAGTTCCGTCATTTACTTTGCGTTTAACAGCTGTTCAAAACATACAACCTCGTGGATTTTTTTAAAAATGGAAAAAAGTGAATTTCGAGTTTTTCATCCGATATATCGGTCCGTAAACGATATTTAACGGATTTAAATCAGTTTAGATGTTCCTTAAAAGCCGTTTTCTGGTCCGTATACGAATCCAGAAAACGGTTCATAAACGGAGTTGGATTCCGTTTATGACGTACCGAAAACGGTACGTAAACGGAACGTATTGTTACATTTTTTGCATTAATAACATTTTATTATGCGCAGGAAAATCACTTACTATGCTTTAATTATAATAAATACGTTGCTAGCGTAGAGAACTGTTGCCCGGCCTAAAGTGAATTTCGAGTGTTCATTAAACATTATTTTTTGCGAAAAAAAACCGTCAAACCAACCAATGAAAAGCTTGATAAATACAATGGGGACTCTGCACCATCGATTTCAATGGTAAAAAAGTGGTTTATTGGCTTTCGTTGTGGCCTTACTAGCACGGAAGATGCCGAACGTTCTGAACGTCCAGTTGAGGTCTCTACACCCAAACCAATTCACAATGTGGTGTTGGCCGATAGGAGATTAAATGTGCGATAGATTGTGTTAAACGCAAAGTAAATGACGGAACTTGCTCAAAATTTGACAGTAGTCTATTAACAGGTGGTACTTGATGGTAGCAGTGTTGCATTTCATATAACTACCAGGGAAGTTCGAACAGTCACGGACTTATTGATCCGTTCTCGTATGTTTAGAATTTTAACATATATGAACAATAAAAAAAAAAGAATTTCCGAAAAACATCTAAAATATGTAAATTTATTGGCAAAAGTTTTCTTTTTCAGGCACCACCTCTAAAACTAAAAGTAAAATATATATCTCCCCCTTGGGAATTTTGTATATGGTTTTAGGGGGGCCAAGGCCCTGGGACCCGTTAGGTCCCAAAAAAACCGTTATGTATCAAATCAAAGGAAATTTTTTTCAGGATTCGTTTTAAGATCCGGGTAAAAGAATTCGCGTTAGGTCCATTTTAGTAAATGTTAGGTAGTTGGCAGTAATGTAGCAAAATATTCATTTTTAATAGGTTTTTTGTTCAGGCTCTGCCTTTTTTTAGAGGCTCTAGCTTGTCTTAAACTTTGGGTTCCAAAGAGATCTTTTGCCGAAACGAAATACATGTATCAAGCTAGCTAAAAATCGTTAATTTGCTTTGTTTTTGTAAATATATGGAGGTTGAAAGCTCACTATAAACTAGAAAGAATAAACGAAACACCTCGAAGTATATAAAAACTACATAAGAAAAAAAACTAGGAATGGAATTTCGTAAACATGCTCCAGTACCTTCTCTTTTAAATTAGTTTGAATTTTAATAACAATTCAAAAAATCAATTTGACAAGTGTTGATATAATTAATTGATTATTTTTATGACAATTTTCACCTAAAATAATTGAACACGTGTTTGTTTTTTTCAAAACTTTTGTATGTGAATTCAGTAACTTATTTTAATTATGTATCTCATCTCATTCATCATTTTTGAGTATTAATCACCATATACAGTGCAAAACATAAGAAACACTAAGGAAATTCTTCCAGCTTATTACTAATAAATGAGTTGCTTTCTTTTGAAAAGTGGATAGAGGAAATATGAAAGTTGGATTAAAAATTAAAGGCCCCAAATATGCAAACACAGTAATTGCACAAAATCTTAGAACATTTTTTTGCGAAATGAGTTTTAAGCTTGGGGGAGGCAACGTAATGGTGTGGACTTGATTTCAACAAATTGAACCGGACTATTGCACAAAATTGATGGGGAAATTTAACCATTTCATGTAAAAAAAACATTCTTGGAAACGAAAATGATTCCATTGTGGTTTAGCAGTTCAGTCGTTGGACTGTTTTCTATCTATCCCACCGAAGTAAAATAAAATAAAAGGCTATAAACTAAAAAAGCTTAACCATTTTGCCAACTCTCCATCTGCTGGTGAGCAAGATTTATCATCCCGAGCAAATACCATATTTTATCTCTCCTCTATCTTCTTTCCAAACACTCAAAAAAAAAGACATGAACTCAAAATTAATCCAAAATTTCCTTTTAAATAGTTTTAAATGTTCCTTAATTTAAGAAAAATTTTATTTAAACTTAGAAAAATATTCTCAAAATGAATAAAAATTCCTATGTTTGGGTAAAAACGAAATATTTAATATACCCAAAAATAGTTCATAGCTTTCTTAGGTAATTTTTCTTGGTTTTAAGAAAAAATAATATATAATAAAAATTTATCAATTTTTAAGAAAACCATCTCAATTTGAAGAAATTTGCATACTTAAATGTAAAGAGTTTCGTTAAAAAAAAATTAGAACATAATGTAGTACAATTTAGTTCAAAAAATGTGTCTAACTTAAATGAGAAAGTACTTGAACTTAAAGTTTGCTTATTTTTTTCGCGAGTAGTAAAATTAACTAAATTTTAGAAAGCCATTTCTAAATTCAGTTTTTAAGTCTACCACTTTCTAATTTTTAAAAATTGTTTTCTAAAAATTAGTTCAGATAATTAAAAAAAAAAAGTAATAATTTTTTCCTATTTAATAATAAAAATTTATTTGATTTTAGAAAATGATGAACTATTTCTATGAAAAATGTTCATGGAACTTAGTTCAGATAAATTTTAAAAATTTTAATAAAATATTTTTTTTTCCAAGTAAAAGTTTTCTAATTTTTGAAAAATAATAAACTTAGGTACAGGATTTTTTTGTTGGAAATTGTTTAAATTATTTTCAATATTCTTTTTCAAAAAATAACAGTCAATTAAAAAAAAACTATTTAGTTTTCCTAAATTTCAAGAAAAAATATTATTAAGGGAAACAAATTAAAGTAACCATTTAAAAACATGATGAGCTTAAGTCAAAAATGGTTCACGTGCCAATTACTTATCTTAACTGGCTTTAACATTGAACTTAAAGTAGCTTAAAATATTTTTTTAAAATTTTGTTAGCAAAAGGGTAAAAAATTTTGAATTTGCGCTTCTTTTATGTAATAATTTTGTTTGCTGACTGCAATACAAAATATCACAAGCTTTTCTATAATTGACGTTGCGCCTATTAAACTTCATATTTTTCGAAATAAATTTTTTTAACTTAATTATAAAACATGTTAAAATTTGTATATGTCAATTAAAATTTAAGCTTAAAAATGTGATAAAATAAACATGACATTTTTCCATTTTGCAATAATAACAAGATATGTAACTGTGATATTTTGTACTTTTGCAACAATTTCCTTAAATTAGTTAATTTAAGAAGACAAAGGACCCCCAGTGTTCCTTTGCCATAGATGCCGTGTGTCACCTAGGGCGTCCCTTTTTGTAGTTCTCTCAAGCAGAACCGTTAACTACGAAAAGCATCTGACTTTGTCACAATTTATTACGTTTCAGGATATCCTGCAGTACATTTTTTATTAATTTGTTTACCATTTTGCTATGGAAATTTAGTTTATTTTTTAAATACATGAATTTAGTATAATTCAATTTAGCTTTAAGACAAAAATGTATAGGAAAAAGTTTGTTAAGAGCAGTGTCCCCACACAGCGGGAAAGTAAGAAAATACTACTCCATGAGTGTAAAGTACTTTAAAATATATGGTAAATTATATTACCTTTACCGTAGAAATAGTTTTTCATTTATTAGAAAATTGTTATGAAATTAAAGGATAATTTTCACTTAAAAGAAGTGATATTTAACTTGATGTTATAAAATATTTTCTTTGTTTTAAGTAGTTAAGTCCTAGTTTTTAGTAAAATAAAACATTATCTAATGAACTTAAATAAAATAAAATTGTTCTAAAAATTGTAAAAAATTTTCTTCAGTGGTAAAATTTTTCTATAATTTAGAAATTTCAACCAAATTTTAATTAAAATTTGTTCTTTAATTTCAAGGAAAATTTTATTAAATATTGGTAAAAAGTGTCTTTGTCGTCATTTTCATTTCAATTTTTCCTAAATTCTAGTTAAGTTTTTTTTTTTTAAGTGTGTTCTATTCAAACCCTAAATATAATTAAAACATAGAGATCGATAAAATGCTTTCAAAATTTACATAAATTACTTTATTTTTTATTATGAAGTTTGTTGATTTTGTTTTGCACAACACTGTATATTGATATTATTGATTTAAGTAACGGGTTTTTATTGTGTTTTATATATTTTATCCCCAAAATCTAATTATATGCTGAAATTACATAAGTTCCTGATATTTTTCTTTTTAAAAGTAATTAAATAAATAATTAATTTTATTAACATATGTATTGTAAGAGTAAATTTTTTGCAGGTCAGTTTTATGACAAATATCACACTAGTTTACAGACATTTTTTCCGCTAATTATCAATATTTTGTTTATGTATTCCGGCCTGTTAAACACGAACAATTTCATTGCATTTCAAAGACGTTTGCCAAAAAGCGTCTGAACATTTCGATCGCATTTAAACCAATCTATTCATTTGATACCAGCAAAAAGATAATTGATAATTAAATGATACATTTTACTTATTTATCTTTATCGATTTATTACTTCAAGTGTTATAAGTCACAAACTAAACTATACATAAAAAGTATAGTCTTGACCGACCATTAGATACTATACACCACATTACGATTTCGGTCATATACTGGGAGGCGTACCAAATTTCGTTAAGGGACCTGATTATTATATGGCCGGAAAATATCACGGTGCAAAAAATATAATGAAAATTCTAAACAAAACTGCTGAAGTATTTTATGCAAGCTTATACCGGGAAGGTGGGTTAATATAAAAATTATGACCAAAGAAGTCCGATGTACTTTAAATTTGGAGACAAGATTTATGATTCCATATTAGCTTCACCACCCAAATAGCAAAAATCTAGGGTTTTGTGTGTCTATATAACATTGAAGTCAAATCCAGATAGGACGTTTCTGTGGGAAGCTGGTCCAAATATGCCCAAGAAACATTTTTACGGACTCTCTGACCCGTACGGATACATGAATCCGGCTTCTACAGTACGTTTACGGAACATTAACGGAATTTCCGAAAACAATACGTTTTGACTCCGTTTTGGTGTATCCTTGAGCAAATACAAATATCTTTATATTTGCGGCTGATGTTTAATTAAAAGTACACATGAGCCTCAGGTTACCGGGATGCAGACTGGGCTTTATAACAATTTTCGTACTGCTTCCCGAGATTTCTTACGCCAAAATAAAAATGATTTTTTGTTGGATCTGATTAAATTCAATTACAAATTATATTTTAATACCCTAACCGAGCACTAGCAACAAAGGCGTTTGGCTCGTTGTAGCGAAAACAGACCAGAGCCTCTGGTGGGAATCGAACCCACGGCCCCCGCACTGATAAGTTAGCACGCTACCAACTAGCCTACCGGGACGACAAATTTACGAGGCGTTTAACACCCACAGAAAAGGATTTCTTTCCAGAAAATTTTGGTGAAACGGTGACGAGCAGTTGCATTTAGATTTTCAGAGAATCGGGAGAAATTACCAAGGTTTCTGGGACAAAGGCATGATGCGCGATTATATTTGAAGTTACTTACGTAAAACAGACCCACAAAAATACAAATTAAATGGCTATGTATCAGACTCCGGATTCGAAATAAGTTAGCTGATTTTTAGCGAAACGATTTTTCTTGCATTAACTTTTCTGCTAGCGCCCCCGGACTAAAATTTTTACTGACTCAGCAATATTTTTCGGAATATATTAAGCACATTGATTTCTTTTTTTTTTTTTAATATATTTGTTGTGGCTTTGCACAAATATTTTTGGTCAGAAGACTAGCTTAATTTTTCCCCTTCCCGCAAAAATGTCTCATCTCCTTGTATGTCTAAGCTGAGGTAGGAACATACATGCCAAATTAAGTTAGAATAAGTCCATATACAGACCTATCTCTCATTGATAGATCCTTTCGGAGAGGTCCTCCCAAGGTCCTATCATGCCTACAAATTTATATTTTATAAACCCAACTTCCCGGCATTTACTTAAATTGACCTTTTCAGCAATCTCATTATGGTTTTCTCTATACTTTCCGCCCTGTTTATAAAAAAGGATAGGGATCGGAAACGCTTCTCGGAATTTGACAGAAACTATACTTGACTTTAAGTATTCTACTTGTTTGTTATTACCTTTTTTGAACCCATTTTTTCACGTTTTTATTGGAAATTCCGAATTCCGGCTTTTTGTCACACACAGTGGATGCTTACACTGTAGTAGGAACCTTATTGCTGGGTCATTAAGGGGGCATTTTTGCCTTCTAAGGCTCATTTTTACCACTTTCTTTTTGGATATTACAATAATCTAGGGAATACATACTAAAAATTTCAGACTTATAATCAAAGCGGTTTGGGTAGCGCATTGTAAGGGCATAACACACATATTATATATTTCAGGTTTCTTATCAATGTGGTTTGGGTAGGCCGTTATGGGAAAGACTTTCTCCCTTTTCAACACCCATTTTTACCACGTTCCTGAAGAAATTTCCAAAATTGACCTAATCCATTGTTTTAATCTATATTCTATGGAACACCTATTTAAAATTTTAGGTCTCTAAGCAAGGCGTTTTGGGCAGACCTTTAATGAGGAGACTTTTTTCACTTGTAACCCACCCCTGAAAGCACATATTTTTCGTTTGAGATTTCTAGTTAAAGGGGTTTGGGCAGGCTGTCAAGGGGGTGAGTCTCCCCGTTAAAATGTCTAAAATTCCATCTAATTGAATGTCTACGTCGATGGAGAAATCTACATGCTTATTTTTAAGCTCCTGTCCCCATCGATTTGGGCTGGGCTGGGTTGACTCAATCAATCATGTTATTCTTTTAAGGCACTTTATACGTAAGAAATAATTGCTGGAGGAAGAGCAAAATAGCTTAAATCATTCATAATAGTTATTTTGAATTGCTTTCCTCTTTATCCCTAGTAGTTTATTGTCGCGTATAAATGAACCTTTGTACATAAATATAAATAAAGTATTTATAAATCACCTCACTTAATTTCTCTGCAGAAAAAAAGGGATCAGTCGTAAAAAGGATCGGTTTCTAAAGGGATCACGTGGTCGGTATAAAACAAGAATACCTACCACATGCTCTGTTTAAAACCTCTATCATATGATGAGTTTAAAAGTACGAGTCCTGTGGAATGTTTTTTTGGGATATTTGTGTGACAAGTTCTTTTAGACCAGTCCTGTACCCCACCCCCTCAAGGAAAAGCCTATGTTAAAATCACCGATCCTTCTTATAAAAAAAAATCGATACTGTGGCCGGTCCCTATCACAATGAACAGGTCACGTGACGTATTCTGGGACAGGACGTTTTCCCTCAGAGTTAAAACAAACAAATATTAAAGAAATTTACAAGGTATACTAAATATTGGAATTGTTTTATCGTCGTATTGAAAGAACAGAGTTATTAAAATTTTTATTTCACTGGAGTTTCCTTTTGATGGCACATTTAAAAAAAAATGCAAATCTTTATAATGTCCCTACGGGAAAAGGACCTATCCCAGGACACGTCACATGACCGGTTCGTTGTGATAGGAACCGGTCACGGGACCGATCACTTTAACATTGGCTTGTCCTAGGAGGGGGTCAATTGACCTCTGTGACATGTCACAGGACTGGTCTAAAAGGACAAGTCGTGACTTTCAAGCCGGTCACGTGATAGGTACTTTAGGAACCGATGCTCTTTTTACCTATCTCGTGATATGTTTTTTCTGAACCGGTGAAAACTACCTATCCCGGGACAGGTCCCAACTGACCCCTTTTTTCCCGCAGGCGTACTATAATCTATTGTTGTATTGTTTCAAGAATTAAATTTTAACAACCCTGTTTCCTAAAGCCCAATTTAACACTTAGGACACCCCTTATGAACAACCTAATATTTTATTATTATTTTTTTTAATTTTTTCCGTCCAAATATATTATCGTTATAGGTAATGTCCATTAATATCATTTTAATTATGCACTAATTGTGACGTAATTAACTCATTTAAATTAATAAAGACAATTATTAAAAACAACAAAATTTGTTAGTTTTTTTTTTATATTGACATTTTTTTTAATAACAAAACTCCGCAACCTGCCCCAAATACGATTAATTAGTATCATTATTAATTACCCAAAATCAAAACAAATTATTATCAAATG
The DNA here is from genome assembly GCA_949748255.1 of Eustalomyia histrio. NCBI lineage: Eukaryota > Metazoa > Arthropoda > Insecta > Diptera > Anthomyiidae > Eustalomyia > Eustalomyia histrio. The sequence continues at coordinate 46,615,123 of OX456527.1, forward strand.
TTAATAATTTTTTTTAAAACAAGTGCAATTTATTTATAAATTATAACTCAATTAAATTTTTCCAAAGCACAAAACAATCGCTACAGGTATTAAAAATATCCTACAGGGTATATAAATACAATGTAATTTCTTGGACATTCAAATAATTTCTCAAAAGCTTTAAAAAACAAAACAACTGAACATTAAACTGCTGTTGTGATAACAAACGGAAGCGGATTATTTTGTTTTTAATAAGAATTTCTTAAGTCATTTTAATTCATTCACGGCACAATCAGTAATTGAGTGTTTTAAAAAGAATTTTAAACACTGTGAATTTAATAAAATATTTAGAAATATGTTATTGTCTATTGTATCACTGTGCATTGTTGTGAGTTATGCAAATGCTTCTTTAAAATCATTGTCTTGGTGTGATGCAGAATTATGTCCTCAAGGTTTACAACATATTGCATGTAATAATACAGGGGTAAGTGAATAAGTGGAAATGAAAGAATACTCGTATTAAAACTAGATCCACAGTGATGGAGTATTTTAAGCGGCAGGGTAGAGATGGCATGGTACAAAAATGTTATTAAGTGAAACAGAAAAGGTAGAAGAATTCACTGTGATTGTTCCTTAAATTTTTTAACAATTTTGCTAGAACTCAATGGGAAATCAGTTTGAATTTCAGCATTATTTATCATTATCAGAACTTGAATACAGTTTTTATCGTAATACATACTTTCTATTTTAAAAGCATTCTCCAGCAAAAAGAGAACAAAAATGTACATTCAAAAATTCTTTTATTAAATCAACAAGGCTATTTACCTCAAGCTTAACTCATAGAAATAAGTCTGTAAAAATAATAGAAAAACTTACTTAAAATTAGTTAAAATAAAATTGAAAAAAAACTGTCAGCATTTTCTCAAATTTTTTTTTTTTTTTGATAATTGAAAAATGTCTGAGCACAAAATTTCCATTGCATCTCTTTAATATAAAATTCCCAACAAAAATTTTAAGATTTTTAATTCAAAAAGCAAAAAAGGACTGTCCATTTTTTTTTTTTTTTTTTGCAACCATCCAACATATTTATAATAAAAGTCCAAATTTATTTACAAGATATTTATAAATGTATATTTTTAAACTTACAAAAGGTTTTTCGAATTTTATATATATAATCCATACAAATATAGGTAGTTATAGACTTGCTGCTTAAAAATTAAAAATTTTTAAAAATGCTGCCAAGTCTTGGAGATTCTTAGCTTTTCCCTTTTAAATGTAAAGAAAGATATATGAAATTTTTTGTATTTTTTATTTGATAAAATATTAAAAACAACAAAAGCTAACAATCGAATTATGTGTTTGTTAAAAGCAGTTGCTCTATTTCGCGTTCCGGCGAAGTCCATATACAAAAAAGAGCTTTCATACAAAGGCGGTGCCAAATGTTCAAATTGTATTTGTTTACAAATAATAAAGAAAAGTCATGTATCCTAGAGATAGTCGATTTATTTACAAGTAGTCAGATATATATAGGGTGTCTCAGTAATAGTACACTTTTTAAATTTAGTGTAATTTTTTTGCTTAAGTGGAAATTTTAAAATTTAGTTGCTGTCACATATATTATTATAATTATTAAAAATGGAGCGCTTTACGAAAAAAAATTCACTAACTTCGAAGAATTTTCAGTCGAGAAAGTGCACCTTATGTGTCAACCATTCAAAGAGTGGTCAAAATATTTGAAGAATCTATGTCAGTTATGGACGGTAAGACTCCTGTGCGTCAACGTACCGGTAGGTATCTGGAAAACCTTGCTGCTGTAAACTAGAGTGTCGCCGAAAAACCGAAAACATCAATTCGGCATCATTTCCAACAACTTCAAATTTGACGAAACACTACGTAGCGAATTTGTGGAGGTCCCACAAAGAGTAAAATGGCCTGTCCCATACGATATGTCCAAAAAGTATATAATTTACTATAGAGTTTTAGAAACTATAGAGTTTAGAAAAACATTAAATTTGGTGTATGCAGTGCTGCCACATAAGCAGTTTAATTTTTTATCCCAGTTTTTGGGATTCTTAACTGTTTACCAGTTTTTTTTTTTTTTGTTGAAAACAACTTTTTTCAAATTCAAGCATTTTTTTATAGTTTTTTTAATTATATGTAGCAACATTTAATATCATATTTATTCTCTTTATTATATATTTTTACCATAGAAATGGAAAAATAATGGATATAAATAGACAGAGTTGGTCAATGTGTAAACACACTTTAATACTTTTCATGTCACAATGTTATGTTTGAATTCGTAACTATTTTTTAACACAATTGCAAAGATTGATTGTATTTTTTTACTTTATTAGACATGTCTAATTTTATTAAAAATAAATAGTATATTGAACAAATATTATATTTTTATATGAAAAATCTGAAAAAATACATGAATAAAATAAAAAAAAAAATTTTTTATGAAATAATCTGGAAAATTTCTAGCATCCCTAAAAATGGCAAAAAAAATAGTTAAAAATAGTTGTATGGCAGCACCGCTAGGCACTACTAAGAGTTGCCGACCAAAACTCACCTTTGTTGCCGCCAAACTATGTTCGTGTTCTAAGAGAGTACTAAAATATTCGCGAGAGCGAACTATACTCTTGAGAATTATATACTTTTTGATATGTCTTACCAAAAGAAAATATCATCAGAAGGCAGGCATTTACTGTTTTAAGTGTTGGCATATTTCATCTCCCCTCTATCCCGTTTTCAAAAGAAAGCAACACATTAAAGAGTTTTCTGAGTGTTGCTTCCCTTAAAAAAGCTTATCTGAACAGAACACTTCCCTGATTGAGTGTGTCATTCATAATCTGCCTTTTGCAAGGCTTGGCCTATGATCCAAGAAATATGAATGGAAAATGTTGCTGACATCTGCAAAAGAGAAGATAGGATTTGAAGTCTGGCCGATTGGATGAGACCCCATTTATAACAACTCTTAAATTACGTTCCCTGAGTCAACTTGATATAAATCGAGAGAACTCATCACCGACAACAAAGGCAATAAGCTTTAACACGGCGTTTATGTCATACACGATCTAACGCCTTGAAAACATCTAGAGCAACGACTTTGCTTTCCCCAAATCAGTGAATGGACCAACGTTCCGAAAGAAACGTCATCAGGTCTCTTGTAGCCATATTGCCGATCGTTGAGAAGGGAATTAGTATTCAGATAATTGACAAAATGGTTGTTAACCATGCTATTCACAATCCTCGAGAACGCAGAGAACATTGGGTAGTAATTGTCATTTTAGGGATTAGCTGGGAAGACAAAATACCCGCAAGGTAGAAAGTGGTGAAGAGTGATGCACGCGAAAGTGTCGAAGAGCATTATTTCAGTACCAGTGGCACTAGCGCAAAATAATATCTTGGGCATAATATGTATTTTTTCAAGCCTTGGCAATGGTTGATTTATTCAAGCAAATTATTCAGGCAAAATTTTTAGCAAATTATTCAGGCAAAAGGTTGGCCTTATCAACCGGGTCAGTAAATATTTGATCATCGTTTATAAGAGTTGGAATAGAGGAACTAACATTACTTTTACTCTTTTACCAAATGATCAAAAGGTCTTACTGTCCCGGGGAACAGCAATACCTTTAACATAAAGACGCTGTTCTTGAAGAAACTTTTCACGTTTCAGTACTTTGGCTCATTCGGTTCTCATCTTTTTAGCAGCAGGTTAGTATTGACTAAAAGCTTCCTTTCTGGATCTAACTGCAGTTTTGCAAGTTAGGTTAAACTAACACTTTTTTCTAGGCTTAGCCGAAATGTACCTTGAAGGAATAAAAAATTTCATTTCAAGCAAAATTACGCATGCAACCATTTTCTCTGCGTTAATATCCCCGACCAAGAAGAAAAGTCTCCAATTAAATTGCTGATAAAAATCGTTGAGTTCGACCCAACAAGCCTTTTCCAAAATAAAAATAGCACGTGTCGAGACTGGCTGCGAAACGCTATGAAGACCGGAATATGAAACAGATGCGAAAATTGTACAAAGATCTGAAGTGCCGAGACGTACAAACAACATCATTTCATACTTTCATACTTCACTTTATACTTTCGGCAACAACCTCGATTTCAATATTCCGGCAGCTCTCCAGCATTCCCAAAATAGAGGCGGAAATAAAGTCAAAACAACTAAATGTCTTGGAAGTTTTTATATTTGGGCTTCCGCAAAGAAGCCCGAAATGGAAGATGTGTGCCCTGATTTTGATTTTAACCCAAAGAGAGTTAAAGTCTGTTTTACGCATGGTCAATTGTTGCTGCCACTAGTACCCAACTTTATAGCGAACGAATACCACAATTCCCCTATGGAAAATAAAAGGCGATAGAGGGTGATAACCGGGTATATAAATATCCTGTGAATCAGCAGCCTCATTTACCTGGGGCTAACATAAGGCCGATGTAAACAAATATGAGCATCCGGACATTACAAGAACTAAGTAGTCGATTCATTGCTGAATCGGTTAATCAGTGATCAGTGTTATACCTTCATCACTAAGTAACCCAACAATAAAACTAATACGAAGCACTTGAAACACAAAATAACATTTTTTTTAGAGAAGTAAAACTCAGGAAGTTTTTCCCTACTTATTACTCGTAATGTGTTGCTTGCTTTGGAAAAGCTGCACGCCCAGAAAGATTAAAGCTTCCTTTACAATTTCCAATTTGATTCATACCGATTGGATTATGATAAATTAAGGATTTTTTTCATTCCCATGACATTATAATATAAATCTCTATAACAAACAGTTTGTCTGCGGCTGTCGTCGTTAGTTATTGAGAAATTTTTACTGTACTTATTTTAATTAATATTTTTTTTATTTTCAGGCCTTCCACAAACGTTGTGAACCAGACGCTGAAACAATAGACCTAAAAAAATATCGCAAATTTATCTTACATGAGCATAATAAGAGAAGAAATTTCATTGCGGCTGGCCTATTACCAGGTTATTATCCAGCTGCTCGAATGGCCACACTACAATGGGATGATGAATTAGCTTATTTGGCAGAAATGAATGTTAAAACATGTGTGGTAGAGCATGAAGATTGTAAAAATTCCTATCGTTTTCGCAATGTCGGTCAAAATCTAGTGGGCATCGATAGGCCACGAAATTCACCTGCTGATATTAGGGAGGTTATACAAAGAGGAATGGCCTTATGGTTTGGAGAACATACACTTATCAATAGTGATTATATAGCCAAATTTAAGGTTAACATGGATTTGTAAGTTTTAATAGTTGAACACTTAAATTTATTGATTGTTTTAACGGACTCATCTTGAAATTTTAGTGAAAAATATGGTCATTTTGCGGAGTTTGTTTTGGAACGTAACACCCATATTGGCTGTGCCATGATCCGCTATACCCATCCTGTTTATACATTTCTGCATATTTATAATACAGCTTGTAACTATGCCAGTATTTATGCTTTAGATGTTCCAGTCTATAAGGTGGGCGAGCCAGGTTCTTTATGTAAAACGGGCAAAAATTCTCAATATCCATCTCTGTGTTCATTAAATGAACCTTATAATCCGAATTACACATAAAAAAGTATATTTATTACACGTAAATTGTAGTTAATTTAAATATTATTTTTATTAAATTTAAGGAATTTTTATTTTATATTGTACTATACTTTGTTATCGGTAGTTTAAAATATCGGAATAAATTGATAAGAAAATCCTATTACTTATTCTAAAGATTTTACTTTTTAAATAAATTTGTTTAACTTTCTGAAGTGGATGTTTTAATTTAATGTTTAGAATGTTTTGTTTATATAACATTCAAGGGTACGCTCCCAGTGTTAGTGTTAACTGTTTTAATATCACTTCTTCCCCTTTCCATTCTATTTCATTGTCTTTGTCTAAAGTTTCAATTCCACTCATTCCATTTCCATTACATTTCTTCCCCTTGCCAAGTGTTTAAATTCCACTCCATTATGTTTCTTTACACTGTCTAGTGTATCGATTTTAATCGTTCCCCTTTTTATTCCATTTTGCTAGTGTTTAAATTAACGTAAAACGGGTGGTACCTTTGTTTTGGAGCTACCTAAATTTAAGATTTTACCCACATGTTTTATATGCAATTTTGTTAACCGCCCCTCGAATTTTAATCGTATAGTTTCAAAAAAATTGATCCGTTTACTTTTGATATATTTAGTCTTTTTGCTTTTTTCATAAAAGTTCCCACTACCACAAAAATCAAAACCGCCAGCTGTGCGCGCCATATTTGGCTGTAATTAATTTTGGCCTTAAAATTGGGTCAAATAATTTATTCTGCGCTGGACTGATTTTTTTCATTTTCAATACAAAATTGCAACATCGCTCGCATCACAGCAATTATTAGTACTTTGTTCCAGGGATGGAAAAGTTGATACGATTGTACTTTTTTTAATACTACTTGATTTAAGAAAGTATCGTGATACTACCGCGACACATTTGATACTCTCACACATTTTTCCAAATAAAAATTTGATATTTACTTATTTCAACATTTCCCCTTTTGTATTTAATGTTTATGTGATATGGCAACTCTTTTATTTTGTTCTTTTCGTATTTTCTGATACTTATCGAGTTTTTAGCGTGCTAGCTTATCAGTGCGGGGGTCGTGGGTTCGATTCCCACCAGAGGCTCTGGTCTGTTTTCGCTACAACGAGCTGAAGGCCTTCGTTGCTAGTGCTCGGTTAGGGTATTAAAATATAATTTGTAATTACATGTTTAATAAAATAAATAAATAAATAATACTTTTATTAAACACAATATACAGAATATTGTGTTTTTAGGAAAAATTGTATTTTTCATACCAAACAATCCGTACACTCAGAGAAAAAAGTTAGTACAAGAATTTGTAAACGGTTTTCAATCCCAATTTACTATTTTTGTACTAATTTTAAGTAAAAAAAATATTATTTAGTAATTTTTTTTTTTTTTTGCATTCCAAAAATAACAGAATTTTTACAGAATATTTACAAATTTTTGTTACTAATTTCAGAAATTATTTTACAAATTTTTGAATACCGATTTGCTAAAATAAGCAAAAAAATTTATTGATTTTAAAAAAGTGGATATTAAAAGAAATGTTATTTCTTATAATTAAAACTTATAGATAAAAAATAAATTGCCTTAAAATGTTACATAGGTTGAAAAAAAGGGAGCGGAAGTAAATATATTTTTTCAAAAATAGAATACCACTTAAAATAGCACTAAAAACTTTTTTAGTTTTAAAAATCAGCCCTTAAAAAAAAGTAAAATTCGACTTTAAAATCCAAAAAATTAACCAGAAATATTTTTCAAAACAAAAAATAAATTAGCAAATTAAAACAAAATAAATTTATCATTTTGTTTATGTTTTTACTATTTTTTAGCCTTTGATTTTTTTTTTATTTTTATCTAAAATATTTTTTGAAAAAATAAATAAAAATATGTTGCTCGATAAAAAAAACACATAAATTTGTATATTCGAATTCGTAAGGAATTTCAAATGAAATGAGCAGCTTAAAGTGTAGCAAGTTTATCTAGAAATAATTAAGAGTAATTTGGGCAATTTAAAATACTTTTTTTTTATAAATTAAAATTTTTCTATACTGAGTTTCATTGAGTTTACAGCAATTTACTAAAATTTAGTAGCGCTTACAAATTTGGTTGTACTAATATGAATAATATTTAGTAAATTTTTTTGTTGCTGATTTTAGCAAACCGATTTTAAATTAAACTTTGCAAAAAGTTTTCCAAAATTTAGTAGCGGCTACTAATTTTTTCTACTAATTTCATTGTACTACACGACAGCAGACATGTGTTGCTAAGATTAACAAAAAATACCGCTGGACTTAAATTAGCAAAATTTCCCGTAATAACAGCAAAATTTAAGTTGCCATCACAGACTTTTTTTGGTAAGTGTAGTTGTATGATTGCGTTTAATATTTCTTTGTTAAGAAGAGTTTTTATGTAAAAATTTTGAAAATGTTGTTTCGATTTTTCCGATGAAATTTTATAAACAATTTATTATTATATTTAATTTATTAAAATTGTATATAATATATTTATATGTAGCGCATTGTTTACAATACATGAATACATCTTTCTTAATACAAAATATAACTATTTATATAAAATTAAATTCTTCACCATGTGATTGGTTTAAATTTTCTTTTAGTTTGGTAACTAAAGTTTAATTACATTAATCTGGTCTTTTTTTTTTGTTTAATATAAGAACTGTTAATTTTAATTTGTATGTATATAAATTTTTTATAATTTTTTGTTAAAAAAATATTTAGTACTCTGAGCAAGGACCCTACACTCACCAAAAAAAGTCTGAAATGGCAACTGAAAATTTTGCTGTTATTACGGGAAATTCTGCTAATTTGAGCCCAGCGGTATTTTTTGCAAATCTTAGCAACACATGTCTGTTGACGTGTAGTACAATAAAATAAGTAGAAAAACTAGTAGCCGCTACTAAATTTTAGTAGACTTTTTGTAAAGTGGAATTTAAAATCTGTTTGCTAAAATCAGCAAAAAAAATTACTGAATACTATTAATATTAGTACAAAGTTTTAGATTTATTTTTTTTATCGAGCATCAAAAATTTAATCATATTTTTTAAAAGATGTTTTATACAAAATGAAAAAAAAAAAATCATAGGCTAAAAATCTTAAAAATTCTTAAAACATAAACGAATTTATCATTTTGTTTTAATTTGGTAATTTCTGTTTTGAAAAATATTTCAATTTTTTTTTTACTTTTAAGGTGAAATTTAAATTGTTGTTAGGGCTGATTTTTAGAAATAAAAAAACTTTTAAGTGGATGTCCTATTTTTAGACATGAGTCGGTATCTTCACTTCCGATTTTTTTTTTATCCTATGTAACATTTTAGGGCAATTTAAGTTTGTATGTATAAGTTTAAATTATTAGAAATAACATTTCCATCAATATCGACTTTTTTAAAATTAGTATTTTTTTTTTGCTAATTTTAGCAAATCAGTTTTCAAAAATTTGTAAAATGATTTCTGAAATTAGCAACAAAAATTTGTAGATATTATGTAAAAACTCTGTAATTTGTAAAATGTAAATAGCGAAAAGGTTTGCTAAATAATAATTTTTTTACTAAAAATCAGTACAAAAATAGTAAAGTGGGATTGAAAACCGTTTACAAATTTTTCTACTAACTTTTTTTCCTGAGTGTATAAACCAGGAAGAACAAACTACCAAAATTTTTGGCCACCCATGATGCCATGATGACAACTGGTGCGACTACAAAAAAATCTTTTTCGAGACCACGCAATTCTTAGTAGATTTGCAGAAAAACTTATGGGTCGATTATCGATGGCAACCGAACCTCAGTGGCGTTGCCAGTTGCCAAAAAAGGAATAGGGTATGGCAACAGGCAACTGATAGCTGTCAATTTCAGTTGCCAAATAGTGATTGTATTGGCAACCACAAAGTTTCGGTTGCTGTAGCTTTTTAAAGCAAAAGAAAAAAGGCGGGAACATTAAAATGTAAGTATATTTATTTATTGTTAAAATATTTGCTATAAATATTTTAAATAATTTTTTTTGTACTTGCAGATTTCAAAATGGTCAAAATCACAACGAGAAAACAATTTCATTTGCTGATCCAGCATACGGAAATGTATGTTCTTCCGACATTTTTGAAACTATCCACACATTACAAAGCTTTTGTTCTATAAATTGTCCGACATCTTTTAAAACCACCGACAACGTTGGTTGAGCCATTCCCAGATTGAAGTCATTGCCGTGAGATTTTTGGAAACTTCCTTCAGCAAAAAATCTTAAAGCTGCGCAAACTTTTAATAGTGGAGGTATTGCCGTTGAACGACGACTTTGTTTAAAGTCATTGTTTAAGGCTTCCACTAAATATACCACTGCTTCTTTTGTAATACGAAAATAAGCTTTGAAACTATAAAAAGCAATTTTTTATTGAAAATTGTTTTAAACATTAAGATATACTCGCAGTACAGACGGTAATTCTAAGGGATTGGAGTTGTTCCTCAAGTTCCGTCTAATAGATGACACGTTTGAAGCCTTTTCATCGTCATCAAAAAACAGTTCCACTGAACTCAGCATATTAAAAATTAATTTTTTACACAATTTCTTTTTATAAATTTGTTTTTTTATTAATGAATTCACTTTTATTAACATTTTTTCTTTATCAATCTTTTTATTTGTTTACATTTGTTTTCAGTTGCTAATCTGTCAAAATTACATTATCGATAACTTTTTGGCAACTGGGGAAAGTTACATTATATAATACCCATTATAATTTCAGTTGAGTTTCCAGTAGACAACACAACTAAAGTGCGGTTGCCATCGATAATAAACCCATTAGCCTCTAGCAAAGGTTGTACCAATTCACATCACAATCACTGTACTTGCGCTACAACCCTTGCTAGAGGCTAAGTTTTTCTGTAAGTCAACTAAAAATTTCGTTGTCTCGACAAAGAATTTTTTTGTAGTCGCACCATTTGGCATCATGACATCATGGGTGGCTAAAAACTTGGTAGTTTGTTTATCCTGGTTTATAGGGTCCTTGCTCTGAGGGTTAAAAAAGTACCTTTGAATATTTTTTGTTTTTTTTGATACCGAAAAAAATCAAATTTCCCATCCCTGGTGCATAACGAAAACATGAGAGCCATCATAGGAGAATATCGTATATTAATTTTGCTCAACATATGTGTTTTGTAACAAATTTCACGCGAAAATTTTGTAGAATTTACAATTTAAATTACGATTTGAGGCTATTAAAGTTCGAATGAAAATTTTTAAGTGAAAAATCAAATTTTTATGCTAAAAATGTTAAAGAAATTTTTATTTTTTTATGTCTACTCAGTCTATACGGAACAACCCTTATTAATAAAAACACACCTGATAGATTCCCATTTAAATACCTAAGTGTTCGGTGAACGTATCCTAGCAACTTACAAAAAAGCAAACATTAAGAAATATTACTCGCTTTTGTGTTGTCTTATATTTTTTAGGACACAATAACGTAATGTTTACGTGATATCAATAGAAAATAATTAAATTAAAAAAATATCTACATATATATAAAAAATTGGAAATGTCCTTATTTAATGTCTGTAATTGGTGGTCAACACAATGTTCCGATTTGGAAGAAAATTACGATGTAGCCAGTCTGCTAAGTGCACGTTTTGGTTTAGAGGATCAAGAAAAAGATTATATTGTAGTGGGATCTCATACCGGGCACTTGAGTATATTTTATCCCAGCTACGAGGTAGATGCCAATGGTAACACAGCTGGATATAAGGCAACCGATTTGCTATTGGAATTATTTACGGAAGCACCAATATTGGGAGTCTATGCAGGAAGATTTAGTGCGTAAGGTTTTGAGAGCTTTAGCTGTAATTGTTTTTTATTTTTATCATGTTTTCATTAATTTAAGCAACAATCGCAAAGAAAACACTTACCAATTGGCCGTTTTACATCCCAACTCTTTGGTAATCTATAATATCTTACATATGGGAGGCGTGGCAGAACATGGCGCCCAATTGAGTTTGCAACAATTGATGGAATATCGTTTTCAACGAACCGCCTTCTCATTTTGTAAAGGCCATTTTGGCAAGGTCAAAGGTAGAGAATTCTTTTGTGTTGTTCATTTAGATGGTTCTTTGACATTCTATGAACAAGATGGCATTTCATATGAGTGTAAATTTCCTGGACATCGTGCATTACCCACCCCAGTGGTATATTGTGAAAGAGTTGATAGTTTCTTTCGCTTAGCTTCGGCTTGGAATTTAGAGTGTTATACGTAAGCAGAAGAATAAATTAAAAAAAAGTGTTTTATAAAAGATTTTGTACTTTTTACTCTTCCAGTTACCAAGACCTCTCTCATTCTTCCATAAATAAATCACAATATCAACCAATATGGTCGGTCTGTTTAGGTGAAGGAATATTGGATTTAAATGTAGTACAAGTTAAAGGGTATGTATTTGTAGGAGCTTGTTTCTCTAAAAAAGTTTAAATACATTATGTTTTTCAAAAAGGCCTTTTAGAAAAATTTCCTTTTTTCAAAATGAACCTTTATTTGAAAGTGACATTTTCTTTAAAAAAATACCTAATAAAACAGTACTACTTTAAAATTTTTTTATAGATAAGTACCTTTTATAAAAAGTACCTTTTACAAAACGGACCTTTTATAAAAAAGTATCTTTAAAAAAAAAGTACCTTTTAAAAAAAAGTACCTTTTATAAAAAAGTAGCTTTTATAAAAAAGTAGCTTTTATAAAAAAGTAGCTTTTATAAAAAAGTAGCTTTTATAAAAAAGTAGCTTTTATAAAAAAGTAGCTTTTATAAAAAAGAACCTTTTATAAAAAAGTACCTTTTATAAAAAAGAACCTTTTATAAAAAAGTACCTTTTATAAAAAAGTACCTTTTATAAAAAAGAACCTTTTATAAAAAAGGAGCTTTTATGAAAAACAACCATTTATAAAAAAGTACCTTTTATAAAAAAGAACCTTTTATAAAAAAGAACCTTTTATAAAAAAGTAGCTTTTATAAAAAAGAACCGTTTATAAAAAAGTACCTTATATAAAAAAGAACCTTTTATAAAAAAGTACGTTTTTATCAAAAAGTACCTTTTTATAAAAAAGTACCTTTTTATAAAAAGTACCTTTTTATAAAAAAAGTACCTTTTATAAAAAAGTACCCTTTATAAAAAGTACCCTTTATAAAAAGTACCTTTTATAAAAAAGTTCCTTTAATAAAAAAGTACCTTTTACAAAATAGTATCTTTTATAAAAAAGTAGCTTTCAGAAAAAAGTTCCTTTTATAAAAAAGTACCTTTTACAAAATAGTACCTTTAATAAAAAAGTAGCTTTTAGAAAAAAGTCCCTTTTATAAAAAAGTACCGTTTATAAAAAAGGAGCTTTTATAAAAAACAACCATTTATAAAAAAGTACCTTTTATAAAAAAGAACCTTTTATAAAAAAGAACCTTTTATAAAAAGTACCCTTTATAAAAAGTACCTTTTATAAAAAAGTTCCTTTAATAAAAAAGTACCTTTTACAAAATAGTATCTTTTATAAAAAAGTAGCTTTCAGAAAAAAGTTCCTTTTATAAAAAGTACCTTTTACAAAATAGTACCTTTAATAAAAAAGTAGCTTTTAGAAAAAGTCCCTTTTATAAAAAAGTACCGTTTATAAAGAAGTACCTTTTAAAAAGTACCTTTTATAAAGAAGTACCTTTTATAAAAAAGTACTTTTTATAAAATAGTACCTTTAATAATAAAGTACCTTTTATAAAAAAGTACCTTTTATAAAAAAGTACCTTTTATAAAAAGCACCTTTTATAAAAAAGTATCTTTCGCAAAAAAGTATTTTTTTATAAAAAAGTACCTTTCATAAAAAAGTACCTTTTATAAATAAGTACCTTTTATAAAGAAGAATCTTTTAATAAAATAGTGCCTTTTATAGAAAAGTACCTTTTTAAGAAAGTACCTTTTATAAAAAAGTACCTTTCTTAAAAAGTACCTTTTTTAAAAAATAACCTTTTTTAAAAAGTACCTTTTATAAAAAAGTACCTTTTATGAAAAAGTACCTTTTATAAAAAAGTACCTTTTATAAAAAAGTACCTTTTAGGAAAATGTAAACATAATTTTCCTTTAATTTACACCGTTTTTCTTGCAGAGACTATGCTTCTATTATGATATTAGGAGAACATAATTTCATGTGTCTTACAGATACCGGAAAAGTAGAATTTATATTAAAGTTGGATTATGCACCAAAATGTTTTCATTCTTTTGTTGTGGGTTACTACTGGGGTAAGAAAAAAAATAAGAAAATGTTCATCCTATCCCTAAATTTGTTCCCTTTGTAGAACCCTCAGCCCGGTTGATAACCATAATTGTGTCAGAATCCTCGAAAATTTTTATATATGAAAATGCCAGCATTTTATGGGCGGCACAATTTAAACATGAATCCCCAATAGCAATACAAAGGTCAAATGTAATGGGTTTACCTGGGGGTATAGTAACTTTGGGACCTACTGGTAAATTACGCATTGGTTACTTGGGTTCAGATCCATTTATCTTTCAAGTACCCCCCTTAAATATGCAAGAATTAACATTTCAACAAGCCTATGATGAATTCATGCAATTGGAACAGGAAATTAAAGATGCTACAGATATACAAGATATGGAAGTAATAAATCAAAAGTCTTACGAAGATGTACATGTAAAATTTTCTATAGATCCCACGATTAAAGATGATTCCGATAATATATTACTAGATATACCCGCTAATGTGGCATTAAAAGAGTTACCTGTTTGTTCGGGTATTTTCAAATGGCACACAAAATTAGATCTTTCCGAATTGCAAGTAATATTTAATCTTCCGGATGGTATTAAATGTTCTCAAGATTCTCTTACTTATACGGATATTAAGGCCGGAACTACAAAAACTATGGAATTGGATTTTTATATAGCTGATCTGCTACATCTTTATACTAGCCGTGTTGAAGCTATAACATCATTTATTACCGCAAGAGGTATACCCAGAGTCATTCAGCAATCGGCTTATTTACCTTTAAATATGTTTTTCAAATCAAAACAACCACAAAAAGCGGCGGGTATTAAATTGACATTTACGATTAATACAAATGAAGGGAATGCCAAATTAACTGATTTCTTTCCGGAATTTGTAAGTTGGGAATCAGATGTACAAGCTTTAGGCTTGGTTTTGCTGACAACCGTCGATGAAAGTCAAGAGGAAATTATAACAATTGTGGCAGCCAAAAATTCAAATCGTTTAAGGTAAGCAGAACATTTAGAAAAAGCTTTTGTACTGTTTATGAAAAGCAGTATAAAATTTGGTCGATTAAATCTGAAAATAACGATAACACGATAAATGTTGCTAAGATCGGGAAATGTACAGATACACTTAAAAAAAAAGACATGAACTAAAATGAAATCAAAAATTTAATTCAAAATGGTTTATAAATTGTCCTCAATTAAAGTAAAATTTTATTAAAACTTAGAAAAATTTCTTTATAATGAATAAAAAATTCCTATGTAAAAACGAAATAGTTTATATACTCAGATATAGTTTATATATTTCCTAAGTAATATTTCTTGATTTTAGGAAAAAACAGGTATATAAATAAAAATTTATCAACTTTTTAGATAAACTTCTCAGTTTTAAGAATTTTGCATACTAAAATGTAATAAAACAAGTTAAATTCAAAACAAAAATTTAGGACATAATTAGTTCAAAAAATGTGTCTAAATTAAAACGAGAAAGCACTTAAACTTAGAAAGCCATTTCCACATTCAGTTTTTAACTTTCTAATTTTGAGGAATTGTTTTCTAAAAATTAGTTCAGACAATTAAAAACAAAAAGAAATCAATTTTTCCTATGTAGTAATAAAAATTTACTTGGTTTTAGAAACTGATGAACTATTTCTAAGGAAAATTTTCATGCAACTTATTAAGATAAATTTAAAAAATTTTAATAATATATTATTTTTTTCAAGTAAAAGTTTTCTTGGTCTAAGAAACTGATGAACTATTTGTAGGAATAATTCCCAAGAAACATATTTACGGACCGTAAGTACGTATCCGTCAAAGCATGTACGTAAACGGAACATAAACGGATTGAATTTTCGAAAACAGTACGTTTTGACTCCGTTTTGGTGCATCCGTTTCTGTGTCGTCAAATACGGACTTGCTTGAATTTCATTAGTTTTTCTTTCGTTACTTTTGAATTCGTTTTGGTGTCAAAAATTAATAATCAAAACATGTCTGTGATCATTATACGGGTCGCGAGCTAAAGTTTAGAAAAACAGATACACCGAAAATAAATTTAATAAATTTAATTTGAGGTAAATATTTATGAAATTTAAGACAAGTTTTACGGTGATGTGCCCAAATTTATGCAATTTTGCACAAAAAAAAATATTGTCTGCCAATTCATAATAGATTTTGTTAAAAAATGAGCAAATTTGCGTTGAATGCTACATAATTCCGTAAACGCCACTAATTAAACCAAAATTAAAATTTTATTCTTATTTTTTCATGATATTGTGAATTTGCAAGGGTTTTATTTTGTTATTTTATTACATATCTATATAAATAAATTTAAAGAAAAAAAAAATATATTTTGTTATTCAAAATTAAAAAATTTAGGCATTTACATAAATCTCTTTTTTGTTAAAAAAAACGGTAGGAATACGGATCCGTAAACGGTCCGAAAACGGAACGTATTGTTTGTTGGGTTTTCGTAGAGCTTTGTTCAAATAAATTTTAAAAAATTTAATAAAATATTCCTTTTTTCAAGTAAAAGTTTTTCTAATTTTTGGGAAATAATAAACTTAGATACAGGATTTTTTTTCCTAAAAATTTCGTCAGATAAATTAAAAAACTTGGGGAAAAGTACGATTAAAAAACTTAAATGTGACATTTCATGGTATACATCACTGCAAGAGCCGAAATTGACTGCTTTTACTTTAGATGACATTACTTTAACAATTGCATGCTATCATTTTTTTTTACATGTTAAGATTCCTTAAAACAGAGATCAGATAAAATGAGATGATCAAAAAAGTTTACTATTTACAACATTGTTGCCAGAGATTTTCTTTTGGAATAAGCTCAATTACATTTTGCAATTCATCACTTGCGTAATTTGTTCATATTAACAATTCGATCAGACCTACGTTCACGTTTTTGGGATTAAACTTTTTCTTGAAAAATTTAAAAACTTTTTAATTCTTGACATGAATATATTTTTTCTTATTTTTAGGAAGTCCTAGTTTTTTGTAAAAGAAAATATCTAATAAACTTTAATAAAATAAAAAAAATTCTTAAAACTAAGGACATTTCCTAACTAACAGTACAATTTGCGGATCTCAATGTAAATAAGTCCCCGGAGCCGGATGGTATACCAGCACTGGTGCTGAAACAGTGCTCTTCGACACTAGCTCGTCCATTGGCCAACCTTTTTAGCTCTTCCTACCGTGCGGGAGTCTTTCCCTCCTGCTGGAAGGTTGCCAATGTTCAACCAATCCCTAAAAAGGGTGCGGCTACTAACCCTGAAAATTACCGCCCTATCGCAATATGCTCAGCGCTCTCGAAGGTGGTGGAAAGCATGATCAATTATCATCTCGTTAATTATCTAATATGGCTTTCGTAGTGGCCGTTCGACGGGGGACCTGTTAGCGCTCCTTTCGGAGCGTTGGAGTCGATCCATTCACCAATTTGGCGAAAGTAAAGTGGTTGCACTGGATATTTCCAAAGCGTTCGACCGTGTATGGCATGGCGCACTGTTGACAAAGCTTATTGCATTTGGTGTCGGTAATGACTTCTCTCGTTTTATTTCGAGCTTTCTCCGAGATCGCACTATTCGTGTTGTTATAGATGGGATCTCATCCAACGAGTTTCAGCTTAATTCAAGTAAAACTCAATGTTGTATGTTGTCCCATAGGGCTGTGAGATCAACAATGTCATCAACAAATATGGGTGGTGTTGATATCAAGGAATCGGATACTCTTGATGTTCTGGGCATGAAGATTCAGTGTGATGTCCGTTGGAATAAGCATGTATTCGAAGTGTCGAAAAAAGCATTCAAGTGTCTTGGTTTCCTCAAACGGTGTAAGAAATACTTCACTCCATCCGATCTCCTTACTATTTATACCACCTATATCCGACCGAAAATGGAATACAACTCCCATATATGGGCAGGAGCTTCAAAGTCTATTTTGGAGCTTTTGGACCGTGTGCAAAGGAGGGCGTCGGCGCTCATCAATGACATTAGGATATCGAACCCTATTGATTCATTGGAGCATCGTCGGAATGTGGGTTGTGCATCACTGTTTTATCGATATTACCATGGGAAGTGCTCTGTCGACATAAGGGAACTGATTCCCAGAGCCCGGGTTTATGTTCGAGATACTCGCTCATCTACCAGAGCACATCCGTTTGTAGTCGATTGTCCCGTTGACCGCACATCGCATTACAGAGAAAATTCGTTTATCAGTCGTACAAGCCGTATGTGGAATAAACTCCCCGCAGAGGTCTTCCCTGTCACTTACAATATAGAGAAGTTCAAGGCAAATATCCACAAACACTACTCCCTCTTTCCTCCCTCTCATAACATATTTTCCTAATTCTAACACAATGCACTGCATTAGTAGGGACATCCCCTGAGTGTTAGTCTAACGTAAAAAAAAAAAAAGTTGATGTATGAACTAATAAGAAGTAAATTTTACTAATTTTATAATAAAAATTTACTTCTCAGTAGTAAAATTTTTCTATAATTTAGAAATTTTTACCAAATTTTAAGCAAAATTTGTTTCTTTATTTCGAAGAAAATTTTATTAAATATTGGTACAAAGTGTCTTGGCGCCGTTTTCATTTAAATTTTTCTTCCAAATAAAAAAATTTTTCTAAATTCTAGTTAATTTTTTTAATGTATATCACATAGTATTGTAGATACTGGAGATGCCACAAACTAATAGCAATTTCTCACTGCAAGGATTAGTTTTCTCGAAATTTGGTACTGGCATTGGGATTTTGATTTTTAACTGACAATTTATTATAACTTCTTTGGGCAAAACTATTTTCTATTTTCATTCGCCCTTCATGGTCATCCCAAAATGAATGTGGGGGGGGGGGGCGTATTATGACACCTAACTGTATTATATCCGAATTTCTATATGTGAATTAGTTTTCGGTGTACGGACAATCACGTTTTATTTCACTTGCATCAGTTTCAATTGTTTTACTAATAAAAAATTTATCATATCTACTGTTAACCATAATTTTTCTTTGACCACAACATTTACCTATTACAGAATTCAATCAGATAATTTGGAAACATTTCCCTTAATTATGGAACGTTTGATTATAAAATCAAAATCTAATGAGGAAAAATCTAAAAGCCACAAAACTAAACAACAGATAAACTCTAAAATTGAAAATATTGTGTCCACTCCATTTATACCAGCCCAGCCGATATTACATAGGATCGATGTTCATCATGAAACACAGGAGAATATAAGAAAACAAACGGTAATTAAAAAACAAATTAGAATTCACAAATCAAACTGGAAGCTAATGAAGTTTTTATAATGAGTGTTGATGCTTATTACTTGTAAAAACTTGTATGTTATTTATTAACACACCAAGAAAACAGATTCGTGCCGACAGCCGAATTTGTTGCCAATCGAATAGTTCAGTTGCAACAACCGAGATTTATGGTTGTGGCTACCGAATTGTTATTGAGGCAACCGAAATACTGTTGTCTCAGTCAAATTACTCATGTCTCAATTAGCTTTTAGTTGTCACAAGCGAAAAATTCGGTTACCAAAACCGATCCATTCGATTGGCTACAAATTCGGTTGTCAGCACGAATCTGTTTCCTCTGTGCACTTTTTCAATTTTTTATCAATACAATGTTTAATAAATGCAATGAAACGTTCCATGAATAAAAGTTCAAGTTAAATGTCCACAAGCACTACTTCCTCTTTCCTCCTTCCCATAACCTATTTTCCTAATTCCAGCACAATGCATTGTATAAGTAAGAGTATCCCCTGAGTGTTGTATCAGATTTATCAGCCCTGCGGGAAAAAAGGGGTTAGTTGGGAATTGGGACCTGTCCCGGGATAGGTGAAAACTAAACACCTATCACGAGATAGGTGAAAAGAGCGCCGGTTCCTAAAGTACCTATCACGCGACCGGTTTAAAAGTCACGACATGTCCTTTTAGACCAGTCTTGTGACATGTCACAGAGGGCAATTGACCCTCTCCTAGGACAAGCCCATGTTAAAGTGATCGGTCCCGTGACCGGTCCCTATCACAATAAAGCGGTCACGCGACGTGTCCTGTGATTCGTCATTTTTCCTCAGGGAGCTTTATCAGTTTTCGATTAATGTAATCTTTTATATACCCTGCGGGAAAAGGACCTATCCTAGGACATGTCACGTGACCGGTTCATTGTGATAGGAACCGGTCATGGGGCCGGTCACTTTAACATGGGCTTGTCCTAGTAAGGGGTCAATTGCCCTCTGTGACATGCCACAGGACTGGTCTAAAAGAACATGTCGTGACTTTTAAACCGAAACCGGTCCTCTTTTCACCTATCTCGTGATATATATTTTCGAAACCGGTCCAGTTTTCACCTATCACGAGACAGGTTGCAAATCCCAACTGACCCCTTTTTTCCCGCAGGGTATGTAAAGAAACATTTTATTAGACAAAAACACATCTAATGCCCAAGGCTGCCGAAAAGCGATCTTTTTGGAAATAAAATTTTTTTTTGTAAAGCATCGTTACATCTAAAAAAACTTACTGTCCTATGGACTATAGAGCCACGATTGAATGGAGCCAAAATTGAATGGAATGGAATTGTTGGTAAAGAAACAATTTGGTGAACGCGTTAGTTTTGTAAATGGCCCACTCGATATGCCACCAAAGATCATGCGATTTAACGATTCCAGATTATTTTTCCCTTGGGTTACGTGAAGTCATTGGCAAAAAACACGGAAACTTTAGGCAACATTGTGCTAATCGTTGCCGAGATACTTACTTAAAAAAGTGGTAGAAAATTGGACCTGCAGAGTAGGCCATGAACTCACACTACACTTTTCAAATTTCAAACGAAATTTTTCAAATTTCAATTGATGTTTTCTGAATTTCATCTGACGTGTTCTCAATTTCAAATGGAATTTTGTGAAAACAAATTTACATATATTTTCTGAATTTCAATCGATATTTTCTGAATTTTAATTGATATTTTTGTACTTCAAATGAATCGCAACTAATAGTTGCTAAATTTTAAATGGAAAATCTGAATTTAAAATATTTATTTTCTTAATTTCAAATAAAATATGTAAATTTCAACTGATGATTCTGAATTTAAAATGATATTTTCTGAATTTCAAATGGAAATTTAGAATTGAAAACGATATTTTCTAAATAACAGTTGAAAAGATGTAGAACTAAAGGCTTTTTACACTGAACAACATCTTTCTGAAACGCATGGAAGATGTTAAAAACGTGAAACAAGTGTTTACATTGGCATCATTTTTCATTTGTTATTTATTCAGCTGTCAAAAAAATAAAAGAAAAGACGCATAATTTTGGTTAAAAATAAAAAATGGATTAAGAGAAAGCATTAATCATTGGAGTTGCTGTTGATTTGCAAGAACAACTCCGAATTTTAATGCAGTACATTGAAATATTAAAGGTCATTCTGGAAGAAGATGATGATCAAGAAGAATTTTTGGTAGACATAAGTATGAAATTCTTACATCTGCCGCTCATTTTTCTTTGTTGAATAATTTTTTTCTGTTTATTTTCTGCAACGTCAGTTTGCTAGTGATGGCACAAAGAAAATCGATTTTTTGTCATTTTTTTAGTGATGACACTTAAAATAACGAAAGATGTAAGATGGAACAAAATGAGAAAGGATAATCTTTTGTAGATGTAGAAAGATGTAAAATTTTCGGCCTGTATAATTATTATGGGAAGATGTTAACATTTTGGAAATTGATGAAAGATGTAGCTCAGTGAAAAAGGCTATTAGGCATTCTAATTCATTTAGTTCACGAATTAGTTCAGTTAACTGATATTTTTTAAATTTCCTTTAAATTATTCAAAATTTTCATACAAACCAGGAACCGTAATAGCATGAACACTTACAAGAAATTCGCGAATAAATTAGTGAACCAAAACAAAGAATAAGTTTATAAATGAAAATGAACGAAATGAATTGTGAACTATAATTTTCAACTCTAGCTTACACTGAATGACAACCCAGCAAAAACATGGTAACGACAGGTCATTACTGTGTAGATTACCATGTAATGATAGATTGTTACCTTTTGCATTGCTTTAAAATATAAAATAATGAAGTAACTACCAGTACTGAAATAAGCACTGAACTTGTATTTCTATACTTGTATTACTATACAACAAAATAGAAAATTATCTGCTGTAAGAAGTCATTTGGCAATAAGATTATTTTTGTGTTAAGATTTTAAAGGGTTTCTAATGTGAAATGGCATTCCATCTATATAAACTTAAATTTCTGAATGCAAAAAGTAGATATTTTAAATATTCTTTTTTATAAATTCAAATACAAATTATTCTTTCAAACTTTCCTTAAAACTTAATTAAAAATTTCAGTTAGAATTAGATGATTTATGGCAAAAATTTAAAGATCTACAACGTAAATTGCAAGAAAAATCTGATGATGAACCCAAAGAGACGCTGGTTATGCAAATTGAAGAAAATTATGATCATTTAATATCAGAAGGTGATAAATTAATGGAAATGCGTAAAGACGAATTAAGGTATACACATTTTGCAATAATTTAATTAAAGATAATTTTATGTACAACAATTTCATTACAAATCTTAATTCAAGACAACGTTGTGATTTATCTTGTGCTTTGATGGTGGCAAAAATGATAATATCAACCTTAAACTTAGAGGAAAAGATTATAAAAGTAGTGACATCTGTGTTATCCACACCAGCTGAGGATTGGACGGAGTTGGTAAGTAAACATTAAAATAATATTGTACTTTAAAAATTATTTTATTAATTCCATTACCATGCAGAGCTGGGAAGAATCTATGGCACCCGGCATTGATATGTTACATCATTATGGTCCTCTAAATCGTTCCAAAAATTCGGCCGGTCAAAATAATATGATGGATGCCAATACCAGTCATGATATTTTTGATTATACAAGATTTCGTAAACATTTTGCTACTTTCTTTGATCGTATAATACGTTTGGCTTCAAGTGACTTAAAAATTGAGTCTGTACGGGAAGAACGTGTAGAATTGCCCAAGTTATCGAAGGCCCAAATTGAGAATATACCACCAGAGGCGCCACCAGAAAATTGGCATGAAATACTTAATGTTAAACCAATGAAATCGATTGCGGGTACAGTGAAACGTTTAAAACCATATCATAAACCCAGCACTCTAGAATCTGTCGAAGATGATGATGAAGAGGCCGATGATGAGGATGAAGAAGATTTACGTAAAATGGGTTATAAAAAAGAATATGGTTGTAAGGATAAAAAAGATGATGATGATGAGAAGGAATGGTTAAATGAAGATTTTAAATTGCCATCGTCCGATGAATTATTTAGCGATTTAGGTATATGGTGGTAACTCTTTTTCCAATCAGCTGATTCAGAATTACCAGGGTAATAATAAAACGATTTAATTTTTTATTAGCAAGGACAAAACTGTTTTAAAATCGACAAAACAATATAAAATTCCAAAACTTTGTTAATATCTCAATAAAATATCACTATAATTGAAAACGGGGAAAATCTAGCAAATCTATTAAAACCGCTACAGGAAAATATTGGTAAAAATCACAAATTCCTTTTTCTTGGTACTACTGTCAAATTTTGAGCAAGTTCCGTTATTTACTAAGCGTTTAACAGCTGTTCAAAATATACAACCTCGTGGCTTTTTTTAAAGTGGAAAAAAGTGAATTTCGAGTGCTTATTAAACATTATTTTTTGCGAAAAAAAACCGCCAATCAAACCAAGGAAAAGCTTGATAAATACTTTGGGGACTCTGCACCATCGATTTCAATGGTAAAAAAGTGGTTTACTGACTTTCGTTGTGGCCTTACAACCACGGAAGATGCCGAACGTTCTGGACGCCCAGTTGAGGCTTCTACACCCAAAACAATTGAAAAAAATCATGATATGGTATTGGTCGATCGGAGATTAAATGTGCGATAGATTGTGGAAGACATGGGCATCTCACATGGCTCAGTGGTTTCAATTTTGAACGATCACTTGGGTATGAGAAAGCTTTCCGCAAGATGGCTGCCGCGTTTGCTCACAATCTACCGCCAACGGAATCGTGTGACAGCTTAGTTTCCATGGCAAAAATCCATGAAGTTCGCCTTATTCTCCGGATTTAGCCCCCAGTGAATATTTCCTATTTCTAAACCTAAAGAAATGGCTCGGTGGAAAGAGATTTAGCTCCAACTATGAAATTATTTTATGGACCTCGAAAAATCCTGCTGTTAAACCCAAAGTAAATGTCGGAACTTGCTCAAAATTTGACAGTAGTCCATTAACAGGTGGTACTTGATGGGAGTAGTGTTGCATTTCATATAACTACGCGGGAAGTTCGAAAAGTTACGTACTTATTGATACGCCCTCGTATATGAAAATTTTCAGTACAAAGTAAAGTTAAAATTGCATAACATCAATGAAAAGTTTCATAATTTAGATGAAACTTATCCTTTAATGATTAACATTTTTGACTTTTACTATAAAAACTAAATTTTCATAATTTTCTGAAAAGTGGGATTAATTTATTGAAATTTTTGATCGACTTTTTTGCAAAAAAAAAAAAGCATAGAACTATTTTTCGGCCCAATTACAATTTTTGTGGGGAGCTTTAGTGATATGCAAATTTGGAACGGTTTGGTATGGAGTTGATTAGCCAGATTATATACTTTATAATCATGGTAAAGTACACGAACGAACAACGTATGCAAATTATAAAAATGTACTACCAAAATTCGGAGTCGGTGACCGCAACTATAAGAGCAAAATCATCTTCAGTGACGCAGCTCATTTTTGGCTCAATGGTTTCGTCAATAAGCACAATATGCGTTATTGGTTTGGTGCGGTTTGCATGCCGGCGGCGTTATTGGGCCATATTTTTTCGTCGACAATAACGATCGTTATCGCGCCATGATTACCGATTATTTTTGGCCCGGATTGAAAAACATGGACTTGGACGACATGTGGTTTCAACCGGACGGTGCCACAAACCATGCAGCACACGTTACGATCGATTTATTGAAGAGTAAGTTTGGTGAGCATGTTATCTCACGAAATGGACCAGTCAATTGGCCGCCTCGTTCGTGCGATTTAACGCCTCTAGATTTTTTATTTGGGGCTACGTCAAATCATATGCCAACAAGCCGACGACGTTGGAAGAACCCAGAGCCAACATTGAACGCGAAATAGCGGCCGTTACGGCCGAAATGTGTGACCTAGTCATCGAAAATTGGATCCAATGAATCGATCGCTACCGACGTGTCCGCGGTGGCCATATGAACGAAGTCGAGTTCCATTCATAAATGTTTTGATTGTATTTAAAGTCGATCATAAAGTTTTGGAAATATCTCAAATGGTTTGCGTTTTATTTATAAAAAATTGTCAAGTCCTTATTGGAAAACCCTATATTAGTCACACGACTTAAGCTAGGAGATCACTTAAAATAGTTTGTAAGTTAAAATAACAGAAAATACCATTTAAAATATATGATATTTCATTTAACATTCTGTCTACTTAATTTTCACTTAAATCAAAAAGTTTTTGTTATTTTTAAATAGTGTTTAAAAAACTGTGACATCAGTAAAAACAAATGATTAATCAGTTAAAACTAAATGTTAAAATTTTATCTAACAATTCCGTAAAAATAAATGATTATGAATTCAAGTATTTTTGTTTGTAGACTCACACAGTCTATAAACACATGTTGTGTGAATGACCTTATTCGAATTGAAATAATTTTGTATAAAAACAAACAAATGAAAAATAAAAATAAAACTAAAAAATCGGTAAATGACAGTAAATCACTTTAAACAAATGTATAAAATGTTTAAATAAATATTACTTAAAAAGTAAATGTATGTTCCTTTATTTTTAACTGAACTAAAATTTTTTTTATTAAACTGCAAACATTGAACTACATCATATTCTGATTGTGCATGTTCCCATTCGTTCTCTGGACAAATAAACTTTGGTTTTAAGCACACTTAAGAAAGATTGTCGGTGGAGTATTTCTCGATATTTCATATCTCAAATCTTTTCAAGACATTCTTATACACAATAATAAATTGTGTTGTGATCAAATTTCAGAATTTTTTGAGTTTTAAATGAAAATAATGTTATCAAAGTATGATCGCTTCGATAGAAAATCGCTCTTTTATAGCAAAAACCTTCTTGAAATAACTTTTTAAAAAAAATCTTAGTTTCTTTAATTTCTTACTCAACATTTTTACAATTATTTGTTAAAATAGACAAAGCTCGAAAAATATAAGTAATCTGAGATTTTTTTTTTTTTTTGTTTTTTTACCATGATTTTTTAGAACATTTTTATTAGATTTTTTAACCAAAACTTTTGTTATATTTTCACAAAACAAAATTTAAATATTCCGCTTTTTGTATTTCATTTTCCAAATTCCGCTTTTCGATCAAAAGCAGTTGGTCAGGGACCTAATTACGGCATACGTGGTCGAATGAAATCGTTCAAAAGCTGTTTTTTCAATAAGTAACTACAATAATACTAATAAAAACACCAACTTTAACTTTGATTTAAATTCTTAGGCCGAACTACAACATCCTAAAAAAATCCATTTAAGTGTTTTAGTTTTAGAAATAAAAAACAAATTTCGATCGTAATGCCGTAATTCGACCCCAGGTTATAAATATAGAAGTTTTCGTTATTTGTTTTCTTTTTTAACTAACAGTAATAATAGTTTTTTTTTTCATTTTGCATAGCAAAACAACTGTTATTGCAGTCAAAACGTTATTTTATCTTTTGACTGCAATAATATGTATTCCTCAAAATTAATAAAAATAGTATATATTTGGGTAAATATTCAAGTTCGATTTTAATTTAAAAAAATGGCACGGATACGACATTCTGAAAACGGAGTCACTCCGTATTTTACACGACAAAACCTTCAATGACTGGTTTTCAACGGACTCAACTCAGTTTTTTACACCACACAGCGGTACCTTCGATCTTTGACGGACTTTTAACGGATTCGAATCAGTTTCGATGTTCCTGAACACGGTAACAGAGTCGTATTTTGTTTATGACTTACAGAAAACGTTAAGTAAACGGAACGTTTTTTGTTGTTGGGTTTGTTTTAGGTTTTTATTGAAAAAGAGTACAGTCATTGCAAAAGTGTAACCGAAGATTTATTATCGATAGCATGTTATTAAATTTTTTATAAATAATTAAAAGTTAAATGTATTTTAATAAAAACAAAATACTTTAAACTTTGGTTATTTTTTCTCATTTCGTAACTTTTTTTAAAAAAATTTGGTATCAAAAAAATTTTGTCCGTGACAACACTGGATAAAATATTGTACTTGTTAGTAAAAAAAATATGAATAATAAAAAAAAAAAATAATGTACGTACCGTTATTTAGCAGTTTGATTGAACTTAAAACTGACTGTAAATGAGAAGCTTCTTTGCACCATTTTTTATTTTTGCACTAAAACCCCTTTAAAAATACCACATTTTTGAAAACATACTAAACGTACATTTTCTTATATTTTATTTTTTTATTTATTTTTTATTTAGGTTTGTTTTTTTTTTTTTGAATTTTATATAAATATTCCATACAAATTTAAGTAGGTATAAGCTTGCTAAATATCGTAGTTATAGATATAGCTACTTAAAAATTGTTTATAAAAATGCTGCCAAGTCTTAGAAATTATTGGCGTTTTTATTTTAAATGTAAACAAAAGCATTTGTCATACAAATTTTTGATATTTTATCAAATTTAATTTGATAAAATAATAAAAACAACAAAAGCTTTCAAATAAATTATTTGTTTGTAAGTAAAGGTAGAGCAGGGCAAATAATATAATTGGTCTATTTTGAGTTCCCGCGAGGTCCATATACAAAAACAGCTTTCGTACAAAAGCGGCCCCAAATGCTCAAATTGTATTTGTTTACAAAAAATAAAAAAGTCAGCTAAGTAGGGATAGTTGTTTTCTTTACAAGTCGTTATACATATAGATATAAAATTAAAAAAAAAAAACAAACCTTTAAACATATTTTTTAATTTTTATGAAATTATCAAACATAACCACAAATTTTAATATTAACTATTTATCAATCATTTTCATCAGAGGGGTGCTCCTGTTGTCTTTTTCTTTACTTTTATTATATGTGTACACACACTAACGATCGTGCTTTTTGTTTTCTTTACCGACATTTTAGCATACACACACGTATCACTTAATATTTTCTTTGCTACTTAAAAACCATTATTTTTATTATATTTTTGGCTTTTATTTTTATGAATTATCATTAAATTAATTACATTTCACTATTTTTTCAATATTTTCGACGATTTTTTTCCATATTTCTGATACTTTTGCTCAAATTTACGAGGAGCCATTAAAAAGCAAGACACGGATGATTAAGCTGACAATAAAGAACTAAAGAATAGATAGATGCAAATCATTGCAAGGTGCTTTAATAAGAATGAAAGAGAAGGAGACTGATAATTTAATTGTTAGGGTTGCAATTTTATGTTTTTTTAATACCCGTATAAAAGTTAAGGAAACGGATATATAATACATAAATAATTATAAATATATATTTGGCTATATGCAAAATCGTTTATATAAAACTAAAACAATTTTTCTAAAACCGTTATTTATACAATTGTTTATAAACTATTGTGTATCATACATGGGATTAATTAATTGAATAGACTAATTAATTGATGATTTTATTAGCATTGCATTGATATTGTAGTAAAATTATTTTCATTATCAATTTTTTAAATAATGATTTCAATTGTTTGATTTCATTGATTAGCGGCAATGTTATTTTAAATTCCATTGCAATTAAAAATTAATCAATAAAGAACAAATAATAAAAAAAATATATAATTTCAAATTGATACTCTACTAGAGCGAAAGTTTGTTCATTTTGCCCTGTCTCACTTGGTTGTAGAGTTACCGGCCATTTTAGCTTAAAACGGGCGAAATTTTTGTTCTCCTAGAGTGTTATATATACTGCGATAATAAAAATAGGCCAGATCCGCGAAAGATCCTAAGGAATTCATTTAAAAAAAAAACATCCTATGTAAAGTAATTTAAACATCGCCCTTTTTTTGTAAACTAATGCCTTTTTGATTTATTGTAAATAGTTTTTGGGCCATGAGAACGATTTCTTTGTCATAAGTAGGACAAATGCTAATTACGGAACATTTTATTACCATTTAATGGTAATGAAATTTACCATTAAATGGTAAAAAAAATACTAATGAAAAAATATTTTTTTTTTTTTTTTTGAACTGTTAACTTTTAAAGCTGTTGAGACATTTACTTTTGAAAAATACATTATTAAGACGGCCATACACTTCATTCTTTCTTTGGCAGTCTTAACCTTACAGGTAAAACTGTCGGTGTCTGACTAAAAACCGTCCTTGAACGCATTCGTAAATATCTGCCCCAACTTGATTTTAACCGTCCGTTTTTAAACGTTTGTTTAAAACTGCTCGTGTGCGTGATTAGCTGTTATAACGGTTTTTGTTTCCCTAGAGAATACCAGTTAAAATTAGAATGTTTTTAGTTTTTTTTTAAATTGATCGGAAGTAAACAACATCTAGTGTGTGGATATGGTCGTTGTTCGTGTTTAATCGTACAGTTTTACCTGTGCGGTTAAAACTGCTCGAGAAGAACGAAGTGTATAACCGCCTTGAGATAGAGAAATAAATGAATACGCAGCGTACTATTTTATCTTCTAGATTTAAACATATTTGTCTGTGACTCACTCACTAGAAAGCAGAACAAGGTCGCACTTTACATGTTTTTTGCAAAAACTTTATCGATTTGAGAAAAACAGGCCCAATGTTGCTGGGTGGTCAACATTTAACAATACGGGTACGTTCATAAATGCAGAAGTTGCTCATAACTGCAGCATTGAAAAATAAAACTTGGCAGCACTGATTTACGTCAAAAGTTTTTTAATGCAAACACTTAGGCATCAGCCTAAAAAAATTGACAAAACTGACGCAGAGATGCACAAATTTACTGCATTATGAAGGTATGTTACGTTGAGATACCAAGTTAATTTAAATTAACAGTGACGACAATCGTTGTCGTCAGTCGACCCAGTTGTGATTATTCTCCTACATACGAAGCTTGTGTACAATATCCACCAACTTGTCTTTTAGTTATATTCCTGCTTCATAAATTCTGTAAAAACTTGTCTAATAAAACAAACAAAATATTGTATTTCAATTTTTAATTTATTTACACAAAAATAAATACAAATCTTGAAAGATTTAACGACATTTCTTCAATATACATAAATAAAATATTTAAACAATTTCGATTTTTCAATTGAAAAACTTCATCTACGACGTCTGTGTGATGTTGATCTAGATCTCCGCTTTCTACTTTTTCTTTGTCTTCTTACACTTCTCATAGCACGTCTACCTCTTGATTTTGTTTTTCTTTCATTTGTATTAACTTTTAAGTGATGATTTTTGCGGGCCCACACAATGTACGATAGTTTATCGCTATTTGGCATTTGACGCCATCTTTCACCAGCCATACTTGTTACCACTGGAATATTAATTGATTCAACACCGCTTTGTTTGAGGTTTTCACGAAATTCGTGGAGAAATATAAAAAAAGGATTCGTAGAATTTGATTTTGTCCTAACAGCCGCTTCCTTTTTACTTTGATCATTTTTGGATGTTGATTTATACATCTTTATACAATTTTGAAAACAATTGCAAAATAAATAAAAAATGCAATTGAATATATGTACTAAAAATTTAGAAGACAAAAAATTGTTTACGATATATTTTGATGAAATTTATTTTTCAACTAATTTGAAATTATTTATTGATTTGAAGTAATTATAAAAGTTTGAAATATAAAAATTTTCAAAAATTCTTATTTAAAAATAACAAGTAGGTACACTTAAAAAATGTTGAAGGTAAATTTATAACTACATTTGATTTAAAGATGCCAGTGCGTCCGTCTGTCTGGCTAACGGAGTACTAAACCACAAGTAGCAAATACTATGGTGGGTAATACACAGTATTTTGACAAAACTGCATGCAATGTAATATCGCTTGTCTTCATTAACTGAAAAAAGTAGCGGTATCCATTTAATTTTTAAGCGAGAGATGCTATTTATAGCTAACAGAGCGCAAAATACAACTGTGATAAGTTATGCATTTATTTTCTATAGAATTTTATGTGTGAGACTAAAGCGTTTTTGACTGGACAAAAGAATTTGGACATTGCATTTTGGTAGTTATTCTTAGTTTCACGTGCTGTACAAACGTCGTTTTGCAAATTGAAAGGGTTTTTTTTTATTCATTACTTGTCTTATAAGAATGAGTAAAACACTTGAAATAAGTGAAGACCTACGAAATGAGTGCCTCGTCAATCTGTGTATTATCAAATAAACATAAAAAATGTAATTCAACAAACACCTTGGCTAGATCAGGTCATCCACGGAAAAAACTCCCCTAGAGGACCGCATAATTCCGGGAAAAGTTAAAGAAGATGCCCTGATTACTCCATTAGCTGTATCAATTTCTATAGAGTATAACTTATGTTAGTTAGCAGAAAAACAATTGAAAGACGCCTAAAAGAGGCCAATTTTGCAACCTATGTAGCCCGGCAGGTATCCTATATATCACAAAAAAATAAACGTATACATTTGGCATTTGCTCAACAATTTGTAAAGAAGCCTCGATGTTTTTGGGAACAAATATTATGGACTGTTGAAAGTTCATTTGAGTATGATGGATCGAAAAAGAAAATCTTCTGCAGATTACAAATTTCGAAAAAAAATCGCGCCTGTATGTGAACGGATTCTACATGGTGGAGGGTCGGTTATGTTTTGGGGATGTAAACTACTGCGCTCAAAATAAATTTTATAGTTTTTATCCTTATCCTAAAATAAAGAAATAATGTTTTTTCTGTACTAACAAATCAAATTTATTATTAATTATAAAATTAATATAACCTTTCAGTTGGTAACATACAAAATTAAAATAATATTTCTTATTCTTTAAAACAAATCAAAAAAAATCTTACACTCAGAAAAAAAGTTAGTAGAAAAATTTGTAAACGGTTTTCAATCCGACTTTACTATTTTTGTACTGATTTTTAGTAAGAAAATTATTATTTAGAAAATCTTTTTGCTATTTATATTTTACAAATTACAGAGTTTTTACAGAATATTTACAAATTTTTGTTGCTAATTTCAGAAATCATTTTACAAATTTTTGAAAACCGATTTGCTAAAATTAGCAAAAAAAAAATACTAATTTTAAAAAAGTTAAAATTGAAGGAAATGTTATTTCTAATTAAAACTTACACCTACAAACTTAAATTGCCTTAAAATGTTACATAGTTTAAAAAAAGGATCGGAAGTGTCTAAAAATAGGACATCCACTAAAAAGTTTTTTTAGTTCTAAAAATTGGCCCTAAAAAATATTAAAATTTGACCTTTAAAGTGAAAAAATTTACTAAAATATTTTTCAAAACAAAAATTACCAAATTAAAACAAAATTCGTTTATATTTCGTTTATGTTTCAACAATTTTTAATATTTTTAAGCCTTTAATTTTATTTTTAATTTTTTATAAAATATTTTTTGAAAAAATAAATAAAATAAATAAATTTTGATGCTGGATAAAAAAAAGTAAATTTAAAATTTTATACTAAATATTAGTATTTTTTTTTTTTGCTGATTTTAGCAACCAGATTTTAAATTCCATTTTACAAAAAGTATACTAAAATTAAGTAGCGGCTACTAATTTTTCTACTAATTTCATTGTACTACACGTCAGCAGACATGTGTTGCTAAGATTAGCAAAACATACCGCTGGGCTCAAATTAGCAAAATTTCTCTTTGCCATTACAGACTTTTTTTGGTGAGTGTAGTATGATGAAACACTTCCTCCGTTGGCTTTAATAATGCATTTGATTCTATTTGGAATTGATTTTGTCAATTTATTGCACTCATCTATGGTTATTTTCAACCAAATGTCTTTTATAGCATTTTCAACACCTCTGTTGTTGATATTTTATACTCTTGGATATCACGATCAATAATAGATAAAGATCAGAAGATGTTGGGGTCCTATCTAATAAGGCTATATTGTTGTTTTGGAATCAGGCCATCGAAAATTCTTGCTGAGAATAGCTTTGTGCCGTTCCAGAGCCTAAAACTTGGTAGTAATATGAAGGAAACTCTTCAGAAATTAAATCAATGTAGCTTCTAGCATTTAGCCGTCCTTCTTAAATGAATTATAAGCCAGTTCCATGTGCCGTAAAACTCCCCCATAAGCTGACAGATCCACCAGCACCCTGTATACTTGGTTTGAAGCAAAATGGTTAGTCCTTTTCCTGCTTGTACGCCAGACAAATTATAAATTTTTCCGACTGATCAACTCGAAGTGGTAATCATTACTAAAAACAACAGTATTCCATTCTCGTTGACTCTAATTCATATTTTTTTTGCACCAATCCAATCTCTTTTGACGTTGGCACCTGTTACGGAATGGCCGACGTTTTTTAGTATAGCTTTTGAGGTCATGGTTGTAACTTCCAAGCGAGGATGGTCACTCAGACGCTAATTGACGACTTTTAGCGGAGTGATTTCGTTTACGCAGTTGTATTTAATGGCGATCTTGGGCAGATGTTGTGCACTTTGTACGTGCTTGACCCGGCTTATTTGTGAGAGGTTGGGTACGTTCGTAAATGCAGTAGTTGCGCATCACTGCAGCACAATAAAAGTAAAACGTTCAAAAAAGCATCACTTGGCAGCACTGATTTACGTCAAACGTTTTTTTATGCAAACAATTGACAGTACTGCCGCAAATTTTTTCAACTATGGCATCATTAAAGTTTCTTATGCAATAGTGCGAAATCAGTCTTCTTGTTCGTTTTAATTGATTTTTAATTTTATATTTCTTTTAATTCTTTTTTTATTGTAAGTTATTAAAAATTTGGCATTTTACAATCAAGATTTTCAATAATATTTGTTAATGTTATTGTGGTGAACATATTTTTATATTTTGCAAAACGTTCTAAAAAGCAAACTGTGCAGTTGTTGAGCAGTATCAAAGCACCTGCAACAGATGAGCACGCATCAGCAACAAAAGTTGGCATAACTGCCGCAGTAATGCACAATTTTTTTGCATTTACGAACGTACCCGTTCTTCAATAAAAACTTTTTTTTGCTACATTATTATAAGTAGATAAGATTTTATTTTTATATTTTAATAATTTTGAGTGAAAACAAAGTACATGTTTAAATAAAAACTATTTAATTTTTGTTTTAAAGATTAACTTGAAAAGGAGGCGTATTAGTAAAAAAAAATAAAACTAAAATTATATATATATATATATATTTATTTAGGATTTTTGTTATTTTTGTTGAAAATAATTTTTTTTATACACAAAACTCCAAATTTTAAGAAACACACAAAAAAAGGTTAAGATTACCCTGATTTAGATTATAGTTTTGCTTTTGTTTATATAAAAATTAATTAGTAAAATATTTAAAACAAATAATACTTGATGACTCTTATTTAATATGAAAAAATTGTTTTTTTGGGCGTATTTTTTTTAATAAACATCATATTTTCAAAACATTTTTATACACAATAATAAATTGTATTGTGCCACACAGTTACCGAAACAATGGCTCTTTTGCGCGACAAATTCAATGGCCGTGTTTTCTCACGTGGTGGCGATGTCAATTGGCCGTCAAGATCATGTGATTTGACACCGTTGGACTTCTTTCTTTGGGGTTATTTGAAAGAAAAGGTGTACGTCGATAAGCCAGCGACAATTCAAGAGCTAAAGGATGAGATAATTCGGCACATTAACGACATAGAACCTCAATTATGCCTCAGCGTCATCGAAAATTTGGACCATCGGATGGAGGTGTGACGCCGAGGTCGCGGCGGCCATTGGGCCGATATTTTGTTTCATTCATAATTGAACCATACCATATTATCATAATAAAAAGAAATGACAATAATTTCCTA
The DNA here is from genome assembly GCA_949748255.1 of Eustalomyia histrio. Taxonomy (NCBI): domain Eukaryota; kingdom Metazoa; phylum Arthropoda; class Insecta; order Diptera; family Anthomyiidae; genus Eustalomyia; species Eustalomyia histrio. Next base: position 46,649,950 of record OX456527.1, read on the forward strand.
AGGAATTTGTGTTTTATTCAAAATCAACATCGGCCCTTAAAATTTAACCACCCTTTATAAGTAATCTGAGATTTTTTTTTTACCATGATTTTTTTTTTAACATTTTATTAGCTTTTTTAACCAAAACTTTTGTAAAATTTTCACAAAACAAAATTTAAATATTCCTCTTTTTGTATTTCATTTTCCAAATTCCGCTTTTCGATCAAAAGCAGTTGGTCAGGGACCGAATTCGGCATTCCTGATCGAATGAAATCGTTCAAAAGCTGTTTTTAATAAGTAACTACAATAATACTAATAAAAACACCAACTTTAACTTTGATTATCAATCTTGGGCCGAACTACAACATGCCATAAAGTATTGTTAGTTGTATTCTTTTTTAAGTTACTGTGGCAATAGCTTTTGCATAGAAAAACAACTGTTATTGTAGTTAAAAAAAAACAACTACTGATTTCTACACAAAAAACTGTCAGTTCTTAGGAAACACAAAACATAATGTACTTAGTTAGTTTAAACTATGTAAGCGATGCAGTGGTACACCAAAATAGTATAACTCTATTGAGATTTTTTGAATGCTTTTTTCCAGAATATGCCATTCTTTTAAAGGTTAAATTATATGCAGGTAGAGATTTGTAAGTATCCTCTAAAAATTGATTTATTTTTAAATTATAGATCATGAAATATAATTTAAATTTGGGCCCAAAAAATTTTGTATTTGTGTTTGGTTATTTTTATTTCCAATATGGAGATGTGAACTTTTTTTTCATTTTAGTATTTTTTTTTTTGGCAGTCAAATATAAAAATTGTTTTATATGTATTTTTAATTTTATTTAACAGTAAATATTTAAATATACGTGATTTGATAACACTGTTAAATTTTTTATAAAAGTACGTAGTTCGTTGTACAGAATATGTTAATAAGTACTTGGATTACCAAAATATACATGACTGCTTTAATTTGCGGCATTATATCGATGAGAAAAATTACTCTAAATTGAACAATTTCTAAGTAAACTTAAGTGTTGGTGGTAAAAATCAAAAATCATTAAATAAATGATTAAGTAAGTAAACATTTTTACGGTCTCTCCGACACATACGGAATCATGAATCCGGATTGTGCGACACGTTTACGTCCGTAAAACAGGTATCCGTCAAAGCTTGTACATATCGGAACATTAACGGACCGTATAATTGGTTTTTAGAAAACAGTACGTTTTGACTGTGTTATGAAGCCAAATAATAAAAAATAATTAAGTAAAAAAATCACTAAAATCGCGCAACCCTTCGGTTAAGTTTAAATTTGTATGAAAATTAATAAAAAAAAATAGTATAAGTTTGGGTAAATATTCAAGCTCGATTTTTTTTTTTTTGAAAAAACGGCACGGATACGACTTTCAGAAAACGGAGTTATTCCGTATTTTACACGACAAAACCGTCCTTCAATGACTAGTTTTCAACGGACTCAACTCAGTTTTTTACACCACACAGTGGTACGTAAACCTTCGATCTTTGACAGACTTTCAACGGATTCAAATCAGTTTCGATGTTCCTGAAAACGGTACCAGAGTCGGATTCCGTTTATGACTTACTAAAAACGTTGAGTAAACGGAACGTTTTTTATGTTGGGTTTGTTTTAGGTTTTTATTGAAAAAGATTTATTATCGATAGCACGTTATTAAATTTTTCATAAATTTTCGTTATAAAAAATGTCCAATACAAATTTGTCCGTAGCAACACTGGGTAAAATATTGTACTTGTTAGTAAAAAAAAGTATAAATTTTTATTAAAAAATAATGTACGTACCGTTATTTAACAGTTTGATTGAACTTGGAACTGACTGTAAATTTTGAGAAGCTTCTTTGCACCATTTTCTTATATTTGCACTAAAACCCCTTTAAAAAATACCATATTTTTGAAATCATACTAAACGTACATTTTCTTATATTTTATTTTTATTTTTTTTTTTTTATTTATTTTTTATTAAGGTTTGTTTTTCGAATTTTATATAATTATTCCATACAAATTTAAGTAGGTTTAGACTTGCTAAATATCGTAGTTATAGATATAGCTACTTTAAAAATAAGAATTTATAAAAATGATTCCAAGTCTTAGAAATTATTGGCGTTTTTCTTTTAAATGTAAGCAAAAGCATTTGTCATACAAATTTTTGATATTTTATCAAATTTAATTTGATAAAATAATAAAAACAACAAAAGCTTTCAAATAAATTATTTGTTTGTAAGTAAAGGTAGAGCAGGGCAAATAATATAATTGGTCTATTTTGAGTTCCCGCGAGGTCCATATACAAAAACAGCTTTCGTACAAAAGCGGCCCCAAATGCTCAAATTGTATTTGTTTACAAAAAATAAAAAAGTCAGCTAAGTAGGGATAGTTGTTTTCTTTACAAGTCGTTATACATATAGATATAAAATTAAAAAAAAAACAAACCTTTAAACATATTTTTTAATTTTTATGAAATTATCAAACATAACCACAAATTTTAATATTAACTATTTATCAATCATTTTCATCAGAGGGGTGCTCCTGTTGTCTTTTTCTTTACTTCTATTATTTTACACACACACACACTAACGATCGTGCTTTTTGTTTTCTTTACCGACATTTTAGCATACACACACGTATCACTTAATATTTTCTTTGCTACTTAAAAACCATTATTTTTATTATATTTTTGGCTATTATTTTTATGAATTATCATTAAATTAATTACATTTCACTATTTTTTCATTATTTTCGACGATTTTTTTCCTTATTTCTGATACTTTTGCTTAAATTTACGAGGAGCCACTAAAAAGCAAGACACGGATGATTTAGCTGACAATAAAGAACTAAAGAATAGATAGATGCAAATCATTGTAAGGTGTTCTAATAAGAATGAAAGAGAAGGCGACCGATAACTTAATTGTTAGGGTTGCCAGTTTTATGTGTTTTTAATACCCGTATAAAAGTTAAGGAAACGGATATATAATACATAAATAATTATAAATATATATTTGGCTATGTGCAACATCGTTTATATAAAACTAAACAATTTTTCTAAAAACGTTGTTTATACAATTGTTTATAAACTATTATGTAGCATACATGGGATTAATTAATTGAATAGACTTATTCATACACTACTTAAGAACTAAAAACTACTAAAGAACTTAAAAACGTACTAGTGTAGTGTTACATGGACTTTATTATAAAATTGATTTGATCCAAACCAAAAGCGAAATTGATTAATTAGTTCCCAACACTGTCATAAAATTTTCAACAAATTCAATAAGTTTATTTTTAGTTACTTTAACTTGCTTGCGTTATCTACAGAAACAAAGAGTTTATTGGGAGTCCCCAAAGGCGCTGTTAAAAATGGGGACATATGTCCCGAAATTGTGACAGACCTTTTAAATGTGAAGAAAGTCATGCTCCGTGAGAATGTAAATTTGTCCCTTCTCGGGAAAATTTACCTTTTTGTGTAAATTGTAATGAACACGGCCATAGCTTAGAATATAAGAGACATTAAAATAAAGGATGGTATAAAAAATTCTGCTAGAGGAAAAAGGAAATAATTTTGAATAATATCGCTTGTGCAATAAATGTTTCAAATTTTATTCAGAGAGATAAAACGTTTGCAAGTTTATTCCAAAAAGTAATCCCAATCTTAGAATATAAAAGATACAATAAAATAAAGGAAGGCATAAAAAATTCTGCTAGAGAAATAAAGGAAATAATTTCGAATATCGTTTTTGCAATAAATGTTCCAAAATTTATTCAGACACATAAATCGTTTGCAAGTTTATTACAAAAAGTTATCCCAATCAAGACTAATACGCCCAAGAAGATGCCATCCTATATCGTAAATCATAGATTAGATCAGTTAAATACATATGTTGAAATACAATGGTATTGATGTTGCATTTATTCAGGAGACCCTTTTAAGAGAAAATCAAAATTTGACTTTAGAAGGATACTCTTCCTTTAGGGATATTAGCTCTCAGACTTCAACACATTTCTTTAGATTTTGTTCGAATTTGCAACGTTTTTCCTTTCTTTCCGAATGATGCTTCTTTTCTTGATAACTTTCTTTTAAGTGCAAATTTAGTTGATTCAATAAACCCAAATTTTAAAATTCATAGTCTTCCCACATTTTCTGACCACTTTCCTCTTAAGTTAGAAATTAATCTTGAACATTTTAGAATTAATAATGAAACCAGCTAACTTTTATTTCTCTTAAAAATACAAACTCGGAGAAGTTCAAAAATGATATAATTCAGGGACTCTCAAATCATATTCCAAATTCCACAAGAAACTTGTCCAATTTGAAAATTGACTAATTTGCTACAATTGATTTTATAACTAATGTAAGCTCTGAAAAAATCATTTTGAAAAATAGAAAATTTGTTATATCTAACAATATAAAATACCTGTTTAAAATTAAATATAATTGGTAAAGGAATTTAAGGAAAATATATTGTAGTACCTGAAACCGTTTGAATCCTGACTACGTTTTGTTATCAAAGCAAATTCAGTAACTCTCTATTAATATTAAGCTGAATTGTTAAGTGAAAAGCTAAGGAATATGTATTCACCCTGTTACAAATAGAAATTTATATAAAATTGTAGGTTACAGAAAAAATGTCTTTATTAATAAATTATCAGTTGATGTAGTTTCGATAGTGATGTTGAAAAATTGGATAAATTTATGAACTTTCAGGCCGTAATATTCAAAATTGTGATAAACTTGTCAATCGAGGAAAATTAATAACTAGAAATCTTGTGGATTTGACAACATTTCAAATTTTATCATTCGAAATCGCCCTGTTAAAGCGTTTGAGTACCTTGCGATACTTTTTAATCAATGTATAAACAACTCTTATTTTACAAATATGCAGAAGTTTTCTAAAATTATTCCTATTACAAAAATAACCTAATAATGCAGATATTAATAATCTAAGGACAATTTCGTTACTTTCAATTGTAGGGAAACTTTTTGAAAGAATTTTACGTGAGAAAATGGATATTGGAATTATTGAACCTTAAACATTGCACAGTAGTTGTATCTGTGGATGTTGAGAAAGCCTTTGACCACGCTTACCACAATGGAATTTTATATAAAATAATACAAATCGGATTTGATTCTTTTATTATAATATTATTTAAGTTATTTTTCCAATAGAAAATTTTCTATTCAATTAAATCATTTGCTTTCTGATTATGGCGACGTGTATTGCGGTGTTCGCCAGGGATCGATTTTGCCTCCTAATCTTGATAACATTTTTGTGCATGACTTTCCATCATCAGTTTACTCTCATAATGAATCACCACTTTTGGCATTAAATCAATTATCTGAACACTTGAAAGTTATAAGCCATTTTTACGACGAATGGGGTGTAAGAATAAATATCTCACAATGTGAGGCTATCTGCTTACGTAATGCTTCAGGCAAATGCAAGAAATTTGTTGTACCGGAGAGTAAACAATTGAGGCTCTGCATCAACAACATCGAAATTCCGTATAAGAATAATATTATATACCTTGGAGTGACCTTTAATAAACTATTAAAATTTAACAAACCTGCTCGCACTGTTCTGGAAAAAGCAAATAGAATACTGGGTTCCTTCTCCAAATTTCTCTGTAATAAAAATTTATCCGTGAAAACTAAAATTTTATTGTATAAAACGAGCTTAAGACCACACTCAGAATATTATGTAGTTAACTGTTTGTAGTTGAATAAAAAAGTTTTCCGTTCCATTTTAAAATAAAGGAACATACATTTATTTTTCAAAGAAATATCTATATTAACTTTTTTATATATTTATTTTAAATAATTTACTATTATTTACCATTTTTTTCAGTTTCATTTATTTTTTTCATTTGTTTGAAATTTAATAAAAATTTACCCACAAAACGGAAACTTGTGGTTTATTTGTGTCCGTAACAGTTATTACAAATTTAAATTTTGACAGACAGACAGCAACTGTTTCAAAAAAAAAATATTCAAAAAATTTCAATTTGTTTTTTTATTTAAATTCTTTGTATATATACAAAATTTTTCAATACAAATTACAAGAACTTCATAAACACACATACATATACAAACACATTCATACAAAAAGTGTTTATAGCTTCATATGCATACATACATTATGTATTGTGCGAGTATATTAAAAAAAAATACAAAAACGGAAATAATTTCAAATAAATGAAAAAATCATTTATTTTTTAAGGATTGGTAGGTAAAATTTTTACATTTATTTTAACTTATTATATCATTTGTTTCTTACGGATGTGTCAGTTGATTAATCAACATTTAAAAATAAATAACAAATGGCATTTAATTTAAATGAAAATTAAGTAGACCGGTTTTTAAATGAAATTTCATTTCTTTTAAATGATATTTTCAGTTATTTTAACTTACAAAATTTTTTAAGTGCAGTAGTTCTTTATGCAGTTCCAATTTAGATCAATGTTTCAACGATTGTTATAAAGGAAATAAAAATCTTTAAAAGAAAAATACTGCGAAACTGTATGGGTAAACACTTAAAATCCGCGGTATTAAAATACGTTTATATATAATGAGTCTGAAGTAAATATATAATGAGTCTGAAGTAACACCCGTTGGACTTTATGTTTGTGAAATAATTAGAAAATTTATAATTTGGACTAGCTTTCACGAAAACAGATTTGTCTTTGATATTTTCGAACATCAGAAGCACTTTAGTTGGAAAAATGTTAACTATTTATCCCCCATTGTTTACATAAATAAAACTGCACCATCTTTCGATATATTTACCTCTTTGAGACACAATTTTTTCTCAAAAAGTGAGCCAGGCACACATAAGGTTTCGAACAATTTTTATTATGCTTTGGTTGTTTCATTTTCTGTTAGTTATAAGTAAATTTTAAGTTAGTTTTAAGCATACTTAGGAGATTTACTATCAAATTATACTAAGCCTCAGGAGCAAGGGCGTAAATTAGTTATATTTTTATTAATTATTCAATTAAATTTAACGAAATATTGTAAGTCAGTTATTGTTTAGAATCACCTTAATTAGGATATTACATTTTAGTTCTTAGTTTTAATTTTTTCACTGTTCTTTAATAATTGTCAATATTTATACAAAGGCTCAATAAAATAAACCTTACGTATTAATTTATTAAATATATTTTTTAATTTTTATGAAATTATCAAACATAACCTTACATTTTAATATTTACTATTTATCAATTATTTTCATCAGAGGGGGCTCCTGTTGTCTTTTTCTTTACTTTTATTATTTTATACACACACACACTAACGATCGTGCTTTTTGTTTTCTTTATCGACACACACGCATCACTTTATATTTTCTTTGCTTCTTAAAAACCATTTTTTTGATTATATTTTTGGCTATTATTTTTATAAACTTTTATGAATTATCATTAAATTAAATACATTTCACTATTTTTTCATTATTTTCGGCAATTTTTTCCCACATTTCTTACAATTTTGCCTAAATTTACGAGGAGCCATTAAAAAAAAAAACACGGATGATTTAACTGACAATAAAGAACTAAAGAATAGATAAATGCAAATTATTGCAAGGTGTTCTAATAAGAATGAAAGAGAAGGCGACTAATTGTTAGGGTTGCCAGTTTTATGTTTTTTTAAACCCGTATAAAAGTTAAGGAAACGGATATATAAAAAATCGTTTATATAAAACTAAAAAATTTTTCCAAAAACGTTGTTTATACAATTGATTATAAACTATTGTTTATCATACATGGGAATAATTTATTGAATAGACTTATTAATTGATGATTTTATTATCATTGCATTAACATTGTAGTAAAATTATTTTCATTATAAATTTTTTAAATATGATAATAAGTTTAATTGTTTGATTTCATTGATGTTATTTTAAATTCCATTGCAATTAAAAATTAATCAATAAAGAACAAATAATTAAAAAAATATATAATTTAAATTGATACTCTACTAGAGCCAAATTTTGTTCATTTTGCCCTGTCTCGCTTAGTTGTAGAGCTACCGGCCATTTTAGTTTAAAACAGGCGAAAGTTTTGTTCTCCTTAAGTGTTAAAATACTGCGATAATAAAAATAGGCCAGATCCGCGAAAGATCCTAAGGAATTCATTTTAAAAAAACAGTCTATGTAAAGTAATTTAAACATCCCCCTTTTTTTGTAAACTAATGGCTTTTTGATTAATTGTAAATAGTTTTTGGGCCATGAGAACGATTTCTTTGTTATAAGTAGGACAAATGCTAAAGACAGAACATTTTATTACCATTTAATGGTAATGAAATTTACCATTAAATGGTAAAAACTGCTAATGAAAATATATATTTTTTTTGGAACTGTTAACTTTTAAAGCTGTTGAGACATTTACTTTTGAAAAATACATTATTAAGACCATACACTTCATTCTTTCTTTGGCAGTCTTAACCTTACAGGTAAAACTGTCGGTGTCTGACTAAAAACCGTCCTTGAACGCATTCGTTAATATCTGCCCCAACTTGATTTTAACCGTCCGTTTTTAAACGTTTGTTTAAAACTGCTCGTGTGCTTGATTACGCTGTTATAACGGGTTTTGTTCTCCTAGAGAAAACCAGTTAAAATTAGAATGTTTTTAGTTTTTTCTACATTTAACAATACGGGTACGTTCATAAATGCAGTAGTTGCACATCACTGCAGCATTGAAAAATAAAACGTTAAAAAATGCATCACTTGGCAGCACTGAATTACGTCAAAAGTTTTTTAATGCAAACATTTGACAATTTTTTTGCAACTATGACATCATTAAAGTTTCTGATGCAATAGTGAAATGAAATCTGTCTTTTTTTTTCGTATCTATTAATTCTTTTTTTATTACAAGTTAACAAAAAGTTTTCTTTTTACCATCAATATTTTTAATAATATTTGTTAATGTTATTTTGGTAAACATATTTTTATCTTTTGCAAGCCGTTCTAAAAAGCAAACTGTGCAAGTGTTGAGCAGTAGGAAAGCATCTGCAATAGATGATCACGCATTAGCAACAGATAATCACGCATCAGCATAAAAAAATTGGCATAACTGACGCAGAGATGCACAAATTTACTGCATTTATGAAGGTATGTTACGTTGAGATACCAAGTTAATTTAAATTAACAGTGACGACAATCGTTGTCGTCAATCGACCCAGTTATGATTATTCTCCTACATACGCAACTTGTGTACAATACCCAACAACTTGTCTTTTAGTTATATTCCTGCTTCATAAATTCTGTAAAAACTTTTCTAATAAAAGATCTTTACAACAAACAAAATATTGTAATTCACTTTTTAATTTATTTACACAAAAATAAATACAAAACTTGAAAGATTTAACGACATTTGTTTAATATATGTTACATAAAATATTTTCAGAATTTATATTTCTCAATTCAAAAACTTCATCTACGACGTCTGTGTGATGTTGATCTAGATCTCCGCTTTCTACTTTTTCTTTGTCTTCTTACACTTCTCATTGCACGTCTACCTCTTGATTTTGTTTTCCTTTCATTTGTATTAACTTTTAAGTGATGATTTTTGCGGGCCCACACAATGTACGATAGTTTATCGCTATTTGGCATTTGACGCCATCTTTCACCAGCCATACTTGTTACCACTGGAATATTAATTGATTCAACACCGCTTTGTTTGAGGTTTTCACGAAATTCGTGGAGAAATATAAAAAAAGGATTCGTAGAATTTGATTTTGTCCTAACAGCCGCTTCCTTTTTACTTTGATCATTTTTGGATGTTGATTTATACATCTTTATACAATTTTGAAAACAATTGCAAAATAAATAAAAAATGCAATTGAATATATGTACTAAAAATTTAGAAGACAAAAAATTGTTTACGATATATTTTGATGAAATTTATTTTTCAACTAATTTGAAATTATTTATTGATTTGAAGTAATTATAAAAGTTTGAAATATAAAAATTTTCAAAAATTCTTATTTAAAAATAACAAGTAGGTACACTTAAAAAATGTTGAAGGTAAATTTATAACTACATTTGATTTAAAGATGCCAGTGCGTCCGTCTGTCTGGCTAACGGAGTACTAAACCACAAGTAGCAAATACTATGGTGGGTAATACACAGTATTTTGACAAAACTGCATGCAATGTAATATCGCTTGTCTTCATTAACTGAAAAAAGTAGCGGTATCCATTTAATTTTTAAGCGAGAGATGCTATTTATAGCTAACAGAGCGCAAAATACAACTGTGATAAGTTATGCATTTATTTTCTATAGAATTTTATGTGTGAGACTAAAGCGTTTTTGACTGGACAAAAGAATTTGGACATTGCATTTTGGTAGTTATTCTTAGTTTCACGTGCTGTACAAACGTCGTTTTGCAAATTGAAAGGGTTTTTTTTTATTCATTACTTGTCTTATAAGAATGAGTAAAACACTTGAAATAAGTGAAGACCTACGAAATGAGTGCCTCGTCAATCTGTGTATTATCAAATAAACATAAAAAATGTAATTCAACAAACACCTTGGCTAGATCAGGTCATCCACGGAAAAAACTCCCCTAGAGGACCGCATAATTCCGGGAAAAGTTAAAGAAGATGCCCTGATTACTCCATTAGCTGTATCAATTTCTATAGAGTATAACTTATGTTAGTTAGCAGAAAAACAATTGAAAGACGCCTAAAAGAGGCCAATTTTGCAACCTATGTAGCCCGGCAGGTATCCTATATATCACAAAAAAATAAACGTATACATTTGGCATTTGCTCAACAATTTGTAAAGAAGCCTCGATGTTTTTGGGAACAAATATTATGGACTGTTGAAAGTTCATTTGAGTATGATGGATCGAAAAAGAAAATCTTCTGCAGATTACAAATTTCGAAAAAAAATCGCGCCTGTATGTGAACGGATTCTACATGGTGGAGGGTCGGTTATGTTTTGGGGATGTAAACTACTGCGCTCAAAATAAATTTTATAGTTTTTATCCTTATCCTAAAATAAAGAAATAATGTTTTTTCTGTACTAACAAATCAAATTTATTATTAATTATAAAATTAATATAACCTTTCAGTTGGTAACATACAAAATTAAAATAATATTTCTTATTCTTTAAAACAAATCAAAAAAAATCTTACACTCAGAAAAAAAGTTAGTAGAAAAATTTGTAAACGGTTTTCAATCCGACTTTACTATTTTTGTAGTGATTTTTAGTAAGAAAATTATTATTTAGAAAATCTTTTTGCTATTTATATTTTACAAATTACAGAGTTTTTACAGAATATTTACAAATTTTTGTTGCTAATTTCAGAAATCATTTTACAAATTTTTGAAAACCGATTTGCTAAAATTAGCAAAAAAAAAATACTAATTTTAAAAAAGTTAAAATTGAAGGAAATGTTATTTCTAATTAAAACTTACACCTACAAACTTAAATTGCCTTAAAATGTTACATAGTTTAAAAAAAGGATCGGAAGTGTCTAAAAATAGGACATCCACTAAAAAGTTTTTTTAGTTCTAAAAATTGGCCCTAAAAAATATTAAAATTTGACCTTTAAAGTGAAAAAATTTACTAAAATATTTTTCAAAACAAAAATTACCAAATTAAAACAAAATTCGTTTATATTTCGTTTATGTTTCAACAATTTTTAATATTTTTAAGCCTTTAATTTTATTTTTAATTTTTTATAAAATATTTTTTGAAAAAATAAATAAAATAAATAAATTTTGATGCTGGATAAAAAAAAGTAAATTTAAAATTTTATACTAAATATTAGTATTTTTTTTTTTTGCTGATTTTAGCAACCAGATTTTAAATTCCATTTTACAAAAAGTATACTAAAATTAAGTAGCGGCTACTAATTTTTCTACTAATTTCATTGTACTACACGTCAGCAGACATGTGTTGCTAAGATTAGCAAAACATACCGCTGGGCTCAAATTAGCAAAATTTCTCTTTGCCATTACAGACTTTTTTTGGTGAGTGTAGTATGATGAAACACTTCCTCCGTTGGCTTTAATAATGCATTTGATTCTATTTGGAATTGATTTTGTCAATTTATTGCACTCATCTATGGTTATTTTCAACCAAATGTCTTTTATAGCATTTTCAACACCTCTGTTGTTGATATTTTATACTCTTGGATATCACGATCAATAATAGATAAAGATCAGAAGATGTTGGGGTCCTATCTAATAAGGCTATATTGTTGTTTTGGAATCAGGCCATCGAAAATTCTTGCTGAGAATAGCTTTGTGCCGTTCCAGAGCCTAAAACTTGGTAGTAATATGAAGGAAACTCTTCAGAAATTAAATCAATGTAGCTTCTAGCATTTAGCCGTCCTTCTTAAATGAATTATAAGCCAGTTCCATGTGCCGTAAAACTCCCCCATAAGCTGACAGATCCACCAGCACCCTGTATACTTGGTTTGAAGCAAAATGGTTAGTCCTTTTCCTGCTTGTACGCCAGACAAATTATAAATTTTTCCGACTGATCAACTCGAAGTGGTAATCATTACTAAAAACAACAGTATTCCATTCTCGTTGACTCTAATTCATATTTTTTTTGCACCAATCCAATCTCTTTTGACGTTGGCACCTGTTACGGAATGGCCGACGTTTTTTAGTATAGCTTTTGAGGTCATGGTTGTAACTTCCAAGCGAGGATGGTCACTCAGACGCTAATTGACGACTTTTAGCGGAGTGATTTCGTTTACGCAGTTGTATTTAATGGCGATCTTGGGCAGATGTTGTGCACTTTGTACGTGCTTGACCCGGCTTATTTGTGAGAGGTTGGGTACGTTCGTAAATGCAGTAGTTGCGCATCACTGCAGCACAATAAAAGTAAAACGTTCAAAAAAGCATCACTTGGCAGCACTGATTTACGTCAAACGTTTTTTTATGCAAACAATTGACAGTACTGCCGCAAATTTTTTCAACTATGGCATCATTAAAGTTTCTTATGCAATAGTGCGAAATCAGTCTTCTTGTTCGTTTTAATTGATTTTTAATTTTATATTTCTTTTAATTCTTTTTTTATTGTAAGTTATTAAAAATTTGGCATTTTACAATCAAGATTTTCAATAATATTTGTTAATGTTATTGTGGTGAACATATTTTTATATTTTGCAAAACGTTCTAAAAAGCAAACTGTGCAGTTGTTGAGCAGTATCAAAGCACCTGCAACAGATGAGCACGCATCAGCAACAAAAGTTGGCATAACTGCCGCAGTAATGCACAATTTTTTTGCATTTACGAACGTACCCGTTCTTCAATAAAAACTTTTTTTTGCTACATTATTATAAGTAGATAAGATTTTATTTTTATATTTTAATAATTTTGAGTGAAAACAAAGTACATGTTTAAATAAAAACTATTTAATTTTTGTTTTAAAGATTAACTTGAAAAGGAGGCGTATTAGTAAAAAAAAATAAAACTAAAATTATATATATATATATATATTTATTTAGGATTTTTGTTATTTTTGTTGAAAATAATTTTTTTTATACACAAAACTCCAAATTTTAAGAAACACACAAAAAAAGGTTAAGATTACCCTGATTTAGATTATAGTTTTGCTTTTGTTTATATAAAAATTAATTAGTAAAATATTTAAAACAAATAATACTTGATGACTCTTATTTAATATGAAAAAATTGTTTTTTTGGGCGTATTTTTTTTAATAAACATCATATTTTCAAAACATTTTTATACACAATAATAAATTGTATTGTGCCACACAGTTACCGAAACAATGGCTCTTTTGCGCGACAAATTCAATGGCCGTGTTTTCTCACGTGGTGGCGATGTCAATTGGCCGTCAAGATCATGTGATTTGACACCGTTGGACTTCTTTCTTTGGGGTTATTTGAAAGAAAAGGTGTACGTCGATAAGCCAGCGACAATTCAAGAGCTAAAGGATGAGATAATTCGGCACATTAACGACATAGAACCTCAATTATGCCTCAGCGTCATCGAAAATTTGGACCATCGGATGGAGGTGTGACGCCGAGGTCGCGGCGGCCATTGGGCCGATATTTTGTTTCATTCATAATTGAACCATACCATATTATCATAATAAAAAGAAATGACAATAATTTCCTAAGGAATTTGTGTTTTATTCAAAATCAACATCGGCCCTTAAAATTTAACCACCCTTTATAAGTAATCTGAGATTTTTTTTTTACCATGATTTTTTTTTTAACATTTTATTAGCTTTTTTAACCAAAACTTTTGTAAAATTTTCACAAAACAAAATTTAAATATTCCTCTTTTTGTATTTCATTTTCCAAATTCCGCTTTTCGATCAAAAGCAGTTGGTCAGGGACCGAATTCGGCATTCCTGATCGAATGAAATCGTTCAAAAGCTGTTTTTAATAAGTAACTACAATAATACTAATAAAAACACCAACTTTAACTTTGATTATCAATCTTGGGCCGAACTACAACATGCCATAAAGTATTGTTAGTTGTATTCTTTTTTAAGTTACTGTGGCAATAGCTTTTGCATAGAAAAACAACTGTTATTGTAGTTAAAAAAAAACAACTACTGATTTCTACACAAAAAACTGTCAGTTCTTAGGAAACACAAAACATATAGTACTTAGTTAGTTTAAACTATGTAAGCGATGCAGTGGTACACCAAAATAGTATAACTCTATTGAGATTTTTTGAATGCTTTTTTCCAGAATATGCCATTCTTTTAAAGGTTAAATTATATGCAGGTAGAGATTTGTAAGTATCCTCTAAAAATTGATTTATTTTTAAATTATAGATCATGAAATATAATTTAAATTTGGGCCCAAAAAATTTTGTATTTGTGTTTGGTTATTTTTATTTCCAATATGGAGATGTGAACTTTTTTTTCATTTTAGTATTTTTTTTTTTGGCAGTCAAATATAAAAATTGTTTTATATGTATTTTTAATTTTATTTAACAGTAAATATTTAAATATACGTGATTTGATAACACTGTTAAATTTTTTATAAAAGTACGTAGTTCGTTGTACAGAATATGTTAATAAGTACTTGGATTACCAAAATATACATGACTGCTTTAATTTGCGGCATTATATCGATGAGAAAAATTACTCTAAATTGAACAATTTCTAAGTAAACTTAAGTGTTGGTGGTAAAAATCAAAAATCATTAAATAAATGATTAAGTAAGTAAACATTTTTACGGTCTCTCCGACACATACGGAATCATGAATCCGGATTGTGCGACACGTTTACGTCCGTAAAACAGGTATCCGTCAAAGCTTGTACATATCGGAACATTAACGGACCGTATAATTGGTTTTTAGAAAACAGTACGTTTTGACTGTGTTATGAAGCCAAATAATAAAAAATAATTAAGTAAAAAAATCACTAAAATCGCGCAACCCTTCGGTTAAGTTTAAATTTGTATGAAAATTAATAAAAAAAAATAGTATAAGTTTGGGTAAATATTCAAGCTCGATTTTTTTTTTTTTGAAAAAACGGCACGGATACGACTTTCAGAAAACGGAGTTATTCCGTATTTTACACGACAAAACCGTCCTTCAATGACTAGTTTTCAACGGACTCAACTCAGTTTTTTACACCACACAGTGGTACGTAAACCTTCGATCTTTGACAGACTTTCAACGGATTCAAATCAGTTTCGATGTTCCTGAAAACGGTACCAGAGTCGGATTCCGTTTATGACTTACTAAAAACGTTGAGTAAACGGAACGTTTTTTATGTTGGGTTTGTTTTAGGTTTTTATTGAAAAAGATTTATTATCGATAGCACGTTATTAAATTTTTCATAAATTTTCGTTATAAAAAATGTCCAATACAAATTTGTCCGTAGCAACACTGGGTAAAATATTGTACTTGTTAGTAAAAAAAAGTATAAATTTTTATTAAAAAATAATGTACGTACCGTTATTTAACAGTTTGATTGAACTTGGAACTGACTGTAAATTTTGAGAAGCTTCTTTGCACCATTTTCTTATATTTGCACTAAAACCCCTTTAAAAAATACCATATTTTTGAAATCATACTAAACGTACATTTTCTTATATTTTATTTTTATTTTTTTTTTTTTATTTATTTTTTATTAAGGTTTGTTTTTCGAATTTTATATAATTATTCCATACAAATTTAAGTAGGTTTAGACTTGCTAAATATCGTAGTTATAGATATAGCTACTTTAAAAATAAGAATTTATAAAAATGATTCCAAGTCTTAGAAATTATTGGCGTTTTTCTTTTAAATGTAAGCAAAAGCATTTGTCATACAAATTTTTGATATTTTATCAAATTTAATTTGATAAAATAATAAAAACAACAAAAGCTTTCAAATAAATTATTTGTTTGTAAGTAAAGGTAGAGCAGGGCAAATAATATAATTGGTCTATTTTGAGTTCCCGCGAGGTCCATATACAAAAACAGCTTTCGTACAAAAGCGGCCCCAAATGCTCAAATTGTATTTGTTTACAAAAAATAAAAAAGTCAGCTAAGTAGGGATAGTTGTTTTCTTTACAAGTCGTTATACATATAGATATAAAATTAAAAAAAAAACAAACCTTTAAACATATTTTTTAATTTTTATGAAATTATCAAACATAACCACAAATTTTAATATTAACTATTTATCAATCATTTTCATCAGAGGGGTGCTCCTGTTGTCTTTTTCTTTACTTCTATTATTTTACACACACACACACTAACGATCGTGCTTTTTGTTTTCTTTACCGACATTTTAGCATACACACACGTATCACTTAATATTTTCTTTGCTACTTAAAAACCATTATTTTTATTATATTTTTGGCTATTATTTTTATGAATTATCATTAAATTAATTACATTTCACTATTTTTTCATTATTTTCGACGATTTTTTTCCTTATTTCTGATACTTTTGCTTAAATTTACGAGGAGCCACTAAAAAGCAAGACACGGATGATTTAGCTGACAATAAAGAACTAAAGAATAGATAGATGCAAATCATTGTAAGGTGTTCTAATAAGAATGAAAGAGAAGGCGACCGATAACTTAATTGTTAGGGTTGCCAGTTTTATGTGTTTTTAATACCCGTATAAAAGTTAAGGAAACGGATATATAATACATAAATAATTATAAATATATATTTGGCTATGTGCAACATCGTTTATATAAAACTAAACAATTTTTCTAAAAACGTTGTTTATACAATTGTTTATAAACTATTATGTAGCATACATGGGATTAATTAATTGAATAGACTTATTCATACACTACTTAAGAACTAAAAACTACTAAAGAACTTAAAAACGTACTAGTGTAGTGTTACATGGACTTTATTATAAAATTGATTTGATCCAAACCAAAAGCGAAATTGATTAATTAGTTCCCAACACTGTCATAAAATTTTCAACAAATTCAATAAGTTTATTTTTAGTTACTTTAACTTGCTTGCGTTATCTACAGAAACAAAGAGTTTATTGGGAGTCCCCAAAGGCGCTGTTAAAAATGGGGACATATGTCCCGAAATTGTGACAGACCTTTTAAATGTGAAGAAAGTCATGCTCCGTGAGAATGTAAATTTGTCCCTTCTCGGGAAAATTTACCTTTTTGTGTAAATTGTAATGAACACGGCCATAGCTTAGAATATAAGAGACATTAAAATAAAGGATGGTATAAAAAATTCTGCTAGAGGAAAAAGGAAATAATTTTGAATAATATCGCTTGTGCAATAAATGTTTCAAATTTTATTCAGAGAGATAAAACGTTTGCAAGTTTATTCCAAAAAGTAATCCCAATCTTAGAATATAAAAGATACAATAAAATAAAGGAAGGCATAAAAAATTCTGCTAGAGAAATAAAGGAAATAATTTCGAATATCGTTTTTGCAATAAATGTTCCAAAATTTATTCAGACACATAAATCGTTTGCAAGTTTATTACAAAAAGTTATCCCAATCAAGACTAATACGCCCAAGAAGATGCCATCCTATATCGTAAATCATAGATTAGATCAGTTAAATACATATGTTGAAATACAATGGTATTGATGTTGCATTTATTCAGGAGACCCTTTTAAGAGAAAATCAAAATTTGACTTTAGAAGGATACTCTTCCTTTAGGGATATTAGCTCTCAGACTTCAACACATTTCTTTAGATTTTGTTCGAATTTGCAACGTTTTTCCTTTCTTTCCGAATGATGCTTCTTTTCTTGATAACTTTCTTTTAAGTGCAAATTTAGTTGATTCAATAAACCCAAATTTTAAAATTCATAGTCTTCCCACATTTTCTGACCACTTTCCTCTTAAGTTAGAAATTAATCTTGAACATTTTAGAATTAATAATGAAACCAGCTAACTTTTATTTCTCTTAAAAATACAAACTCGGAGAAGTTCAAAAATGATATAATTCAGGGACTCTCAAATCATATTCCAAATTCCACAAGAAACTTGTCCAATTTGAAAATTGACTAATTTGCTACAATTGATTTTATAACTAATGTAAGCTCTGAAAAAATCATTTTGAAAAATAGAAAATTTGTTATATCTAACAATATAAAATACCTGTTTAAAATTAAATATAATTGGTAAAGGAATTTAAGGAAAATATATTGTAGTACCTGAAACCGTTTGAATCCTGACTACGTTTTGTTATCAAAGCAAATTCAGTAACTCTCTATTAATATTAAGCTGAATTGTTAAGTGAAAAGCTAAGGAATATGTATTCACCCTGTTACAAATAGAAATTTATATAAAATTGTAGGTTACAGAAAAAATGTCTTTATTAATAAATTATCAGTTGATGTAGTTTCGATAGTGATGTTGAAAAATTGGATAAATTTATGAACTTTCAGGCCGTAATATTCAAAATTGTGATAAACTTGTCAATCGAGGAAAATTAATAACTAGAAATCTTGTGGATTTGACAACATTTCAAATTTTATCATTCGAAATCGCCCTGTTAAAGCGTTTGAGTACCTTGCGATACTTTTTAATCAATGTATAAACAACTCTTATTTTACAAATATGCAGAAGTTTTCTAAAATTATTCCTATTACAAAAATAACCTAATAATGCAGATATTAATAATCTAAGGACAATTTCGTTACTTTCAATTGTAGGGAAACTTTTTGAAAGAATTTTACGTGAGAAAATGGATATTGGAATTATTGAACCTTAAACATTGCACAGTAGTTGTATCTGTGGATGTTGAGAAAGCCTTTGACCACGCTTACCACAATGGAATTTTATATAAAATAATACAAATCGGATTTGATTCTTTTATTATAATATTATTTAAGTTATTTTTCCAATAGAAAATTTTCTATTCAATTAAATCATTTGCTTTCTGATTATGGCGACGTGTATTGCGGTGTTCGCCAGGGATCGATTTTGCCTCCTAATCTTGATAACATTTTTGTGCATGACTTTCCATCATCAGTTTACTCTCATAATGAATCACCACTTTTGGCATTAAATCAATTATCTGAACACTTGAAAGTTATAAGCCATTTTTACGACGAATGGGGTGTAAGAATAAATATCTCACAATGTGAGGCTATCTGCTTACGTAATGCTTCAGGCAAATGCAAGAAATTTGTTGTACCGGAGAGTAAACAATTGAGGCTCTGCATCAACAACATCGAAATTCCGTATAAGAATAATATTATATACCTTGGAGTGACCTTTAATAAACTATTAAAATTTAACAAACCTGCTCGCACTGTTCTGGAAAAAGCAAATAGAATACTGGGTTCCTTCTCCAAATTTCTCTGTAATAAAAATTTATCCGTGAAAACTAAAATTTTATTGTATAAAACGAGCTTAAGACCACACTCAGAATATTATGTAGTTAACTGTTTGTAGTTGAATAAAAAAGTTTTCCGTTCCATTTTAAAATAAAGGAACATACATTTATTTTTCAAAGAAATATCTATATTAACTTTTTTATATATTTATTTTAAATAATTTACTATTATTTACCATTTTTTTCAGTTTCATTTATTTTTTTCATTTGTTTGAAATTTAATAAAAATTTACCCACAAAACGGAAACTTGTGGTTTATTTGTGTCCGTAACAGTTATTACAAATTTAAATTTTGACAGACAGACAGCAACTGTTTCAAAAAAAAAATATTCAAAAAATTTCAATTTGTTTTTTTATTTAAATTCTTTGTATATATACAAAATTTTTCAATACAAATTACAAGAACTTCATAAACACACATACATATACAAACACATTCATACAAAAAGTGTTTATAGCTTCATATGCATACATACATTATGTATTGTGCGAGTATATTAAAAAAAAATACAAAAACGGAAATAATTTCAAATAAATGAAAAAATCATTTATTTTTTAAGGATTGGTAGGTAAAATTTTTACATTTATTTTAACTTATTATATCATTTGTTTCTTACGGATGTGTCAGTTGATTAATCAACATTTAAAAATAAATAACAAATGGCATTTAATTTAAATGAAAATTAAGTAGACCGGTTTTTAAATGAAATTTCATTTCTTTTAAATGATATTTTCAGTTATTTTAACTTACAAAATTTTTTAAGTGCAGTAGTTCTTTATGCAGTTCCAATTTAGATCAATGTTTCAACGATTGTTATAAAGGAAATAAAAATCTTTAAAAGAAAAATACTGCGAAACTGTATGGGTAAACACTTAAAATCCGCGGTATTAAAATACGTTTATATATAATGAGTCTGAAGTAAATATATAATGAGTCTGAAGTAACACCCGTTGGACTTTATGTTTGTGAAATAATTAGAAAATTTATAATTTGGACTAGCTTTCACGAAAACAGATTTGTCTTTGATATTTTCGAACATCAGAAGCACTTTAGTTGGAAAAATGTTAACTATTTATCCCCCATTGTTTACATAAATAAAACTGCACCATCTTTCGATATATTTACCTCTTTGAGACACAATTTTTTCTCAAAAAGTGAGCCAGGCACACATAAGGTTTCGAACAATTTTTATTATGCTTTGGTTGTTTCATTTTCTGTTAGTTATAAGTAAATTTTAAGTTAGTTTTAAGCATACTTAGGAGATTTACTATCAAATTATACTAAGCCTCAGGAGCAAGGGCGTAAATTAGTTATATTTTTATTAATTATTCAATTAAATTTAACGAAATATTGTAAGTCAGTTATTGTTTAGAATCACCTTAATTAGGATATTACATTTTAGTTCTTAGTTTTAATTTTTTCACTGTTCTTTAATAATTGTCAATATTTATACAAAGGCTCAATAAAATAAACCTTACGTATTAATTTATTAAATATATTTTTTAATTTTTATGAAATTATCAAACATAACCTTACATTTTAATATTTACTATTTATCAATTATTTTCATCAGAGGGGGCTCCTGTTGTCTTTTTCTTTACTTTTATTATTTTATACACACACACACTAACGATCGTGCTTTTTGTTTTCTTTATCGACACACACGCATCACTTTATATTTTCTTTGCTTCTTAAAAACCATTTTTTTGATTATATTTTTGGCTATTATTTTTATAAACTTTTATGAATTATCATTAAATTAAATACATTTCACTATTTTTTCATTATTTTCGGCAATTTTTTCCCACATTTCTTACAATTTTGCCTAAATTTACGAGGAGCCATTAAAAAAAAAACACGGATGATTTAACTGACAATAAAGAACTAAAGAATAGATAAATGCAAATTATTGCAAGGTGTTCTAATAAGAATGAAAGAGAAGGCGACTAATTGTTAGGGTTGCCAGTTTTATGTTTTTTTAAACCCGTATAAAAGTTAAGGAAACGGATATATAAAAAATCGTTTATATAAAACTAAAAAATTTTTCCAAAAACGTTGTTTATACAATTGATTATAAACTATTGTTTATCATACATGGGAATAATTTATTGAATAGACTTATTAATTGATGATTTTATTATCATTGCATTAACATTGTAGTAAAATTATTTTCATTATAAATTTTTTAAATATGATAATAAGTTTAATTGTTTGATTTCATTGATGTTATTTTAAATTCCATTGCAATTAAAAATTAATCAATAAAGAACAAATAATTAAAAAAATATATAATTTAAATTGATACTCTACTAGAGCCAAATTTTGTTCATTTTGCCCTGTCTCGCTTAGTTGTAGAGCTACCGGCCATTTTAGTTTAAAACAGGCGAAAGTTTTGTTCTCCTTAAGTGTTAAAATACTGCGATAATAAAAATAGGCCAGATCCGCGAAAGATCCTAAGGAATTCATTTTAAAAAAACAGTCTATGTAAAGTAATTTAAACATCCCCCTTTTTTTGTAAACTAATGGCTTTTTGATTAATTGTAAATAGTTTTTGGGCCATGAGAACGATTTCTTTGTTATAAGTAGGACAAATGCTAAAGACAGAACATTTTATTACCATTTAATGGTAATGAAATTTACCATTAAATGGTAAAAACTGCTAATGAAAATATATATTTTTTTTGGAACTGTTAACTTTTAAAGCTGTTGAGACATTTACTTTTGAAAAATACATTATTAAGACCATACACTTCATTCTTTCTTTGGCAGTCTTAACCTTACAGGTAAAACTGTCGGTGTCTGACTAAAAACCGTCCTTGAACGCATTCGTTAATATCTGCCCCAACTTGATTTTAACCGTCCGTTTTTAAACGTTTGTTTAAAACTGCTCGTGTGCTTGATTACGCTGTTATAACGGGTTTTGTTCTCCTAGAGAAAACCAGTTAAAATTAGAATGTTTTTAGTTTTTTCTACATTTAACAATACGGGTACGTTCATAAATGCAGTAGTTGCACATCACTGCAGCATTGAAAAATAAAACGTTAAAAAATGCATCACTTGGCAGCACTGAATTACGTCAAAAGTTTTTTAATGCAAACATTTGACAATTTTTTTGCAACTATGACATCATTAAAGTTTCTGATGCAATAGTGAAATGAAATCTGTCTTTTTTTTTCGTATCTATTAATTCTTTTTTTATTACAAGTTAACAAAAAGTTTTCTTTTTACCATCAATATTTTTAATAATATTTGTTAATGTTATTTTGGTAAACATATTTTTATCTTTTGCAAGCCGTTCTAAAAAGCAAACTGTGCAAGTGTTGAGCAGTAGGAAAGCATCTGCAATAGATGATCACGCATTAGCAACAGATAATCACGCATCAGCATAAAAAAATTGGCATAACTGACGCAGAGATGCACAAATTTACTGCATTTATGAAGGTATGTTACGTTGAGATACCAAGTTAATTTAAATTAACAGTGACGACAATCGTTGTCGTCAATCGACCCAGTTATGATTATTCTCCTACATACGCAACTTGTGTACAATACCCAACAACTTGTCTTTTAGTTATATTCCTGCTTCATAAATTCTGTAAAAACTTTTCTAATAAAAGATCTTTACAACAAACAAAATATTGTAATTCACTTTTTAATTTATTTACACAAAAATAAATACAAAACTTGAAAGATTTAACGACATTTGTTTAATATATGTTACATAAAATATTTTCAGAATTTATATTTCTCAATTCAAAAACTTCATCTACGACGTCTGTGTGATGTTGATCTAGATCTCCGCTTTCTACTTTTTCTTTGTCTTCTTACACTTCTCATTGCACGTCTACCTCTTGATTTTGTTTTCCTTTCATTTGTATTAACTTTTAAGTGATGATTTTTGCGGGCCCACACAATGTACGATAGTTTATCGCTATTTGGCATTTGACGCCATCTTTCACCAGCCATACTTGTTACCACTGGAATATTAATTGATTTAACCCCGCTTTGTTTGAGGTTTTCACGAAATTCGTGGAGAAATATAAAAAAAGGATTCGTAGAATTTGATTTTGTCCTAACAGCCGCTTCCTTTTTACTTTGATCATTTTTGGATGTTGATGCATACATTTTTATACAATTTTTAAAACAATTGCAAAATTCAACAAATGCAAATTAATATACTAAAAATTTAGAAGAAAAAAATTGTTCACGATATATTTTAATGAAATATATTTTTCAACTAATTTGAAATTATTTATTGATTTGAAGTAAATATAAAAAGTATGAAATATAAAAATTTTCAAAAATTTTTATTTAAAAATAACAAGTAGGTACACGTAAAAAAATGTTGAAGGTAAATTTATAACTACATTTAATTTAAAGATGCCAGTGCGTCCGACTGTCTGGCTGTCGGTGTACTAAACAATATTTTGGCAAAACTGCATGCAATGTAATATCGCTGGTCTTCATTAACTGAAAGAAGTAACGGTATCCATTTAATTTTTAAGCGAGAGAGGCTATTTGTAGCTAATACAGTGCAAAAGACAACTGCATTTATTTTCTATAGAATTTTATGTGTGAGACTAAAAAGCGTTTTTGGCTGGACAAAAGAATTTTGACATTGCATTTTTGTAGTTATTCTTAGTTTTACGTGCTGTACAAACGTCGTTTTGCAAATTGAAAAGGTTTTTTTTTTATTCATTACTTGTCTTATAAGAATGAGTAAAACACTTGAAATAAGTAAAGACCTACGAAATGATGGCCTCGTCAATCTGTCGATTGACATAAAAAATTGAATTCAACAAACAACTTTGCTAGATCAGGTCATCCACTGAAAAAACTGCCCGAGAGGACCGCATAATTCTGGGAAAAGTTAAAGAAGATGCCCTGATTACTCCAATAGCTGTATCAATTTCTATAAATGAGGAGTATAACATATTAGTTGGCAGAAAAACAATTGAAAGACGCCTAAAAGAGGCCAATATTGCAACCTATGTAGCCCGGCAAGTATCCCATATATCACAAAAAAATAAATGTATACGTTTGGCATTTGCTCAACAATTGGTAAACAAGCCTCGATGTTTTTGGAAACAAATATTATGGACTGTTGAAAGTTCATTTGAAAATCTTCTGCAGGTTGCCAAAGAAATTTCGAAAAAATGGCGCCTGTATGTGAACGGGTTCTACATGGTGGAGGGTCGGTTATGTTTTGGGGATGTAAACTACTGCACAAAAATATAGCGCACTTCAAAATAAATTTTATAGTTTTTATCCTTATCCTTTTAATAAAATAAAGAAATAATGTTCATCACTTTGCTTCGACGTCGACATCACTTCGACACCAAATTGGTATTCTAAAACAGTGTTGTAATGACGTTGACAGTTTATCGATTTAAACAAAAACACATCTCTAAAAATTGAGTCGGCAGATTTATTTTGTTTATTTTTTTTTGCGAAAAAATGTTTTTTTATGTGTAATTTAAATTCTGATGATTCTGATAAATTGGAAAGAAGACTAATCATACAGAAATTCAATATCTTTAATCTGCCGAAAAACAAGTGAGTAGCAAAATCAAAGTCTGTTACTTTAAAGAATGTTAATCTTCTAATTTTTTTTAAAAGGTTTAAAAGTTACTTTTGGCTGAATAAAACAGCCTTCAAAGATGTGCTGGAAACAATAGCACCTAATTTGAAAACCGGAATCAAGTCCACATTTATTTCCAAAACAATAAAGTTGGCAGCTACATTAAGATTTTTAGCCCAGGGGTCGTACCAGCTCAGTGTTGGAAACGACTTTAACTTAGGGTTCAGCTGTTTCTGAAACTGTAGAAGATTTGCCACAGCTTCCTCCAGCGGGCTCAATATAAATTGCTTGAATCTTGCGCCACCTGTAGCATTACACTCGGCTTTGTTGGCTACCATTTTCTTTTTAACTTTAAATTTTAAGTCTCGCCAAACCTATAAATAAATTTTGTTATATTTTTATAATGCACTTTATATAATCATGCTTTTTTTCTGCCATCCATCTCATATTATTCTCGGTGGGCCAAGTGCATTTAATAAATTTGATATTTCTTCCGATTTTTTCCGTTTTTTTTTCCAGTCATTACTTTTCCTCAAGTCGTTACTAAAAATTGTGTCAACAAAATCAGAGTCGTTTCAAGACAATATCGTCGTCACTTTTTCTTACAGAATACCAAATACTTGTCGACAGATATCAATTATTTTCGATAACGACAACGGGAATACCATTTAAAAAAAAAAAATCCCAAGACAACATTGTCTTGTGTCGATGACGACATTTAGAATAAGGGTGAATATAACCTTTCAGTTGGTAGCATACAAAATTAAAATAATATTTCTTATTCTTTAAAACAAATCAAAAAAATCATGGTTCAAATTTATAGCGCACATACAATGCAAATTAATAATTTAATCCATTTTATGAAAATTAAAAAAAAAATAATACTTAGTATGATGAAACACTTTCTCCGTTGGCTTTAATAATGCATTTGATTCTATTAGGAATTGATTTTATCAATTTATTGCACACATGGTAATTTTCCACTAAATGTCTTTTGGAGCATTTTCAACACCTCTGTTGTTGATATTTTATACTCTTGGTTATCACGATCAATAATATACCAAATATTTTTGATAGTATAAAGATCAGAAGATGTTGGGGTCCTATCTAATAAGGCTATATTGGCCATCGAAAATTCGGCCTTATAACACGTGCTTGACCTGGCTTATTTGTGAGAGGTTCTTCAAAAAAAAAAACTTTTTTTTGCTACATTATTATAAGTAGATAAGATTTCATTTTTATTTTGTAATAATTTTAATTGAAAAAAAGTACATGTTTAAATAAAAACTATTTAATTTTTGTTTTAAAGATTAACTTGAAAAGGAGAAGTATTAGTAAAAAAAAATAAAACTAAAATTATATATATATATTTATTTAGGATTTTTGTTATTTTTGTTAAAAATTATTTTTTTCTTTACATACATAAAACTCCAAACTTTAAGAAACACACAAAAAAAGGTTAAGAATACCCTGATTTAGATTATAGTTTTGTTTTTTTTTTTTATATAAAAATTAATTAGTAAAATATTTAAAACAAATAATACTTGATGACTCTTATTTAATATGAAAAATTTGTTTTTGGGCGTATTTTTTTTTTTTTTTAATAAACATCATAATTGCTATATTTAGGTAAACATTTGGAAGTTTTTTAAATTAACGATAGACATGTTCGTTTACTTAATATAATTTTCATTTATTTTTACTACAATTGAAAAATTTCAATACAAAAAACTTTTCAATTGCAGTAAAATTAGTAAAAATTAATCATACGTAACGTAGTAACAGATCTTCATAAGGTTGTGTCCCTTCATCTTATTTATTTAGATTGAGTCTACTGATTTTTTTTAAGTTACGTTACGTATAAGTAATTTTAAGTTAAACGAACACACCGATTGTTGTTTCTTTCTTATATGTAATTAAACCAATTTTATTTTAAGAATTTTGAAAAGTTTATAAAAAATAGTAAGAGATCGAAAATAATTTTTTTTTAATTGTATATTTATTCTTTATTTTCACTGCGTATTTGCATAATTTTCTTTTTAACCAACGTACGTACTTGTTGTGGCGTAGTTGTTGTACTTTGTTGTTGTTGATGCTGCTGGGAAGTTGATGATGTGACCGTAGCTCCTTGGGAAGTTTGTGTTATGGTCATTATTTCAGTTTGTGTTAAATTAGAAGTATTCATTTGCTGTTGTTGTTGCTGTTGTCCAGATGAACTTACTACCACATTTTGTTGCTGCTGCTGCTGTTGTTGTTGATGCTGTTGTTGTTGCTGTTGTAACGACTGTTGTTGCACAACAGCCACAAGATTACCACCAGCTGTTGTTTGTAAACGTACCGGACTAGCATTTTGTCGTTGACTTTGTTGTGCTGCCGCTTGTTGTTGTATGGCAGTAATAATTGCCTGTTGTGTCTGTGATTGTGATCCGGATGTTGCCACTTTAATCGTGCCCGCTATACTTTGCCCACCTGTAACATGGGCTCGTATGTTGCCAGCCGCTAAAGCTTGAGCTGATGCGGCAGAAACAACCTGAAAATTGAATACAAATATGAATTAAATGCAATTGACACACTGACTGCCCATATCTACTATACCCCAGTAGTGGTTACATGTATTGTCAAATTTTTTATCAATAATTATAAAAGTGACATTCGTATCCCCAATGCTGGGAAATAATAAAAATTAAGCAGCAAGAGAAAATTTTTCAATAGCTTTGGGTCACTATTAAAATCAATAGTATCTTGTTCCACAACGGTATTATTTATTTTCACAGACCCATATAATGTTCTTAATTGGCGCATAGTTGCTGATTCTAGAAAATAAATGAAATTCCATGTATCGACAATTTTTTTTTTAGCGGATTGGGTGTAAATCCATTATTTATTATTTTTGATTCGAAGACCCCACACCTGAACTTTTAATTTCTTTTTTTTTAATTGTTTATTTTTATTTTTCTTTTATAAATTCAATATTAAACTATGTTCAATGTAAGGTTTGTTTTTTTTTTAGAATTTTATAGAAATATTCCATACAAATATAAGGAGATATGTACTTTCTATGTAGTTATAGCTACTTAAAAATTAAGAATTTATAAAAATGCTGCCAAGTCTTGGCAATTCTTGGCCTTTCTCTTTTAAATGTTAACAAAAATATTTGTCATAAAAATACTTGAAATTTTTGTATTTTTAATTTGATAAAATATTAAAAACCACAAAAGCTAATAGATACATTATTTATTTGTAAGTGCAGGTCAAACAATATAATTGCTCTTTTTATCGTTCGTACAAAGGCGGCCCCGAAAAAATCAAATTGTATTTGTTTACAAAAAATAAAGCAATGTCAGGGAAGTAGGGATAGTCGTTTTCTTTACAAGTAGTTATAGATATAAAATTCGAAAACAAAACAAACCTATAAAATAATATAAAACAATTAATTATAACAAAAAGTTCATTACAATATCCAATTTTTTTTTTAGAATTTGTTAAGTACAGATACGGAAAAAAGTATATGGTACAAAGTAATAATGGTACGGTAGTAAATAGTAAGATTCCATCTCCCATTAAATACTAATTTTTTACAACGCTTCATCTATCCTCTATCAAAAAACATTAATTACTCTCACATTTATCTCATAGATTTACCGTTATTTATTATTTATTTTTTTTAAATTAAGGTTAATAATTTTAATATAAAAAAGCTAATACACTGTAAGCATAATTCTTAATCATAACATTTATAAGAGTTTTTTGAATTGTTTATTTGTTTTTTATTACATAAAACAAATGACAGATCAAAATGTCCCGAGGAAGCCATTTGTCTCTGTTGAGCGTACGAAAATAGAATAGATATTGCGAATCTGGGTGCACAATTACAGATATTGCCCTTACACTTAATAAATCGAAAACAACAATTTAAAATTATGTAAAAAACTCCAACATCATATGGAACTTTTAAAAGATGTGGAAGACAACCAAAAGCAAGGGAACGCAATAAAACAAAAATTAAACGCCTGGCAGTCATAAACAATTTCAGTTGTGGTAAAATAAAAGGAAAACTAAGTTTAGATATTACTCCAAGACGAATAAACTTTATCAAAACCAAAGCTTACACCAAGACACAAGGAATCAAGATTTGCATTCGCAGAATATAAATTCTGTGAAGGAGAATGGAAAAAAATTTAATCTTGACGACCCTGATGGTTATCAAGGTTATTGGAGAGTCAAAGGTCAACCACAACAAATACGGGTAGCCCGAAATTTTAAAAGAGGATACCTTAAGACTTGGATATCATTTGAAAACAAGCCAAGCAGTTTATAAAAATGGACGTTGTCATAATTCATTAAACGAGTTGAGAGCAGCTATAATTAAAGAATGGTCTAAAATTCCACAAAATGAACTTCATAGTTTCGTCAACTCAATGCCTTTTCGTTTAAATGAAGTTATTGTTAACGTTGGAGGTCATACACATTATTTAGAAGTAAAAAACAACAGTTAATTGATATAAATTTTGTTTAGTTCTCTATTTCACACTGAAGTTTCTTATTTTTTAAAAATTAATAAAGAAAAATAATCAAAACTTAAAATGTATCGATTATTTTATTTTACAATGTCTATAGAATCTATAAAGGATATTAACTCAAAGTATGAAATAATTCCAGAGAAGTTCTTTTAATTAGTCACTTGCACCATATACTTTTTTCCTTGTCTGTATCTTCCTTCACATCATTAGGCCTTCGAAATGAAACTCATAGCACAGCAGTGAATGAACTCTAAAAATATATTTAGATCTAGTCTCCCATACAATCCAACCATCCCAGTTTTGCTTAAATTAACTATTTCATTCAGATTTATATCTATATTTTCTGCCGGTATTTTTCACGGAATTTGGACCGCCTCCCGAAAATTTACAGAAATTATACTAAGTGTATTAATATGCCCGTCACTAACTATTTACTTATTTTCAATTTAATATTTAAAAAATTCAGTGGTGGCAAAGTTAAATCCATTTTTGTTTTTTCAAAAAATTCTTTAGAATTTCATTTAATTTTAATTTAACTATTTGACCAATTATTGCTAATCATAAATATTGACAAAATTATAATTTTCTCTTACCTGTATAGTTTGCCGTTGATTTGATTGCGAAGCAACCGAAACGGGTATTACACGACCCACACTAGTTTTGCCCAAAACAAAATTGGTCGTAGCCAATGTACCCGTTTGCCCTGATTGACGCATAGCTTGTTGTATCTGTTGTACGGTCACCGAACTGGGCAGAGATTTTGTATTTTGTATATGAACCAATTGAGTTTGTACACCAGCCGTATTGGAAGAGCTAGACGATGAGGAGGATGACGACGACGATGAACTAGATTGAGAAGTTTTTTGAGAAACTTGGATAGATTGCTGGGGATTATTGGTAGACTGTGTTATGGTAGTATTTTGTTGCTGTGCCTGAGCCGCTGCTTGGGCTGCTTGTATTTGTGTCATTCTAGAGATTTTACGAGGCATGGCCGCCAATTGTTGTTGTTGCTGTTGCATATGCAGTTGCCGCATTTGTGATTGATTAGCCATGGTAACCTTAATTTGACCTCCTGGTTTTAATTGCGACAAAGCCATATTAACGGTATTTTGTGTTTGCTGCTGTTGGGTGTTGACTGTAATACCCTGCTGCTGTTGAGAGGAGGAAGATGAGATAGAAGTGGCCACTGATGTTTTTACTAATGTGGCAATTTGTTGTGGTGTTATTTGTTGTACTTGTTGCTGTTGTTGCGTGCCTGATTGTTGGACATTTGTTTGTTGTGTATTTGTGATTGGGGTCTGTTGTAATTGTATATTTTGTCCGGTAGAGGTGGTAAATATTTGTCCACCTTGTTGTATAACTTGAGTTGTTTTTTGTTGTTGTGCTGCTGATATAATTTGTCTTTTAACCAACAACATATCTGTTTCTCCCACTTGCCTTGTAATAGTTTGTTTTCCAGTAGCCGCTGCCACTTGTTTGATAAATTGTGCTCGTGTCTGTTGGGCCTGTTGTTGCTGATGAACCTGTGAGGCGGCGACTGTTGTTACTACACCAGCTGAACTGGGTGTTGTGGCAGCAACATTTGATGTTGCTACTGTTACTTTCTGTCCCTGCACAACTTGTACCGTTGTTGGTCCAGATCCAGTTTGCATGAGTTGCCCTTGTATTATGGTACCTTGAGCATTTACCAAAGCTGTTTGTCCCGAGGCAGTTTGTACTACGGTTTGTTGTCCCTGTTGTCCGGTTGCTGTAGCTTGTAGTACTTTCAATTGTTGCCTTTGTCGATAGAGTTGTATATGAGTGGGTTGTTGTGCATTGCCTTGTTGTGCTGCGGCAGCAGCAGCAGCAGCAATTTTCTGTCCTTGTTGCAGCGAACTTACCCGTATACCTTTAGTAACCACTTGTTGAGTTCCCGAGGGCATAGAGGCTAATTGAAATTGTGCTGCTTGTAGTTGAGCTTGAGCAACATTTGTTCCCAGACTTGACATGGAGACAATAGTAGGACTTGGATTTCCTGAATTTCTTTGTTGTAGCACAACATCCTGTAGTGTTGTGCCCGAAGGAGCGGCTACTATGCGTTGAGCTCGTAAAGCTGCTGTATTCAATGTAGTAACAGTTGCTGTTGGTTGTTGCATACCAGAGGAAGTGGTTAATACCGTTCCCACCGTGGCTAATTGTGATACGGAAACGACTTGTGGCAATGACTGTGTTTGTACAATTGATCCCACCTGTGGTGAGGAGGATACTATAGTTTGCTGTGGTGATAGTGAAACTAGTTGTGCTGAGGATGAGGCAACTTGTGTTGCATGATGTTGTTGTTGCTGTTGTTGACTAACCGCCGAAGATATTGTTTGTACGGGTGTGGTTAATACAACTGATACTGAAGATGGTGTGGCTACCAAGTTGCCGCTTGATGTTTGTTGCTGTAATTGTACATGTTGTGTGTTGCCCTGATTGTTGCTAGATTGTTGTTGCAACTGTTGCATTTGTGTGGTGGTTAATAAACCAGATTGTGGTGCTACTATGGCTTTGACAATTTGGGTGGTTGTAGGTGTTCCATGTTGTCTTAACAAATGTTGTTGGGTTGCTTGGCTTGTTGTTGCTTGTACAAGGGTTTGTTGTTGTTGTTGATGTTGTGAAGTTGTAGCATGTTGTAGAACTATAGCCGTGGCAGTTTGTTGTTGAGATTGTTGTTGTGTTACTCCTGCAGCTGAAGTTAATTGATGTATTTGTAATTGTTGTGTATGAAGACCAGGTGGAGCATTTGTCACCTGAACCTGTTGTTGTTGTTGTTGTTGCTGCTGCTGATGTTGTTGTACTAGGTCTTGTAAATGTGTAGTCTGTGCTTGTCCTACCTGTTGTTGTACAATATTTACCGTAGTGTTGCATGTCTGCTGTTGCACACCCTGACAAACTTGTGATGTTTGTTGTTGCTGGGAATTACCCGCTGGTGGGGGTGGAGGTGGTGGACATTGTGCTCTTTGTTTTTCACGTATTTTATTTGCCTTCATTGCGGCTATATTTTGTGGTGTTATCGGTTGATCATAATTATTTATACCAAATTCTTTTAAAACTTCCATATGTTTGGGATTCATCATACTGGGTGTACTAAAGTGTCTCTTGGGCGCTGGTGCCTTTTTCAAATAGGCCGTTTTTAAACAATCAAAGCGTGAACGCATTATTTTAGTAAACGATGCATTATTATCATTAGCATAGAGCTGTGTTGTTTTAAGGCATCTTAAAGGACTCTTTAGATATTCTGATTTTAAAGCTGTTTTCACTTTCTTTTGTTTCTTAGGACTTTCCACCAATTTTCCTTCTTCTCTGGGTTGAATTACAGCCTCATAACGCCAACGACATTGTTTTGGTGACCGATATGTCTTGGAAAAGGCATTAACTATTTCAGCTACCAAATCCCAATTGGGCGTATGTCCTGGCGATAGTAACATTAGGTTGCAGGGTAGTCCCTGTATATTAACCAATACATGTAACATGGCTATATCTTCAAAAATACACCATTCCGCCATTCCCTCTGGCTCGGTTAGGGGTTTCAGTGGTAGCGGTGGTTTTAATCCCGGTATTTGTACATTTGGCTTGAATATTCCACGGTAGCGTTGCATTTTTAAATCTCTTCGTATTCGTAATATAGCCGCCGAAGGTCTATCGAAAAGTGAGCGTGGTGCACTTAGCATTTCTTCTTTACGTGGTTTTGCTGGTCGCTTGTCCAACGCATACCCCCCCTCGTTTTTATAACGTTTGTGGTCTTTTTTAATGTATACCGGCGGTAGTTCTGATTCTGGTATTGGTTCAACATCATACATAAAGGCTAGGGAGTAATCGATGTAGACATCACCATCATCTTGAGGAGGAGTCGGAGGACACCACATCTAGTTTGAAATAAAAATGAGAGAAAATTGTTAAAATTTGTTAAATATATTAAAGTAAAAACTATATATAAAAATTGTTTTTGAATTGAAAATATGAGTGATTAAAAAGTATGGCCCTTTTTCAATTAAAACGCTAAAAAATGTTAATAATATTTTTAAATGTCTATCATTTTTAATCGACACTATAAAAATTTACTCTAGCATTCAAATTGCTACATAAATAAAAAATATATTATACAGAATAGTGATGTTGGTTTAATGAAAACATTATCGTAATAAAGTATCTTTAAAATATTACGTTTCCACCAATACTTCTTACTTGTGTTTAAAAATATTTTTAATCATATTTTGATTTATTATAAACTACATGTTGGTTGAAAAGTTCCTGCGCTCACCAAGAGATGGCACTGCTGGCTCCAAACTTTTTTTTTCTCAAGTTGGTATAACTGTCCTGAGAACACATGCAAAGTTGCAAGTCATTCTGTCAATTCTTTCTTTGTTTACAAGCCATTTGAAGTTGACGTGTCATTGATTTTTTTTAATATGGAAAAAATTGAATATCGTGCAGTCATTAGATTCTTTGTTTTGAAGGGTTTAAAAGCAAAGGAAATTTATGAACAATTGTTAAAAGTGTATAAGGTGTGCTCACCGTCAAAACGCACCGTTGAATTTTGGGCTGGTGAATTTAAACGTGGTCGTACCAGTCTTAAAGAAGATCCACGCGAAGGACGACCAAAAACTGCAACCACAGCAGAAATCATTGAGTAGGTACATAATATGGTTAGTGAAGATCCAAGTTTGACTAAGCGTGAAATTGCTTATGCCATAGGCATCTCAGACGAACGAGTACTCCATATTTTACATGAAGAATTGCGTATGAAAAAACTGAAATCAACAAAAACTGGATCGAAAACAAATTTCTTAGCGTAATTTGGAGCGTTTTAAGTCAAATAAAACCGACTTCTTGCGTCGTTTTATAACTATGGATGAGACTTGGATCTACCACCATGATGCTAAATTGAAACAAGAATGTTTACAGTGGACTGAAGCTGGTTGTTCAGCTCCAAAGCAGGTGAAGTCACAACGATCAGCAAAGAAGGTTATGGCATCAGTTTTTTGGGATGCAAAAGGAATTTGTTGATTGATTATCTTCAGAAAGGTAAAACAATCAACTCTGAATATTATTGCAGCCTTTTGGATCAGCTGGATGAAAAAATTCGTGAGAAAAGACCTGGTTTAAAGAAGAAAAAAATCATTTTTCATCAAGACAATGCACCTGCTCACAAAAGTGTTTTGACGATGGCTAAATTCAAAGAATTAAAGTACGAATTGCTTGAACATCCACCGTATTCACCAGATTTGGCTCCCAGTGACAACTATCTCTTCAGAAATCTCAAACAATTCCTTCGTGGAAAGCATTTTTCGTCGAATGAAGAGGCCATAGCAGCCGAAGACGATTATTTTGCAGAGCTTCCGGAAAACCATTAAAAGGATGGGATAAAATTATTGGAAGATCATTGGAACAAGTGTATTGAGCTTCTAGGAGATTATATTGAATAAAAAAATATATATTTCGTAAGAAAAACAGTATTCTTTCATTTCGAGCGCAGAAACTTTTTAATAAACCTGTAATTTTATTCATACAATCTGCAAAAAATCTTATTCTCTTACGATTAACGAGTCAATCGTTTACTAAGTTTATGAATCGCTAGCAAAATTATTTGAGAGTAAAGAGAAATTTAAGAAGAGTGTTGCCGGAATTAATTTACAAACTGTTATTTTACGATTATGCATGACATTTTTTATGAAAGGTTTAATAGGGAAAATGTGTACTTCACTCAGAAAAAAAGAAGTTAGTAGACAAATTTGTAAAAGGTTTTAAATCCCACTTTACTATTTTTGTCTTGATTTTTAGTAAAAATAATTATTATTTAGTAAACTTTTTTGCTATTTACATTTTACAAATTACAGAATTTTTACAGAATATTTACAAATATTTGTTGCTAACTTCAAAAATGATTTTACAAATTTTTGAAAACCGATTTTCTAAAATTAGCAAAAAAAAATACTCATTTTCAAACAAACTTAAATTGCCTTAAAATGCTACATAGGTTGAAAAAAGGGATCTAAAGTGAAAATACTTTTCATAACCAACTCATGTCCAAAAATAGGACATCCACTTAAATAGCACTAAAAACCTTTTTAGTTCTAAAAATCAGCCCAATTAATATTTGACCTTTATATCCAAAAAAATTTTAAACTATTTTTAAAGCCTTTGATTTTTTTTTTAATTTTGTTTAAAATATTTTTTGAAAAAATAAAATAAATAAAAGTTGTATAAAAAAATATAAATTTGTACCTATATCAGAGAACTGCATTTGCTGATTGCAAAACGTTCATACGCAATCAACACAAGAATAAATATGTGTTTGCGTTCAAACGCTGAATATACTCCAACACACAATTTGTTGATGATTTTAAATCAATCAAACGACGTGCAAATTGTTTTGTCACTGATTTATACTCATCGGTCGTTGTTAAACCATTGATTTTATTCTGTTCATTCGAGCCAACAATAATTATTTTGATGTAGAATAAATCGGAAAAACAACAAACAACTTGTATGAGTGTTATCATAATTAAAACAAAATAGTTTCCTATCTATAAAAATGGGGTGGTTTTGTAGAAACACATTTCATAAATGTTATATGTATATTAGGGTGGGTCTAAAATACGTTTTTTTAGAATTTTTATTAGGAATACCAAAAATATTGTTCTTTGCGAAAATTTTTTTTTTAATTTAGGTCGACATCTCAGGCTCGCCCAATCCGGTTAAAGTTAAATATTGCCTAATTTTCCAATCAAAATAGATGAAAAAAAATTTTGACAATATTTAAATTTTTCCGGATTAGGCAAGCCTGATATCGACCCAAATTTTTTTTCCCAAAAAAATATTTATATTTCACAAAGAAGAATATTTTTATTACCAATAAAAATTCTAAAAAAGCAGATTTTAGACCCACCCTAATATACATATAACATTTATGAAATGTGTTTCTACAAAACCACCCCCTTATGAAATGTGTTTCTATTTTGTTTTAATTATGAATAAACTCATACGCGTTGTTTGTTGTTTTTTCTGATTTATTCAACGCTGACTTTTTGTTGAGTGATTAAATTTGCAGTAAACATAATCGACATATCATTCAAACTGATCCGAATTACGCGTTCAGTAACATGATGCTGATTTTATTCTACAGTAAATTTTGTTGAATTATTAAATGTGAACAAAAATTTTTGTGTATGATTAAATCAAGAAAAAAGTTGATTTTGCAGTTCTCTGGCCTATATTCGAGTTCGTAAGGCAATTTCAAAAGAAATTAGAAGCTTTAAAGTTGTTAATTTGTGCATTTTAATATATTTTTAATATATTTTTTTATAAATTAAAATTTTACTATATTTTACAATTCATTGAGTTTACACCAATTTAATAAAATTTAGTAGCGCTTACTAATTTTATTGCGCTAATTTTAATAATATTTAGTAAATTTTTTTTGCTGATTTTAGCAAACCAATTTTACATTCCACTACAAAAAGTTTACTACAATTTACACGTCAGCAGACATGTATTGCTGAAATGATCAAAAAAAATACCGCTGAGCTCAAATTAGCAAAATTTTCCGCAATAACAGCAAAATTTTCAGTTGCCATTACAGACTTTTTTTGGTGAGTGTTTAACCAATGAATGCCTTATTACAAAATTAAGAAAATTGTATGCATACCACCCCTTAATAAAGATATTTTATGAAAAGCTAGTTTCATAAAAATTATAAAACTTTTTCATAAAATGTAAGAAGTTTTTCATTCAATTTGTGAAGAGAACTTCATCAGTTTATTGAAAAATTTCATTTAAACACATCAAAAAATTATGTGTGAAGCATGAATGGCTGACTAATGATTGTTCAGACCAAAACTCTGGTTCTACATATGAGAAACTACATATGAGAAACACTGTAAAAGGGGTTAATTTCATAGGAGAATTGGTTTTTAAAATGTTGGACTCACACTTTGTTTTGCCAACATTTTGAAATCGCTTGGTTATTATTTAGGTAATTCTCACTCGAAGCGCTTTAAAATTATAAATCGTGTACTCTTTTGCCAATGCTTTCACTACGTTCTGATGAACTTTGTTAAACCTTTCATATTTTTCTTTTTGGGTTTGTATTAGTGTTACTAACTCGGTTACATAACTAGCCGGTTTCTCGATTTTACCCGAATAATCGGTTAAAATAGGTCGAATAACCGGTTAAATTGTTACAATAATATATATTCGTTTCATTATTATACCCTCCACCATATATGGTGAGGGTATATATCAGTTTGTCATTCCGTTTGTAATATGTCGAAATATAGGTTTAAGACCCCATAAAGTATATATATTCGTGATCCTTATGCAATTTTAAATCGATTTAGCGATGTCCGTCTGTCTGTCTGTCTGTTGAAATCACGATCACGACGCGAAGACGCAAGCGGGGGTGCCTATTTTTACCCAGATTATTGAACATCCTACCGAGCAGTTTGGTATTTAAAATGAGCAAAATCGGTCAAGCGGTTCAAAAGTTATGAGTGAAAATGTGAAGGTACCTCTAAATTTTCCATACAAATTTGTACAATTTTTCTGTATCTATTTTTTTTTTTCTGTTAAGTAAGTAAAAATGTTATTAAGTCTTCTTATTGTTCGATTACATTTATTGTCTTACATACTATGATAACTAAGTTAACGTAAAAATGAACAATGTTAAAGTCGCTAACAGAGCAGACCTCTGTAAATAACATTGCTAAAACTAAATAACAAAAGTTCGTTACATAAATTGACAAAACATATTCATATTACAGTTCATGCTAAATTTAGTATATACGTATATCATCTTCATCCCCTTTGGTGGAGGGTATTCAAAGATTCGGCTCAGCCGAATTTAGCCCTTTTTTACTTGTTTTTTATTAAAACTCATTAATTTTGTAACGGGTAAAAAAATGCCAAGATAATATTAGAAAATAAAATACTGCTGAATATCCAATACAGGTTTTGGGATGTGAATTTAGGCAATATATAGACTTAAGGCAAATTTATTTTTTCTATAAAGCTGTAAAATATAGTAATCCGCCATACTTGTTAGACAAGTTTCATTTTAGTGATTCGAGTATAACGCACAGTTTAATTTTACCCAGACATTTCTCGCTAATTATGGGACGGTTGATTTGTGTCAATAGAATGGAGTGATCTTGAGGAATACCATAACTTTTTTAAGGAATTACTAATAGATGAATTTAAATTTTTGTTTCAGTTCCTTCAAAAATCCTAATTAATATAAATTATATTTTTATGTTTTTCACGGCTCGGTAGCATTTGCTTTAATGGGTTGATTGGTTTCATTGGAAGCTTCAATATTTAGGGCAAAATGAGGCTGCATAAGAGATGGTTCTTTCAAAAATCTCAGAATGATTTGAATTACTTTGAACAAACACTTTTTTTAACCAATGTAGTAGACTTCACTTGATGGATCATATAAAAGTATATTTTTGTATTCTTATTGGTGGAAGTAATAAATTTATTTTGGATAAGAAATTCTCTGCTTTTTAGTAAGGATGAGTAAGGATGAGTCTGTAATGGCAACTGAAAATGTTGCTGTTATTACGGGAAATTCTGCTAATTTGAGCCCAGCGGTATTTTTTGCTAATCTTAGCAACACATGTCTGCTGGCGTGTAGTACAAGAAAAATTAGTAGCCGCTACTAAATTTTAGTAGACTTTTTGTAAAGTGGAATTTAAAATCTGTTTGCTAAAATCAGCAAAAAAAATTACTAAATATTATTAATATTAGTAAAAAGCTTTGAATTTATTTTTCTTATCGAGCATCAAAAATTTTGAATATATTTTTTAAAAAACGAGTTAATCATTTTGTTTTAATTTGGTAATTTCTGTTTTGAAAAATATTTTGGTAAATTTTTTTTTTACTTTTAAGGTTAAATTTTAATTGTTTTTAGGGCGGATTTTTAGAACTAAAAAACCTTTTTAGTGCTATTTTAAGAAGATGTCCTCTTTTTAGACATCAGTCGGTATCTTCACTTCCGATCCCTTTTTTAATATATGTAACATTTTAAGGAAATTTAAGTTTGTAGGTGTAAGTTTTAATTAGAAATAACATTTTCTTCAATAACCACTTTTTTAAAATTAGTAATATTTTTTTGCTAATTTTAGCAAATCGGTTTTCAAAAATTTGTAAAATGATTTCTGAAATTAGCAACAAAAAATGAGGGAAGAGTTTATTAATAGGATTCCAGGTTAAGAAAATGATTCAATATTGGAATTCTACAAAACGTACTGACAGTATCTTCTTAAAGGGAATACGGAGATACATCCTCATTAATCGCAATTTAAAATCAATTATGAACGAACTCAAAATTTATAGAGCGAATTTTTAAGCCCAACAAAAAAGATATTTTTTTTTCATCTTTGTATATTTAGTGAAGATATCAGGGTGGTGTTTATCCCCAAAAGTGGGAAAATAGACCATCGGTTGTCATCGCTTTTACTGAAAACACTTGATAGACTAGTAGGACGTCACGACGGATAAATTTAGCAGAGGCCAGCACATGCACCTCAAAGGAAGGTCACCGAATAGTGTTTATGGCATAATTAAATATGATCTATGCAATAAGCACTTTACAAGAGGTTCCACTACTCTTGCTTGGAACATACAGATCAATAAAATCCTTGTATTCCTGAAACGGGGTAAAGGCATTAACTGTGCTACTGACAAGGCAAATATTTCTTCAAACGTTTAATGGTCTTAGGGATTAATTCCCACGAAGCTGTCTTTATTGACAAAGCAGAATGGTCTAAAGGTCAATACCGAAAAGAATAAACTTGTCTTGTTTAAAAATAAAATCTTTTGAGAGTATATTCTTATTTTTTTTGAATGGATGCACTCACAAACTTTCTAAAAGAGGAGCAGTACCTGAGCGTAATTCAAGACACTAAAAATTATCTTGGGGTAATATATACTGAGAAAATTATGAAAAAGTAAGACTTTTAAAAAGGAGGATAAAGTCTTCAGCTAAGTATTAACCTGGTAATTCTGGTACGCTAAATAAAAAAAAATTAAGGTCGTTTGGAATGAGGAATAGCGGGAACATATCGAAAATGAAGTTGAGATAGAGGTGTGTGTGTTACCTTGACTACTTTTGGTATGGCCCTATGAACAAATATAACTTTGACTACTTTAAGAGGTATCTCGACCGTTGTCTTTTGCGGTTTTAGCAAACGGATTCTTACTAGGGATTCCTTCCTAATTTTATATTTCTAAGCATTTTAAGAACCTAAACTGCAATTATTTTCATACTGAGAGGGCGGATCAATAAGTCCGTAACTTTTCGAACTTCCCTCGTAGTACCACCTGGTGATATACTACTGTCAAATTTTGAGCAAGTTCAGTCATTTACTTTGCGTTTAACAGCTGTTCAAAACATACAACCTCGTGGATTTTTTTCAAAATTTAAAAAAGTGAATTTCGAGTGCTCATTTAACATTATTTTTTGCGAAAAAACCGTCAATCAAACCAAGAAAAAGCTTGATATATACTATGGGGACTCTGCACCATCGATTTCAATGGTAAAAAAGTAGTTTACTGACTTTCGTTGTGGTCGCACAAGTACAAATGGTGCTGAACGTTCTGGACGACCAATACACCCGAAAATGTCGAAAAAATTCACGATATGGTGTTGGCCGATCGAAGAGTAAAAGTGCGTGAGTTTTTTGATGCCATAGGCATTTCATATGGCAGTGTGGTTTCGATTTTAAATGATCAGTTGGATTTAAGAAATCTGTTTGAAAGATGGGTGCCGCGTTTGCTATTAATTGACCATAAACGTAATCGTGTGACAATTTCAAAGAATTGTTTGGAGTTGTTTAACTGCAATTCGAATGAGTTTTTGCGGCGTTTTGTAACTGTGGATGAAACATAGATCCGTTACCACACTCCGGAGACATAGCAGCAGTCTAAACAATGGGTTTTTCCGAATGAACCGGCTCCGAAGAAGGCTAAGTAAGCTTGTCGGCCAATAAGGTGATGGCAACAGTTTTTTGTGATGCACGCGGGATAATCCACATCGATTACCTTCAAGAGGGAAAAACAATAAACGGGAATATAATGCCAAAATTGAAAACTGTTTTATTCAAAAAGTCACGGACTTATTGATCGTATTAGTAGACCTCATACTACTGGTTTGTAAGATTTTCTTTTGACTATTTTTACGCAATATTTGACCGGATTTTCCTTTCCCTATTCATGAATTTTGCGTCCTCAAAAATTCCAAAATCATAGCCACATGAGGGTGTTTTCTTTGCTAATGAAGCCTCTCTCTGAGCGTTCCTTTATGACTCACATTAAAAAGACTCCCAAATATAAGCATTATTGGAAATTTCTGTGCAATTTATGGGTGCTGAAATAATTTTCAAAAAGTTTCAAATACGACTCATATATAAGATATTTACGTTTCATTTATGGCTCCGAAATTTGAGAGCTCCAAAAATGATTATATTTTAGAATCTTTTTGATTCACAATTTCTGAGCATTCAGAAATGTAACACATGAATGTTCTGGTATTAGTGCAATTTCAAATCATGGTGAAATTAAAATTTAAGAAACTATTTTAAAGTATTATTTGATTCGATTTTAACTTTTTTCATAAAATTTTTAACGTACAATCATAATTTACTTAAATTTTGAATGAAACTAAAAGAAATTGGGAAACAAATTTATGAAATTTTTACTTATACCTAAATATGAACTACACTCAGAAAAAAAAGTTAGTAGAAAAATTTGTAAACGGTTTTCAATCGCACTCTACTATTTTTGTACTGATTTTTAGTAAAAAATTATTATTTAGCAAATCTTTTTGCTATTTACATTTTACAAATTAAAGAATTTTTACAGAATATTTACAAATTTTTGTTGCTAATTTCAAAAATCATTTTACAAATTTTTGAAAACCGATTTGCTAAAATTAGCAAAAAATATTACTAATTTTAAAAAAGTGGATATTGAAGGAAATGTTATTTAAAATTAAAACTTACACCTACAAACTTAAATTTCCTTAAAATGTTACATATATTAAAAAAAGGGATCGGAAGTGAAGATACCGACTCATGTCTAAAAAGAGGACAAAATATTTTTCAAAGCAGAAATTACCAAATTAAAACAAAATGATTAACTCGTTTTTTAAAAAATGTGATCAAAATTTTTGATGCTCGATAAGAAAAAAAAATTCAAAGCTTTTTACTAATATTAATAATATTAAGTAATTTTATTTGCTGATTTTAGCAAAAAGTCTACTAAAATTTAGTAGCGGCTACTAATTTTTTCTACTAATTTCATTGTAATACACGACAGCAGACATGTGTTGCTAAGATTAGCAAAAAATACCGCTGGGCTCAAATTAGCAGAATTTGCCGTAATAACAGCAAAATTTTCAGTTGCCATTACAGATTTTTTTTGGTGAGTGTACAGAACTTCATTAAATTCATAAACATTTAAGGGAAATAGTTAAATCTAAAAAATGGTTCAAAAATGACTCAGAAATGTCAATAAATTTGAACAATAAAAAAAATATCAATTTTTTGACCAGCTCCCGAGCCAGGAGGTTAAATAAAATGAGCTGGTTCCCGAGCAAATTAATATAAAAAAAACTTTTTAAAATGAGCTAGTCCGTGAAAGGCTGTTATAATTTTGAGCTCCCCAACTTAAAAAAAGGGCCAATAAAAATGGTCGGCTTTAAAAAACAAACGATAGAAAATTGTTAAAGAAGTATTAATTTAAATTATCAGGTAATTTGTAAAAAAAGTCACCCTTTGGCTGTTTGGCTTAATACTCAAAGTTTTGTTCTTTGTCCTATCTCTTTTGATTTTCAAAATCTAAGCAACATAGTGCTTGAAATTTCCTAAATCTGATCTTCGTAAATTACACAATCATGCTGTCCTTTTAATTTTAATAAATCAATTTTTAATTAAAAATAAACAAAATTTTACTTACCGGCATTAATTCCATGGTATTGGCCGAAATCCATATCTTTTCATATTGTA
This sequence comes from Eustalomyia histrio, assembly GCA_949748255.1. Taxonomy (NCBI): domain Eukaryota; kingdom Metazoa; phylum Arthropoda; class Insecta; order Diptera; family Anthomyiidae; genus Eustalomyia; species Eustalomyia histrio. The sequence goes on from OX456527.1 coordinate 46,693,859, forward strand.
AAGATAAAACACAAATAGTAATTTTGAAATTGGGTAGAGTAGAGAATTAACCAGTAGAGACACACGCAAAGTATCAGAGATTGGAAGAAAATAGTTTTGATATAAAAAAAGAAAAGAAACAAAATATTATTTTCTTTAAAACTGTTTTGGTGACTTAAAGTTTTAAGGTTTTATAAAAATTTTATTTATTTTTTTTTTTTTTTTCTAAATAAAACTTTTAAGTAAAAACAATAAAAAAAATCTAAGGCCGTTTGGAAATGGCAACTTTCATGCAATTTTTTTTCGTTTTTAAAATATTTTTTTATGTTTTCAATTAAAAAGGCTTAACAACTGTTTTGGTGCCTCGATGTTCAGAGATAATTTAATTGCCATTACCAAACTGTCCTTGTAAGAACCGATTTTTGTTTGTCTGTTTAGATTTTAAACCTTTAAATTAAATAAAAGAAGACACCAAAACAGATTTTTTTTATTTATTAATAATTAAGAAAATAATATTTTACTAAGTTTTCGTTCTTTTTTTTAAAAAAAACAATTTCGAATATTATTTATTTTATTTTTTTATTTCCAAACTATAATATTTTTAGATTTTTTTTAAGGCCCAAAGATTTTTAGAAATTTTTTTAATTGTCTTCACTTTTGTTTTTTGTGTTAAAAAAATAAATAAAATTTAAATAAAACACATGCAGGTTATTTTTAAAATTATTTTTTATATTATTTTACTTAAAAGCTTTGATTTTTTTTTTAGAATATTTCATTTTTTATATTTTTTTTTCAGCTTTTCTAAGAGTCAAAAAGTTTGTTTGTTTATATATAAATTAATAAATATTTTTAGATGGTTTTAATTTAACAAAATACACAAGTCCTCGAATAGCCTAGTATAATAGTTTTTCTTTTTTTCCTTTTTTTTTTGTTTATCTATAATTCTATATTTTTTGATAATTAAAATTAAAGACTTAAACTAAAGTAAATAGTACAAAATTACATAAGTAATAATATTGAAAAACCTTTAACAAAAATGAAGGATTTTGACTTTTTAAATCATGATAATGTAGTCAAATTTTGAAATTAACAATCTAGTCTCTTAATTTTTTTTTTTTTTTGTAATAATGAATTTGGTATAATTCCGTAGAACAAAATTTTGAAAAAGAAAAATATTAAAGCTTTTACTAAATTATACCTTTTCTTTTGTAAAATAAAAGAAAATTTTGCAATTAAGCTAAAAAAAAATAAAATAAAAAAAATAATGAAAAAATTATAAATTCTTTTGTTAAAATAAAGTTTCCCTTGTTTTATGTATGATGGATGATTTTTTTTTCTAAAAGATTTTCTTTTCTATGTGATAAATGTGATATCAGGACTTAGTTTAATTATATTTTTAATGGTCAGTAATACATATAAACTCTAACTATTTCATAAATATTTTTTATTTTTGATACTTCTAAATAGTTTTATTTTAATGTTTAATGTTTTAGTATTTACAGAAAAAAATGAATATTGAAAATATACAAATTTATATCAAAACTAAAAATTGAGAAAGCGTATACAAATTAAGAGGAATCTAAAAATAAGAATACAAAGTTTTTAAACCTCTGAACGTTTGTTTCATTTTACAATATTTGTTGGCATAAAATTAAAATTGCTGTTAATAGTCGTATTTTTGTTTGAGCTATTTTATTGTTTAGACAACAAAATGCAGCTAAAATCTTTAAAATCGCAATATTACATTTGACAAGTTAGTCATATTCGAAGCCCTTCATCTTTTACTACCTTTCATCTCTCCTCTATCCCCTTTCCAAGGAAGAATTTCCTGAGTGTTGTGTCTTAAAAAAAGAATACTTTTTACAATTTACTTTCAATATCCGCATTAAAATTAGCAATTAAATAAATAGCACCGCAACTACAATACATGATGTACGTATGTATTTAAAGTCATTTATTTAAATGTTTTTTTTTTTTTCTTTTTCTTTTAAACCACAATTAATGCTATTAATCTCCAATTAAATGTTTTTTTTTAATAGTAGTCCTACAACCGCATGAATTATTTTTCATATCTACAAATTTTTTGCAATGCAAATGCGGATGTTTTCGAGCAACTAAAAATAAACAATTTCAATTATTTTAAAAGCAATCCGCGAAAATTATTATGGATATGTACAATATGCAATGCGAATGTTTTCAGAAATATTTTTAAATAAAATATTTTTAAATAAAAGTCTAACATACGCATGAAATATTTTAGATTTCGTTAATAGCTGAGTTTTTGCAGCAAGCTATCAAAGCTGGCTTACCTCATTGCCATATAAATCGGACATGAACCAAGGTTTAGTTTTGACTTTTAACGTTACTTATGCCAAATTTGTATAGTAATGACACAAACCAACATTGATAGCTTGCCGCATAAACACAGCTAATGATAAACTAAAATTATAGTCATCTATAAATGATACAAAAAAAAAAGGGTTCTCACTCTTGATGGTAAAGTATTCTTGTAAACCTTGTAAATAAAGTAAAAGTACTACCATTTACTACACCACAACAACAAAATGTATAGAACTAAAATTTACTAGGCTGTGGTTCAAACACAACGCTAAAACAGCTGATCGTTTAGCCCCAAAAAAACTATTGTTCATTTCATTATTAAAATAAAGTTGAATAATTGATCAAAATAAGGAAAAATTCAACTTAAAACGAAAGCGTGAAAAATAAAGTAATAAATGATAGTCCGATAGTGAAATTCAACATCTTTTAGTTTTTATTATTACAAGTAATACCCCTTAACTTTCAATTCAGAATCTCTGCAAATTCTAATTGGTCAATTGCATTTGCACTAAAAAATTTAAAAATTTCTCTTTTTCCGTAATTATGGACATTTTCGTTAACTTCAAATTCTTTTTGATATTTTAAGTTTTCAAATTGATGAAAACCAAAACAAAAATCAGCTGATTCATTAATTTACAATAGCTGTGTTTATGCGGAAAGTTAATGTACGAAAAATGCTTGACGCTTTCTAGTAAAAAATTGTTGTAAAGATAAGCTTTCGCCATGTTAAAAAAAAAAGAATTTTATATTATTTTTTTTTTTTTTTTTTTGCTAAACTACAATATCCGCATAAAATATAGCAGCTATTAATATTTTTAAATAGCAACGTAGCTCCAATATTAAATTTTTACTTTCAAACGACAATATTGCAGATGCAGATGTTTCAATCAGCAATAAATTTTCTACTAAAAGTTATTTGCAATAGCACGGCAGCTTATTATAGATTTGACCCACCGACCATTTTCGAAAAAAAATTGCATTATTGTAGATATGGTTTATATATAAAGTTATTATCCTCCTTTTGGGTCCGTACCCCGTTCCTCGAAATCCATCTCCTAATTTTGCATACAAAAATGCAAAAATTTAAACTTCCTTTATAGTTTTCCTCGATAATGATTTTTTGCCGTATTCACATAAAATATATTTGACATCGATAAATATGTTATTAGATGCTAATGTTTTTAAAATTGCTATTAATTTAAATTAAATTAAAATATTTCCAAAGATAAGTTTATCCACTATATTCGCGCTATATATTGCGGATATTGTTATTTTAAATTTTTGCAATTTTCGATATTGCAAATAAATCTAAATATTTAAAACGGATATCTTTAGATAAAGCAAGATATCTTTTTATGTAAAAGAGTAGAAATTTTCATGTTTCTCACATAATATATTGTAAATATTTTAAATGTCGATTTTTATGCGTTCAAGAAAGAAAACAGCCAGCCAGAAATTGACAATGAACGCTTCCCAGCGTTGACAAAAAGTGCTTTGCCATCACTTGATTTACGAAATGCACAACCGTAAATGTAATAAAACTGGCAAAGTCCTGGTTTTTTGAATGATTTCTCAACGTTAGCAAGAGGGGCTTTACCAGTACTGGATTAACAAAATTTACAAACGTTTTATGAAACTTTTCATTTTTTATGTTTTTGTTTAAAAAAAAAATATTTAAAAATAAAAAAAGCACTGTGCCGAAGCTTTGCTGTTCGTATTTTTCGGGCCTGGATACTTTTAAATCCTAAATTTTAAGGTATTATTGCCTCCAGTCTGGCCGCAAAATCAGCATTCGTACACAAAACATTATTTTATGTTTTCTCTATAAAATCCGCACAATAAATTGCGGATGCAGATATTTTTAATGCGGATGTCGATAGTTTCAATGCTAATTTTAGGGATAATATAACTTTCTTATCACATTATTTTACAGATTTCAATGGTTTTATATACTTATGAGGTGTAGATATTTTAATGTTCAAATCGTTAATCATTTTCATTATAAATAAAACCATAATTTAAAAAACAAAATGTCAGCAATCATATAAACCATAAAACGTTCGATCTTTTAATACTGAAATATACGCATATATTTAATAGTTTAGTTTCAAAAATAATATTAGCATGAACATCCGCGAAATAAATGTATAACAATATACTTTTATAAATTTTTAAACTGAAATATCCGCATGTAGAATGGCGGATATTAAAACATTCCAAGCTGTTTATGAGTTTCATTTATAAAACAATATTCAAGATAAATATAAGCTTAAAAGCCACATGTTTAAACGTGTTTAAGCAGGCAAAATTTAAGTTAAACTATTTTATTTATCTTAAAACATTTTCAAACAAATAAAAAAAAATTTACCAAACTCTGAAAGTAAAAAAATTTGCGTTCGCGGATGTTACAACTGCTTAATATTTATATTAAAATTATTAAAAAAAAAAATAAAAAAACGAATTCTGGTAGCTTTGCCTTAAACATACGCATACAAATTTACGTAAATTGATAACAATTGATTTTATATCTCTTAACCGTCTTCTGTTTTCTTTTTTTTTTTTACTTTAAAAACAATGGTGGCAGTATAATAAAACTAAAAATATATTGAAAATATTTTCTGATATAAACCAATAAAAAAAAAAGATATGAATCCACAACAAAGCACACACATCAAGAATAATGCTGCAACATAGGAAGGCAAAACAACGATGATAAAACCACAAATAATTGTTAATACTGTTTACTACTAATTTTATTTCCAACGACTTGTAAATGATTTCATCAATCATCATCATGATGTTGATGTTGATGATTCACTCACGGACTTTGAAGGACCATTTTGTGAGGCACCACCCTCATGTGAAATTGCGGTTTCTGTTACTGTACGAGGAGTCTTTAAAAGCCAACGATGCAAGGTATTTACAGAAGACGATGTTTTTGTAGCAGTATCATTGGGTTTTGAAGCATTTAAAGGTCTTTTAATGGTGGATACCCTTCTTGTGGGTGTGCTGGTATTTGATGTAAGAGTTTTGTTGTGTGACAATAATGATTTATCGTTGGTTTTTATAGATTCATCATCGGATTTATTAAATTTATTTAATTTTCCTGTTGGATGTTGATGTTTAGCGTTGGGTAACACGGGACTTTCATCTAAAGTCCATAGATTTATTTTTACCGATCCTCGAGAACGTGTACGTGGTGTATGATTATCATTTTGTTGTTGTGGTGCAATATTACTTCCTCCTGCACTGCCTCCAGGTGTTCTAAGGCCAGAATTGGATTTAGCATTTGATAATGGTGTTCGTTTTAGCATTGAATTGAAACTTTCATTATCATCGGAATCAGATTCATCGGAAACATTATAGTATGTTGAATTGGTGGTTGTATCTTGTAGTTGATTGTGTACAGTCCATGTATCCATACTACTAGAATTTCCACCATCTGCCTGATGATGGTGATGATTAGCTACAATACTATGATTGTCTTCATCATCTTCATCATCATTATTTTCTCCAGCAGTGGCATATGATGATTTGTCGGCATCATCATCATCATCCCCATCGTCGTCTTCATTATGATTTTCATTTTTATTTATCATTTTTTCATCCCCTGATGTATCATCATTTTCATCAATTTTCATAGTTTTACCACCCCTAGATCTTATTGGTAACTGGCGTACAAATTTGGCTCTTGGTTTTTGCACTTCTTCCTCCGGTATTATCAATTCCTCTTCCAATGTTTCTTCCATACTATCATTTTGTCCATCCTCATCAGTGTCCTCCTGGTCATCATCTTTATGCTCTTCATATTCCTCTTCTTCAGTTTGTGTTCCTTTATCTTCATCTTGTTCTTCGTCATCTTCCTCCTCCTCTATTTCTTCCTCATTTTCTTCTTTTTGGGCCGCTTTTCTGGGACTGTGTCTTAATACTCGACATGTTACATTTTCAGCAGTTTTTCTTCTTTTAGCCACTGACGCCGTCGTGCCTTTGTCTGGCGTTAAACTAGATTTTCGTTTCATTGCTTTTGTTTGGCGTGCTATTTCCATTCGCTTCTCTTGTAACCGTTTTTTATTAAAACTTAGAAGTTTTTGATTTTTTACTCCCGTCCGTTGTTTGGCCGATGACAAATTTTTATTGGATTTACTTTGTTGTGTTTTAGTTCTCCTAGTTGGCGTTGGTAAATGTTTGCCTCCTGCTGCTGCAGCAGCTATTGATGTGCGTGTGGTCTTTCTATTGGTTAAATTATTTGAAGAAGCCTGTTGTCTGTTAGATAAGGATGATTGTTTCCTTCCAAAGGCAACAGTTTCTTTGTTAGATTTATTTAAACTGCCACTAAAGGAACTTCTTAGTCTTCTAACTTTGCATCTAGTTACTTTCTCTCCTAAATCTTCATCGTCAGATTCTTCTAAAACTACCTGATCGTCTTCGGATTCTTCTTGTGTTTCATCGTCCTCCTCACTAACTTCTACATCTTCTTCCTCATCTTGATTTTGTGATTCATCGTCTTCATGTTCTACATCATCATCATCATCTACCTCATTACTACTACTATCCTCGTCATTGTCTTCCTCATCCTCCTGACAACTATTTCTATAACTACCTCGACTATTTCTATTTGTTCTACGTTTATTAACTTGTTTAACATTATTTGAAGTTTTTGTAGAAGTAGTAGCCGATTTTCTTTGCTGTCTAGTGTTTAAACGTCCTGTCATTTTTTGTCGTCCACGACTTCGTGCAGCTCTTGCTGTTGTTTTGCTGCTTGCCGCAGGTGTTGCGGCATTAGCTTTACGATTTCTTAATGCTAATAATCTCTGTTTATTTGTTTGTTGTTTTTTGTTACGATTATTAACTAATTTGTTAGTTTTATTTCTATTGTTATTATTGTTCTTATTTTGTCTATTTTTAGTTGTTCTATTAACCTGATTTAATGCGTCCTTGCGCGAGTATGTAACTGCCTCTTCCGTTTCTTCATCTTGTTTTAATAGTTCGGCTTCATTTTGCAAGGCAGCCAAACGATTTGCTTCCCATTCGCGCTTTTGAGCCTCCAGCTCGGCTTCGGCAGCTCGCAATTGTTCAGCCGTCCAAGCGGCTCCAGTTTCTTCAACAAAACGCATGGCATAGCGTTCAATGGGTGAGAGCTAGAAAGAATAAAATCATTAAATGTATAAAAATATTGAAACTTAAAAAAAAAAACTTTTTTATAAAAAGTACAGCGGAAAGTTTAATTGTTTCCTGCTTAATTTCTCTCAATGGCAATGAAAAATTTCAATATAGTATTCATATATGAAAAATTCCCGTTTGAGCTCTCTTTATTTGCGGAAAATTCTCAGAAATGGTAATTGACACATTTAAATCCAAATATGTAAGTGGCAACTCTTAATATCATATGTTTTTATTTAAATGTTGCTTAGTTTAATTGATCAGTTAAATATTACTTTGAGCCAATTTACACAGTGGTATTTTTGCATGCAATTATAGTCCACAATTCTTGTTTGAGGTCGAACGGAGTAGAGAAGAAGTATTTCTCTGTCGGACTGCTGCTTCATTCACATTTTAAATAGTCATATCTTTGGAAGCAACTTTAAAATAGGAGTTGAGAAAAAGCATCATTCTGCTTAATAAAACGAATTTCTTTGTATCAGTGAATCAGGCAACAGTCTATTCCGCTTAATTGCGGAATAAAGGTACTTTTTTTGTAAAAGGTACTTTTTTATAAAAGGTACTTTTTTATAAAAGGTACTTTTTTATAAAAGGTACTTTTTATAAAAGGTACTTTTTTATAAAAGGTACTTTTTTATAAAAGGTACTTTTTTATAAAAGGTACTTTTTTATAAAAGGTACTTTTTTATGAAAGGTACTTTTTTATAAAAGGTACTTTTTTGCAAACGATACTTTTTATAAAAGGTACTTTTTTTATAAAAGGTACTTATTAAAAAACAATATGTGCAATAGGTGTTTTTGAAAAGATTACTTTTTTTTAGAAAACGTACTTTTATTAAAAGAAGAATATGTAGTACTTAAATTTTTAAAGTTATTTTTGAACGAAAAGTTAATTTTTTAATTTTATGTTTTAGCATGTTGTAAAAAAAAAATATTTTAAAAGCTAAGGTCAGGAAAGAACTTGTTTAACGTTGAGTGATATAATCAAGCGTGGAAAAAATCGCTTTGACTATGTCTGAACGCTAATTTAAAAGAATTAATCTAGGCAACAAGTATTTGTGTTAAAAATTCATTTTGTAAAAAATATTTAACGTTAAATAGTCAATGCCCTAAAAGGTACAGTTTAAGGAATTTTAAATTATTAAAACTTATACAATTCTTTTAATGCTAAAAGAATTTTTTAAAAGAAGCTTTTCAAAAAATCTTGTGGGAAAAAGTCTGTTGAAATTCGAACATCTGTCCCGTGGTCGGTGAAAACAGGGCGGGTCTTAAAGGACCAAGCCTAAGGCTAGTTAAAAAAAATAAAAAAATATTAATTGTATTTAGGTGGATTTTGACAAACAGGAAATCGAAAAAAACCTTTTATGTTGCATTAAACTATTTGCACTGTTGTGAATTTATTTTTAATAACCTCCTTATTTTCTACCATAATTAAAGGGCATATAAAAAATTGATTCACAAAAGTATGCAAATAGTTTAATACAACGTAAAAGGTTTTTTCGATTTCCTGTAAAATGTATGTGGTGTTTGTCAAAATCCGACTGTGCTTTTACTAAAATCCACAGAAATACAATAATATTTGTTTTAAGTTATTTTCCAAACGAAAATTTAATAGAAACTAGAAAAAAATTTATATGAGATTTTATAACTTATTTGAGCTGTTGTTTTGCAAAAAAAAATAATACATTTTGAATAAAATGCATTCCATTCGGCTGGTGTCTAATAACTTTTTCTGTGTATTCTCCATGTTTACTAAAATTAAAAAATAAAGAAAAAAATTTTTCATTTGAAAAAAAAAAACTTTTCCTATGATCTCGAGTCAAACTAAAAATACATTTTCATACATTTTGAATAAATTTAAAACCTTAAGTACAAATAAGATGTGCTCTCAAAAATATTTAGGAGTTTGCCTATACATGAATACTTCCAAAACGAATAGAAACAAATTACAATTTCTTTTAAAAATGCAGCTTATTGCATGGAAAAAATCTCCTAAAGCGAAATGAAATCAGTTCCTCTATCAAACGAAAATTAATCAAATTTCGAAATAAGATGACCGAGTTTCATTATTTTTATGAAATTAAATTAATTTTATAAAATTGTTCATTGTTTTCTTTATTTCGTGAATCCTGTGACAGGGTTTTTCATAGTAGTTCTGTGATTGGTTATTTTGTGTCAGTCCTGTTAGTTGTTAAAAAGTGCAATTAGGCACCTTCTCCTAGGACAATCAATCTCATGTAAAAGTGGACGGTCACTTTCATATAAAAAAAACACGTAACATGTCAGGTTCCTTTTCCTCCAGGGTAATCTATTTATTTTATAAATAAATTTGGATAATAAAAAAATTTTCTAACAACAAAATTATATTATTTGGGATAAGTTCTATCACGTTACTTTTTAAATACTATGGTATGGTTTTTGTTCAACGTTGAGTGATATAATCAAACTTGGTTAAAATCGCTTTGACTATGTCTGAACGTTAATTTTTGAAAAATTAATCTAGGCACTAAAAATTCGTGTTAACAACTAGTTTTAATTAAGTTCTGAACTTTAAATAATCAATGCCACAAACACTACTACTATATTATGGTAAAATATTCTAGAAACTTCAAATACCCAACATACCAAATGACTTGAGAAAAATATTATTATAAGCTTAGGAACACAAGCCTTAAGCTTGAAAAAGACTTGAGAATATATTGAAAAAGGCTATCGTAGCAATTGTAGAAAAATCAAAACGGAACCCTCGTGAAAATATTATGTGTGTCTTATTACTATAAGCTTATTCTTGCAATTGTAGAATAAGCTTACAAAAATAATATTGTATAAACTTATACGCAAGAAAAGCTTATTTGACCTAATATATTTATAAGCTTTTTTACATAATTGTAGAATAAGCTTCAATATATTATTAAGTGTTGAAAGAGATAAATCATAATTATTTTCTTTAATTTCATTTTTATTTTAATTTTAACTAATAATAATTCATTTTTATTATAAATAATAATAATTAATTTTAACCATAAATAAAAAAGAAAATACTATATAAAATTTACCATTATAAAATTTACAACCAAATGTAAACGCAAAACACGTTTGACAAATTAAAAAAAAAAAAAGTAATGGCACTTGCTGTATGCATTATAAGCGTAGAACAAAGACAACAAGACTAGAATGTATTGAAAAATATTTCTAAGCTTATTCTCAAGTTGTATTGCAGTTTGATTGCTATATGGTATATTGGGTATACATGTTAGACGTTGAGTGATATAATCAAGCGTGAGTAAATCGCTGTAACTATGTCTGAACGTCTAGAAAACTTTTTAAAACATTTAATTAATCTAGCTTAGAGCTTTCTTAAAATATTGAAATAAATAAATTCAATATGTAGGAAAACGTTAAGCCAACATCATATTTGCCTTAAATTAAATTTTTTTAAAATTAGTAAAGATATTTTTCAAACTTAATATAAATGTGTTAAAATAAAAAAAATAGTAAAATTAAATATAAAAAAACTTTGTAAAAATAGCAAAATTGTTTAAAAGGTAAAAAATAAAACTATTTAATAGAAAAGTGGAGAGGAGAAGCGTCTATTCATACGCAAGAAAAAAAGAGATAGAAAGACATAAGTGTGAAGAAATCAAGATGAACAGGAGTAGAAATGAAGTCCGAAAAATTTACCAGAGTGAAAAACCAGATAAAGGGCTTTGGTGCTGGTATTTCCTCCTGTAGAGATAAATCTGGTGATCTGGTAGCAGACACGGCAAACGTACTTAGGATATGAAAAGAAAACTTTTCCACGAATATACGTATCCGACTATACTGTTGAACTTTCAGATAAACAAATTGATGAGGATGGTGTTGAATGCGCGCCACCCGCCGACCTGACCAAAGTACACGTAGCTATATCCCGACTGAAGAACAACAAGACCTCGGGAGCTGACTGATTGCCAGCAGAGCTATTTAAGGCGGGGGGGCAATAACCTTATAAGAAGCATGCATCAACTTATTAGCAGCATTTGGTTGGAAAAACGCATACCCGATGACTGGAACCTGAGTCTGTTGTGCGCTGTCCATAAAAAAAAAGATAAAATAATATCCGTCCATCGCATATAAAATAGTACTATCGAACATTTTGTGCGAACGAATAAAATACAAGGTTATTAACACCATAGGACCATATTAATGTGGTTTTAAATCTGGTAAATCCACCACCAAACATAATTTCGTTGATTAAAAGGCCGCTTTTGACAGTCTAAAACGAGCAAAGGTCTTTGAAGCTATGTCTGAGTATGATATTCCTGCAAATACAGCAGTAAACTTAAACGGCACTTAACTTAATACAGCAGTAAACTTAAACGGCACAATATTCTTCAAACAACATATGCTTCTCGCATATGCTGATGTCATCGATATAATAGGTTGATCACTGCGAGAAGGGCAACCTTTGCAAAAATCGAAAAGGAATCGATGAAAGTGGGTCTGGCAGTAAATGAAGCCAAGACTAAGTTGATAGTTTCAACGAACAAAACTGCCTTGAGAGAAGCACGATTTGTGAACGCTGGTAACTACAACCTCGAGGTAGTGGAAAAGTTCATTTACCTCGGTACTGCCATAAACAGGCTCAATAACATCAGTTTCGAGATAAAACGAAGGATAATAATGGCCAGTCGATTAAAAAATATGGCAATCTCCCGACAGACAAAACTAACGTTTTACAAAACGCTAATCATACCCGTCCTCTTATATGGTGCAGAAGCATGGGTGCCTTCACAAACAGATGAAGCTGTTCTTAGAGTGTTTCAAAGAATAATTCTCCGAAAAATATATGGACCACTTTGGGTTAATGGAGAGTATCGAAACTGTATGAATCATGAGCTTAACGAGTATACGCTAACATTGACATAGTAAAGCGCATCAAAATACATCGACTTCGATGGCTAGGGCATGTGGTACGCATGGATGATAATGATCCAACTAAGAAAATATTCGATCGTAATCTAGAGGGAATACGCAAGAAAGGGCGACCTATGCTCCGCTGGAAAGACCAGGTTTAACAACATTTCAAAGAAATTGGTTTACGTGAATGGAGGAATAGTGCAAAAGATCGTAAAGCATGGAAAACTTTTTTAAGTTCGGCTTAACATTAAATGGAATTGTTAATATAAATGTTATATTCAATGTATAATATTTTGCCAATAAAGAAGAAGAAGAAGAATAGAAAAGTGAATTTTCTTTTCATATTTGCAAGGGTAAAATTTTTGACATCATGGCCTAAGTATTTGGAGAGAAAATTGTGATAATTTGCTGTTGTTTTAGACTAGAACAATTAATTTCCATTGAATTTGTAACTTAACCTAGTAAATATTATTAGCAATTCTACAAACTTCGTCTCCTGACGATTTCTTAGGCAAGAATGAAATACGTATAGGAAACAGCATACAATAAATTATTTGTTAACACTAGAGTACTAGTGTTTGTCGATTCGACGAGCACCGGCACCGCTCTCTTTTTTGCTATGGATGTAAAATATGATTAATACTCTAGGGCAAGGGTGTCCAAGCCCTATGCGCTTGATGCTCATTTGTTTTTGTAAAAGCGCTTAGCTATAGGCTGTGTGTTTTAATACACATAGAGCACTCAGCAATAGCAATACGAAATATACAAACAACTTTGCCTTATTAGTTTTTTGTCGTTCTTTAATGTATACACGCAAGTGCGTGTATACAAATAAGTTTTTTATTTAAGCACATTTCTTTAATTTAATGTTGTTAAATATTTAAAAAAAGCTGATAATTTTGAGAAAAAAAAAATTAAAAAAAAGAAAATTGAGGACTAAAAAATTAAAAAATTAAAAAAAAAAATAAGGATAAAAAATTAAAACAAAAAAATTAAGTATTTAAAAATTAAAAAAAAAAAAAAAAATAAGGATTAAAAAATTGTAAAACTTTTGATTAATTTAAATTTACTTAAAAATCTTAAAATATTAAATTTTTACTCAAATGATTTTAAAATAATTTAGATATATGCCGAGATTATTTTAAAATAATTTAGAAATATGCCAAGATTATTTTCAATAATTCCCTGTGTTTAATTAAAATTAAAATATTTTGCCATTTGATTCATGTCATAATATAATTAATTGTCTAATTAAAAACACAGTAAATGTTATAATAAAGTAGTTGACATACCTGTTTAACAATATTTTGCATTTCCAAATCGGCTTTACTTAATTCAACATTGGGATTAACATCAGCCGCTGTTATGGTTTCATCCAATGGAATGTTTTCATCGAATTCAGCTAAATCTGCTGCTGCCTCGGCCTTGGCCGTTTTGGTCGCCTGTACATCTTGTTCATCTTCGGCATCAGCTAAGGCAGATTCAAATGCCTTAAGGGATTGTTTCTCTAAATCAACTTCCGGAATTTCCGTTAACATGGGAGTACTAGTAGTGCTGGAAGAAGGTTTATGATATTGATCTTGTTGCATTGGTGTTGTTGCAACAACAGTTGTTGTAGTTTCAGCCATTTGTTGTTGCGTTTCCAAATTGAAGAGATCTTTAATTGTTGAACTTTTAAAGAAGGATGTTGTAAAATTACCACCCTCTATGGCCATATCACTAAGCATACGTTTTTGATTGGCTTTTTTCAAAATATTCACTTCGATGGTCTTCTCAGAGACCAAACGATAAATGTGTACATCTCTTGTTTGTCCTATGCGATGGCAACGATCCTGCGCCTGGGCATCCATGGTAGGATTCCAATCTGAATCGTAAAATATCACAGTATCAGCCCCGGTTAAATTAATACCAACACCTCCGGAGCGTGTGGAAAGTATAAAAACGAAAATACGTTTATCCGTATTGAAACGTTCCATTAACAATTGTCGTTGTTCCACTTTAGTGGCACCATCCAAACGTAAATATATATGACCATGATAATTGAGGAACGCCTCTAAAACATCCAACATTTTCGTCATTTGAGTAAAGATTAAAACACGATGATGACCCGATTTCAATTCTTTCAACAAACGATCTAGCGTCTGCAGTTTACCACAATCATATTGTATGAGCCGGGGATCGGGAAATTGTGTTGTCATGGCTGATGTAATCGGATGTAACATGGTCAATTTGGGTGACATTTCTTTTTGTACTGTTCTCTCAACATCTTGTTCCCGGAGGTATCTGGTCGATGTTAAGTTGTTGACATAAAAACGTATTCGGGGAGCACAAGCGGACGGTACATAGATCACATAATTTTGAAAGATTCTCTTTAGGCCTTCACATCGTTTTTCGTATGATTTTAAGATCTTATTTAAAGTCCAGTTATCAGCTCTGCGGGACATGGCAGTTGAACAATTAGTAAAACCTCTTGTCTGCCAATTGGAATATTTAAGCAGATTACTGGCATCTCTACAATGTTCGATAGATTCACGACAATCGGCACCATATATGGGAGTAGCCTCACTACGCCTTTTATTAACATTGGCCATTAGTTTTAGTCTGGCCAATCTTTGTTCTTTACGTTGTTGGAAAATGTCTGACATATTGTAGATGGGATCTAATTCTGAAGAATTATCTTCATCTACTAAATTCTTGGGTTCCGCCTTAACAGAAACACCACCATCTATAGAAATTTCTGCAGTAGTTCTCGTATTAGTTTTAACTTGTTCTGCTAATGCTTTTACCAGGGCTTTATCATCTGTAGACTTTTCTTTTTTAACAGTCATCCTTAAACTGCCAACATTTGCAGAGTCGTGCAATTTAATTTGTTTAGCTGGTGTTGGTCCCTCTGATGCTGTGAAATCGTTTATAGATACATCTCTAGATCTTGTTGTTACACAAGCCGGTGTTATGGGTCCCAATTTTGGAGAACCTACAGGATTTATAACATTGTTTATACGTTTATTAATACGACTATGGGCGGTTTCTCCACCGGCCGTCGATGTTGATGGTATTGGTACAAATTTATTGCCTTCTCGTCTCATTGCCGGACTCGCTCCTACCTTAACGGTTTGTTTTGCATGTGTATTTATATTTTGTTGTACTTTTAAATCCCGCACACGTATATGAAATTTATATTTTCCCGTTGGGCATCGCGGTGGTGGTTCTGGTATTGTATCAATTTCTTCAATTAATTTACGTGGCGCTGACAATAAACGTGATTTATGTGATACATAGGCGGTAAGTGTTAATTCCAAGTTAACCAGCAACAGGTTGAGAGAGTGTAAATCGATTTGCTGGAAATAGAGAAATGAGAATAAAAATGTTTAAAAAATGCCATTGCACCAAAATTCGGTTAAGAACACCCAGAAATTGGCAAAACTAGTTCGTTATAAGTAAGGTTCGCATCAATCGGCTTAAAAATTCTTTAAGAAATTTAGAAATGTAGGTCCATTCGATTACTATTCTGTCAAATCTAGTAAGAATGACTCAAAATTAAACTTACAGAGAGTAAGATAAAGTCTTACCAAAAAGCGTTTCTTGTAACAAAAATTGGGTAAATGAGAGCGTTCATTAGAGAGTAATAGTGTTTCTCTTATTACCAGAACTTACCCATACTTTGGTTAATATGGTAAAACTGTCAAACTAACACCTGTTGTTTTGTATTTGTAAAAAAAAATTAAGTTAAATGAAAAATTTACAATAGAGAATTTGTTCTTCTTAATAATTGAAAATTAACATATAGATTCTTTAAGCAGAAACATTTAGAAGATTTTCTTATCTTTTCCATAATTCATTTTACAATACTTAATACTTTGCACTTACATACAACAACGTTGTTGTTTTTTCTGCTTGAAAATTCTTGCTGGCATTAACTTATCTAAAATTGATCATTTTATTCTCCCTTTTTTCTTTCCGTTTATTTGTGTAAACGAACGCCAACCATCTAGTAAAAATGTGTACAAGTTATCCATTAAACGAACGGAACTAAAAAAGCAACAAGTAAGAGCGGCTAAATTCGGCTATGCCGAATCTTATATACCCTTCACCATGGTTGGGAAAATAGTGAAGTTTATATATGGACATATATGGAATGGACAGATTTATATACGGACATCTTTAAGTGGAAATTTACCATTTAGTTTAGTGATAAAACTTGGACTCTGAAAGATTTATGGTTCCCGAAAATAGGTATTTTTTTAGGTTTTGGTCATAACTACTTTCAGCAAATATGTTCTACTAAAGATTTTCGATCTTTGGATATTTTTTAGTTCTAAAAAAAGCTTTTTTCGACCAAAAAAAATATTTTTTTACAAATCGTTAAAAGAAATCACTAGAACTGCATGTGTTTTATTTCTACAAAAAAGTTTGATTTAGCTGGCAAACTTGTATTTGTGATTTTATTTCGCTTTTTTATAGGGATTTGTTTGGTTTTTATTTAAATGATAAATCTTTGTATGTGTTTGTTGTGTGTATAAAAGGTGAAGAGGTGAAAGAAAAGAAATTGATGTGTTTGTAATGGGTAATATTCAACATACATATAAAACAAAGGAATTTTACGGGAAAAATTAGAGGTAGTCCTGGTTATTTGCTAATATCTCAGCCATTTATCAACCGATCTGGCTGATTTTTAATAGCAAGCAGAAATGGATCACATTTAACAGAAATATATAACAATCAAGTCCTCATCATGTCTGTGGTCTTCGGAAAACCCATTTCAACACACAGACGGACATCGTTAAATCAACTTCGCTCTTCATAAGGACCCAGAATATATATACTTTATAGGGTCTAAGATCAATATTGCAGAAATTACAAACGGAATGACAAACTTATATATATATACCCTTCCACCTGCGGTGAAGGGTATAATAAAAAGTAGATTAAGGCGTCTTTATTTCGAAAATAATGAAAGTTTGGCAGCTGTTTTAAGGTTGGTCAAGCAGTGACAGTGATCGATATCGCGACATGATAAAGTTCTTCGTGCCTGAATTAAATGATATTAATGTGGACGACAAGGCGATGCCACATACCAGGCAGTCTGTGAAACAACTCAATGGCCATTTGTCCGTTGTGCTATTTCATACATAACCCTATCCTGTGTACAATTAAATAAAACTGTGTTTTTTTATTTCAAATCTTGCGTGAATTTGGTCACACCCTTTATAAAGTGGATATAATGCCCGAAAACATCAGCATTAACTTTTTATACCCACTGAACTTATTGGTTTAAGGTATAGGGTACGTTTGTAAATGCAGAAGTTGCGTATCACTGCAGCATAATGAAAGTAAAACGTTCAAAAAAAGCATCACTTGGCAGCACTGACTCACGTAAAACATTTTTTTATGCAGTGCTGCCGCAAATTTTGCAACAATTAGGCTTTTAACACTGAACAACATCTTTGTGAAACGCATGGAAAATGTTGAAAACGTGAAACATGAATTTACATTGGCAATATCTTTTATTTATTCAGCTGTCAAAAAAATAAAAGAAAGACGCCTATTTTTTGTTAAAAATAAAAAATATTAAAAAATGGATTTAGAGAAAGCATCAATCATTTGAGTAGTTTTTGCTTTCAAAGAACAAACTCGTATTTTAATGCAGTACGTGTGTCGCTCATTTTCCTTTGTTGAATAAATTTGTGTTGTTCATTTTCTGCAATATCAGTTTGCTAGTGATGGCACAAAGAAAATCGATTTTTTTTACAATTTTTTTAGTGATGACACTTAAATTAACGAAAGATGTAAGATGGAACTAAATGAGAAAGGATCATCTTTTGGAAATGTAGAAAGAATTTCTAATTCTTATGGGAAAATCTTAACATCTTTGCAAATTGATGAAAGATGTAGGTCAGTCGAAAAAGCCCATATGGCATAATTAACTCTTTCCGGGCCGGTGGTATAACAGTCATACCACTATTCTAAATATTTTTTATAAATTCTGTGCGCATTGGTATGGTACAAATACCATTTTAAAGCTTATATTTTATAAAAAAAAAATTCAAGTGCGAAAAAGAAATATATATGGGATTGATTTAAGTACAAAGATGAACGTCGGGGGGAAGTGCCAAAAGAAAGCAAAATTCTATAGGTCAGATAACATCATTTTCTGAGTCGAAACAGGGACCTACTGCAATACTCGACCTTGACTTGTAATGTGCCTCTTTGTCCAAGCAAAACTAAATCATGCTTTAGTAATTTTCATAAATGAATCATTAATTTTGTGAGCGGTGGTATATATGTAATACTATGTCCTTGCTACAAGGATAAAAATTTTTCATTAAAACTCGATAATAAGTGAAAGCAAATTAAAATTTTGTTTAATTTTTACTGATATCTTATAGTGCCCCGGAAAGAGTTAAAAGTTTCTGATGCAATAGTATAAAATCAGTTTTGTTTTTCCGTTTTAATTGTTTTTTAATAATCAAAAGTTGTTTCATCTTTCTATAAATTATTTTTTTTTTTTATTAAAAGTTAACAAAAAGTTCTCATTTTACCATCAAGATTTTCAATAATATTTGTTAATGTTATTGTGGTAAACATATTTTTATCTTTTGCAAACCGTTCTAAAAAGCAAACTGGGCAGTTGTTGAGCAGTGGCAAAGCATCAACAACAAAAATTAGCATAACTGCCACAGTGATGCACAAAATTTCTGCATTTGCGAGAACGTACCCATAATAATTTCAATGCATATAATAACAAAACTGTAAAAAATATAAGTTGAGTAAGACTAACAACTTATTAATATGAATATTATTAACGTCATAGTGCTTGTTAGGAAAATACCTAGCTACGTATTTGATTACTAAAACAAAAATGGAACTAAAAATATTTTTGGGTAAGTTTTTATGTTAATCTCTGCCTGAAAATACCTTTTGCCCGACAAAAAAAAAATAGTTTATTAATTCAAAAACTTACCGTAAATGGATCATATTCTACTAGATCACATATTAAACGTGAGGTTTCATATGATATACCCTCCATTTGAAATGGTGATATAGTTGGACGTACTTCAAACATATTTGGATGATTACAAACCTTGCGCAATTGCATAAGAACATTGATGACACTTAATAAATTACCAGTGGATAAAGTTTCACGTGTGCTGAAAAAGAAAATACAAAATCAATTTTAAAATTAACTAAGATTCTGATTACAAGAAAAGTAATCCAAGCTAAACCCTTCGATTTGTATTAAATTTAAATATGTGATACAGAAATGAATTCTAAGTTCAAGCTATCTCATGGAATTAAGTAGCTATCAAATTTTTTCTATAGGAATACGGATGTCTTTTATATATAGAAAATCCTTAAATTCTGAAGATTGTTTCTTAAAGAAAAATCCCTAAGTTTTAAGGACGTTTTACTATAAAATCCTCGAATCCTGGAATTTTTTCTATTGAAAAAAACCCTCAGCTTCTCAGGACTTTTTCACATATAATCCCTCAGAACTGATGACTTTTTCCAGTTAGAAAATCAGCAGTTTCTAAGGATATTTTCTGTGAAATATCTTACGATTCTAAAGAATTTTCTTCAGGTTCTGAAGATTTTTTTACAAAGAAAAATCTTCGGATTATGGTAACTTTCCCAGTAGAAGAAAAGTCTTGGAATTCTGAGGACTTCTTCCTATGAAAAAATTTTCAGATTCTTAATTTTTTTTTTCAATTTTTCACTTTTTTGCTATAGAAAACCATAAATATTTTTTATAAAAAAAAAAATTAAAAGTCAAATAAAAATACTCTTTTACTTGCAATATTGCCGCAAAATATAGCAAACTCTATATTGCATTTTGAAAATAGTCAATATTAGATATTTCGTACAGTTTTTTTTTTTTTGTGTATAAAATATTCGGGTTTCATCAAAATTGAAGTGTTTAGCTTAGTGTGCTTTCGACAATTTTATAAATTTATTTTTAACAATTATATAAATGTATAAAAAAAAAAGAAATCATACTCACTTTGAGCGACTCATATAGTCTTCATATAAATAACGTTGTCTGTTCGATAAACGACACATAACAACATGTTCATACTTTTTCGGCATTTGTTTTTCAACTTCCTTTTTTAAACGTCTTAACAAAAATGGCCGTATAACTTTATGTAATCTTTGTATAAGTTGTTCATTATACTCCGTATTACCCTCGATCATACCGGTCATTGGATTAGAAAACCATTCCTTAAATTCCCGATGTGATGAAAATACGTAGGGCATTAAGAAATGCATTAATGACCACAATTCCATTAAATCATTTTGCAAGGGGGTACCAGTTAAGAGAAGTCGTCTGAAATAAAAACAAAAAAAACAATATAAAATATTTTTAATAAAATATGGTAAATAATTCTTATTGCATAACAAACATAATAATAACATAATAACCAGTGAAACCATATTTTCGGCTATAAAAATATGTACTTAAAACATAAAAACATGATATTGCATATTTGCTGTTTCCCTGATAATAACAGTCATTTTCTTGACTACAAATTTTACAATAATTGTAGTACGAGTACAACAGTACTTTTAAGGACCTAATAGTACCACCACAAATGTACTATAGTACTACATTGTTGGAAACTCTTTTGTTAAATAATTCAAATATCTACTGGCTATAAACACAGTTTTCTTTTATGTTTTTTGTTCCCTCCGCAGTGTTTTTGTTAAAAATATTAAAAAAAATTAGCAGTTATCTCAGAATTTACAAAGCTTAATGCTAAACCATAGTTATGAATGTCAAATTTTTATGAAAAGAGTTTGTCTTACATTGAGAAGATTGTACTCTTTAAGGGCGTACACTCCAAGACATATTAGACATCTTTTAGCTCATTCCCTACTAATGTCGCAGATCAATTATGGCCTTGAAGTTTTTTCTGGAACTTTGTCTTATAACTTAGATAGAATTCTGAGAAAAATTATTCGTTACGTATTCAATGTAAGAGCACAAGATCACGTTCGTGTTACTGAACTTGTTCCTGAGTTTTTGGGGTGTGCTTTTCATGTTTATCTTCAATTGAGTCTATTACTCCATTTTTATAAGGTCATGAAATGTGGTTAACCTCTATTTTTTGTTAATAAATTTTTATTTATAAATTCAAAACGTAATATACAGATTGATGTCCATCTGGGACATCTTACAGTATTTGTTAAGTTGTTTTCGTATCCTTATCGTACTTATATGGGGAAACTCTTTAAGTTTTCTTAACAATGATTAGGCGTGATGGTTTTTCCTTTACTTTTTTTTCTGATATTTTTAATCATATTTTTTTCTCTGCCATTAGTTTCTTTGGCTAAATTAGAAGTGAAAACATTATGGAGGTGAACAAAATTTTTTGAGGTAAAACCCCATTTTTATGGAGATAATTTTTACATAAATTATATAAATGGGCAAAATCGGTCCAGCGGTTAAAAAGTTGTTAGTTGTGAATTTATTTCAACTTAAAAATTCTTTTCACCACAAAATTTATTTTAACAATTAAAAAAACTTTTTCACCTTAAAAAAATTGTTTTTCACCTCCATAATTTTACTTCTAAAGTTTTTTACATTATTTGTACCAAAAACATTAGAGAACATTTTTTTAGAAAAGTATTTAAAGGTATTTTTAGGAAGGTATTTAAAGATTCGGCACAGCCGAATTTAAGCTTTTTTTTACTTGAAAACAATTTTTATCGAGAAAAAAAAATTTTTCGAGTTGAAAAACAAATTTTATGGCGAAAAAAAATGTTTCGAGTTGAAAAACAATTTTTATGGAGAAAAAAATGTTTTGAGTTGAAAAACAATTTTTATGATGAAAAAAAATGTTTCGAGTTGAAAAACAATTTTTATGGAGAAAAAAATATGTTTCGAGTTGAAAAACAATTTTTATGGAGAAAACAAAATGTTTTGAGTTGAAAAACAATTTTTAGGGTGAACAAAATTTTTGTGGTAGAAAAATATTTTGATATGAAAAAAAAATTTGAGGTGAACATAAGATATTATTCATCTCCAAGCGATCTCTAAATATAAAAAGATATTTTATTCAACAGACGCTGCTAGGAAATTGTGCTAAAATGCACTAGTTTGTATGGAAAATTTAGAGTTTCCATCACATTTGCACTTTAAACCTTTTAATTGCTGGACTGATTTTGCTTATCTTCAATATCAAACTTCTCAAGATGATGTTCAAGTAATCTAACTAAAAATGAGCAGCACCCGCTTACGTCTTCGTAATAGACAGACATTGCCATATAGACTTCAAATCGCATTATATAGACGGCTTATTGTTAGAGCCCTAATTCGATTTATTACTTCTTAAAAGTTGAAGGAATAAACTCAATAAAATCTTAAAAACTTTTAATATAAAATTTCCTTGAGTACAATTCTTCATTTTAATGACACCTGGTGGTAATTAATAATAATATTTAAAAAAAATCTTTTCAGAGTTGTCTCCCTTACCTCTAAAGAAATAAAATAAAATCGAGTTACGCTGATATCTACACTCTTCACATATGATGAAGGGTACAAATGAATTGATTTGATGGAAGATTCTTGTAAAATAATTGTTATTACGGTTTTTAAGAATATAGATAATATACAACATCATAATTGTTATTGTTACACAGTTTATTAAATGTAAATTTGTTTGTAAAAATTTTACATCTTGCTACTGTCTAGTTTTTACCACATAATTTAGCATTCATGTACGATTTTCTTGTTTAATGGTAAACAGCAAGAAAGTGCTTTTTAGAATGCGAAAATCAGAATTTTAAATAAATATAAAAAGAAATAGAAATTCTTATTCAGTTATTCAATTTGCTAGCTTGGCATTTTGTATCATTTGGCGGTTTTTATTTGATAACTGGAACACTGATATACGAATGTATTATTTTTAAATATTTTGAATGCGGTTTGAATTTTGGTTAAATGAATAATTTTAATTTGGCTACGAATACCCGTAATTTTAGCTAGATATCTATTGGCTCGCGGTATCTATTGCTTAAAATTACGGGCATTAGTATTTCTGAAATGTTATTGTTGTAGCAACATAACCTGGAAAGTGACTATAGTTAAGCGCGTTGTCGTTTTGGTTATTTTTAACAAAAATTGGTTATTTTTTCCAATGTGAAGATGTGAACTTTGTTTTTATTTTGGTAACATTTTTGGCAATTTTATTTAACAGTAAAGATTTTCGGACGTTTTGACTCCGTTTGCAGTAACCGTTTCCGTGCTGTTTGTCATTAGTCTTGTTGTTTATTGCTTTTACAAAAATACAATATAGGATAAATTTTGGTAAATATTCAGGCCCGTTTTTTAATTTAAAAAACGGTACGGATTGGATACGGCATTCTGAAAATGGAGTCATCCGTATTTTACACGACACAACGGTTTGTAAGCGGTTCCGCCATGACTGGCTTTCAACGGACTCAACTCCGTTTTTTACACTACCTGAACCTTCCGTCTTTGACGGACTTTCATCGGATTCGAATCAGTTTCGATAAACGCAACCAGAGTTGGATTCCGTTTATGAAGTACTGAAAACATATACAAAGATTTATCATCTGAAAGCGACAGTGAAAGTAGGTAATATAATTTTTTATAAATTTATGCTGTTAAATAATTTTTCCAATACAAATTTAAATAATTAATATTTTAATACATTTAAATAAAAACAAAAAACTTTATATAAACTTTGTATGTGTTTGTTTTTAATTATATATATTTTTTTTTATTTTTTTGAATTTAATTTAAATGTTATTAACGAATAGTAAACACAAATTTCTTTATTAAATGGAAAAAATTGTGATGATCAGCGCTAGTGGGAGTGAACACTTTCGACTGGAGCGACCAGGTCATCGTCAGCCTCCTTAAGAACCAACCAACCCACAAACAACTCATGGTTTTGAACAGGCTTACACAACACTGCTATAGTTATTACTTTTCCTGATCCTGTTTTATCCGTCTTTCAGATCAAGAAATCGGGCGGTCCCCTCTTCAGCGTCCCCTCTTCAGCGTTGACATCCGCTGAGAAATTCCTTTTTAGAAATTCAAATGCAGAGTGGCTAAAAGAGGGAACTCCCCTTTGGCGGCCAGTCCAAACCTCTTTGGCTAAAAACTTGATATTTAAGAAATGCGTTGCCTGGAGTATATGATAAATCATTGATGTTATATTTTGTAATTTGGTGCCGTTCACATCCACCCAGATGGGATTTTTGGAAATTCCTACGGTCTGCCAAAAACCCCTTTAGCAAGCAAGATGTCACATTTTAGAATTTTCACCAAGGACATGGTGGATATGGGATGTTTAAAGGGCGAAAAGACTCCCTTTTAACGACCTACCCAAACCGCTAGACCTAGGAAGTTGAAACTTGGTATTAAGGTTTCTCTGTCGGTGTAGACATCAGGGCAAAAAAGGGGAAAATTCTCTTCATTGGCAACCTGCCAAAACCGCTGGAACTCGCAAGTTGAAAATTTGCATGTAGGTTCCTCTTCCTTCGTAGACATCTACTCAGACGTCATTTTGGAAGGGAAAGTCACTCAATTGACGGTCTGCCCAAACACCCTTTGGCTAGAAACCTGAAATACGTATTCGCTAGATTTAGACCATACTCTTACCGGTAAGATGAAATTTTTTGCACATACATACGACGAGAGGCAAAAAGGGGGAATCTCCCCTTGACACCCTGCCTAATCCCATGTAGCTAGAAGCTTAAATTTTGATATACCTGTTTCTTAGAATACGGGCTAACTATTGATTTCTCTAAATTTCTACAAGGCTGCCTGTCCAAACCTCTTTTGCTTAGAAACCTAAAATTTCAAATATGTGCACTCCGAAATATAAAATATGTATTTCCTTGCGTGTATGCGCGTAGTATTTTAAATATTACGATGAAAATTTCAGAAATAAGAAAAAAAATATACGAACTTCTATGATACGATCATTATAATTTTTTGATAACGTGCTAGACAATTTCTGAGTCCTGCTCATGCAGGACTGTTTAATTTTTAAGTAGGCCGTAAATTATATTTTGAATTTTATTCCGAAGATATTTACTATTCAATATTTTCTGTTTTAAAGACAACACAATAAAGACGAAATATTAAATTCCAAGGCTGCTAAACTTTAAAATGTTTCTCGAAAATTTGTAGACCAAAATTTTAATATAAACTCTTTGTGTAATATAAAGTTTATAAATAGCAAATTAAGACTTAATTTATGTAAGCACCCAAGCGTAGTCCCTTAACTAATTTAGCAAAACGTTAAGTTACTGATTATGGTGCTCGAATTCTCCTATCGAATTGTTTAATTAACTAATTTAGCACAATGTTAAGTTACTGATTATGAAGCTAAAATTTGTTTCTATTTCAGACAAAAGCTCTCGAATTTCAGACTATGTGATTATAAAGGAAGAAAAAATGCAATCTTTCAAGGTCGATTTGACGATGCTGCTTTAAGATTGCATTCGAAATCAAATTTATATTTTTGTTGTTGACTAAATTATTAATACAGACATTTTGATTTATTTAAAGTCTATAATATGCTAAATTAGTCTTAATTTTATGTAAGCACCCAAGCGTAGTCTCTCAACTAATTTAGCAAAACGTTAAGCTACTGATTATGGTGCTTAAATTTTTATTATATGGAGATTTTCGTAAAAATTTAATGTTAAACAAGTAAAAAAGGCTTAAATTCGGCTGTGCCGAATCTTTGAATACCCTTCACCAATGTTCTCTATTGTTTTTGATACAAACAATGTAAAAAACTTTTTGAGGTGAAATAATTTTTTTAGATGAAAAAATTTTTTGAGGTGAAAAAAATTTTTTGATGTGAAAAATATTTGAGGTATACAAAATATTAGGCATGTTTTCTTTGTACACTTAAGCTAGCAAGTTATTTCAATTATATGGAGAATTAAGCGTGTTGAGAACTAGTCGCTTAGTACTCGCTTAATTCTCCATATAAATGAAATAACTTGCTAGCTTAAGTGTACAAAGAAAACATGCCTATTATTAATTTCTAAGCGATTGGTGAAAAAATATGAGAAAATGTATTATATACCAGTCGCTACTATGAAATTGTACTAAAATACACAAATTTATATGGAAAATTTAGAGGTATCTTCACATTTTCACCCATAACAATTTAACTGCTGGACCGATTTTGCTCGGGAGGATGTACAATAAATAATCTGGGTAAAAATAGGCACCCCCGCTTGAGTCTTCGCGTCGTGATCGCCATTTCAACAGACAGACGGACATCCCTAAATCGACTTAAAATTGCATAAGGATCACGAATATATATACTTAATGAGGTCTAAGACCTATATTTCGACATGTTACAAACGGAATGACAAACTGATATATACCCTCACCATATATGGTGGAGGGTATAAAAATAATTAAAAATACTATAAATTACTTTTCGAATAACGTATGTAGACAAAAATATTAATGCAGACTTTTGATTTTTTATAAAGTCTATAATAGCGAAATAAGTCTTTGACAAATTAATTTAAGCACCCAAGCGTAGTCCCTTAACTATGTTAGCAAGACGTTAAGTTACTGATTATGGTGCTATAACATACAATAAATCTTTTATTTTTTACTACATAATAGATTATTTTTAATTCTTACCTTTCTGTTGAAAAATTCAATAATAATTGCCATCTTTGTGATTTAAAATTTTTAATATTTTGTGCTTCATCTAATATTAAATATTTCCATTTTTTACGTCGAAAACTTTGTTGATCTTGCACTACCAGTTTGTAAGATGTTATGCAAACATGAAAAGCATTTGGTTTGGTCCATCCCACTCGCTTTAGTTTACGCTCTTTTTGTGAACCATAATAGGTGAGTATTTTAAAGCCAGGACACCATTTTTTAAATTCCATTTCCCAATTTAACATTACGGACGAGGGTACCACAATTAAATGCGGACCCCAGTTTCCTTTGACACAGGCCAGATGCGCTAACAAAGCTATAGTTTGTATGGTTTTACCCAAACCCATTTCATCAGCCAATATGCCATTGAGTTTACGTTCATTCATGGTTACCAGCCAGTCAAGACCGATATGTTGATATTCACGTAATGAATGTTTGAGTAGGAACGGTACTGGTGTTACAACCTCTGTAGAGGATAAAGTATTACCTTTGGGTTGTATTGATTCGGCCAAAGTGGCAGCATCTTTAATCATATCATCTGGACTACCGCTTGTGTTATTGGCATTTGAAGGATCTTCTAATAGGAAATTTAAACCAGCTTCTTGTTCATTTTCTTCTGTCTCATTTTCATTCTCATCGTCTTCTATTTCAGTTTCTTCCTCGTCTTCTTCCGTTTCACCTTGATCGGTAGAATCATCATCAGAATCTCTCATGGCTCTACTAATAACTTCATACTCATCATCACAATCAGCTAACTTTTTATTCATTTTTGATTTTGTTTTTGATGTTGAAGCTGCTGTCGCTTCTTCTAATTTTTCACCATCATCGCTGTCATCTCTATTGCTCGCCGCCACTGATTTAGAAGTGGAAGCCGAGGTAGCAGTTGCATCTTCTTCCAAAACAATTTTATCACGATTTTCTAAATATCCCGCGGGTAGAAAATCATCTAAATCCATTTGGGATTCTTTTTCTAATGCTGCCACTTCAGCATCAACATCAGCATTTTCTTCTTCTTCAGCTTTGGCGATTGTTTCTTCGTCATCTTCCGATCCAGAATCTGGACGAAATTCATCTAAAAACAAAATGAACGGCAAATAGAAATTGTTAGTTTTGATAGTCTTTTATAAAAAAAAAAAAAAAATAGGGACTAGAGTTTTTTTTTTCAGACAAATGCCTCGCAAAAGCGACCATCCTTTTTATATCCATAAGCTTTCTCAAAAATAGAGCATAAGCTTTAGAATCAGTGAAAGTTTATCATCATGTGATAATATTAATAATTTAATATTTTTTTTTTTTTTACAAATATTTTAAGCAATTTAATTTAATTCAAAAATTGTGCAGGTAAATGATTTGTTTTATATTTTGTTTTACTTACCATCTGTATTATCTCTCTTCGGTGATGAAATCCTACTTGAATTAATACTGGGATTTGTTGAAGCACCTTTAATGGGTTTATTCATGCCCTCGGCCAATTGTTGTGAAATTTTCTCAGATTGATCGACAATAAACGATAAATGTTGATCTAATGCCTTTTTGCGTTTCTCCTCGATTTTGGTGTGATGTTTATACTCCACCAATTTTTCAACATTACCCCAAAACATTTTCACCTCCTTGGCTATAAAAGCTGCAACACGCCTTAGATGAGCCTCTTGGGCTTTCTCGGCTCTTTGGGCCGCATTGGCTTTGTCTTGAAAATATTTTTGTACCATTTTGGCACATTTCTTTGCAGCAGCTTTTTTCCATTTGCGTTCTTGGGCAAAATCGGCTGCTAGCCAAACCATTTCCTCGAGCAAATAATCCCAATGGGCTTTGGGTCGCGACGGTTCCAATTGTTTTGGCAAACGTTTTTCAGTCCATAATCCCTCTCGTTGTAATTCCATAACACGACGCAAAACATCCACTTCTTGTTTAGCTTTAAAGGAATATTCTTGATTACTAGTGGGTGTGTTGGCTGCCGAGGAGGAGCCGCCAGACGCGGCTGAAGCAGCACTGGCAGAACCAGCTGGCACCAATAAACCACTGGGTGTGGCAGAATATAAAGGCGGAGGAGTATTTGAGGAAGCGGAAGCCTCGCCATTGTTGCCACCATTGCGTCGCAAAGTTGTAGTACCCTGAGCTGTACTGCAGGGTATTAAAGGAGTACCACCTTTAAGGAAAACAAATGAAAATAAAGAGAAAAAAATAAACCAAATTGATTTTATTATTAAAAAAAATATATAAAATTTTCTAAAATTACAAAAGACAAAATTTTGTTGAAAACACTTAACATGCTTTTTAAAGATTTTTTCTAAAATAGATAATAAAATAATCATGCTTTTTTTTTAATTAATAGCTAAAAACCATTAACTTGTGGAGAATTTCATATCATTTTCAATCAGACAAATGCCTCGCAAATGCGAACATCCTGTTTTTAGTTTTGGTATATTTAGATTCAGATACAAAAATAGTACTGAATCTAACCAAAGTCAGTGACATTTTATCATCATATTGAATATGAGTATAAATAATTTAAAGAAAATGGTTTTATTTGTTAAATGTAATCAGAGTAATCGTTTTTTACTTGTTTCAAAGTAAGCTAAAAACTTTGCATCTGTTTTAATTTTTTTTTATAGCAACCATTTGACGATTTTCAAGCCTTAATTTAAAACGGACAAGAAAGTGCTTTTTTAGGTGCAGATATTAAAATTACAATTTTTTTAACTGATCTCAAGCAGATAAATGCCTCGCAAATGTGAAAGATTATATTTTTTATAGCTTTGGCATATCAAGAATCTTCAAAAAAAAAAGGTTGAATCTTACCAAAGTCAGTGACAGGAATTATTATCAACATTTAGAAAAAAAAACTTTATAACTTTAGAATAAGTCAAGAGATAAAGTTGAAGCTTGAAAATGTTTATTTGTTATGGCAAGGTTACAAATTGTTTCACTTGTGGCAATAAAATCAATGTGACACAGAGTGCCCTTGCTGGAATAACTGAATGCAACTACAACATATTCGCGAAACAAAAAAGATATTCAAAAGATTATAGAAATATTTATGTATTTGAAAAAAATTAAAAATCAAAAATTTGTGTTTACTATTCGTGAGTAACATTAAAAAAATTATGATCTTGAGCCTGATAAAATTAAAAATATATAAAATCAAATAATTTTATCAGATATTGTTTGTATACTTTTTGTAAAAATACATAAATTCCAAATTGGGCAGCAGTTTATATCAAAAATATTTGAAGTCTTTGAAAGAAAGTTAGTGTGGGTACTATTGGGTCCAAACGAATCAAAAGCTAATTTTGTTTTGATGGTATTGTTAATAAAGACACATAAACAAAAATTTTAAGATAAAATTTTTCAAAAGTCATCAATCCCACAAATATGATCTACATAATCGAAAGTAACAACCTGCAAAATTCCCAATCAAATGGTTTACAATCTTGGATGTAATTTACTAAAAACTATTTTATTTAGTCATTACAAATATATGCATTCGAGTCAAAATAAACAAATTAAATTTTTTTCCAGTTTAAAAGACTATTCCCAAGAAATATTCTTAGGGAATCTCCGCTACGTACGGATTCATAAATCCGGCTTCTACTGTACGTTTACGGTCCGAAAATACGCATCTGTCAAAGCTTGTACGTAAACGAAACATTAACGGACCGTATAATTGAATTTTCGAAAACAATACGTTTTGACTACGCTTTGACTCCGTTTTTGAGTATCCGTTTCTGTGCCGTCAAATACGGACTACTGTTTTTCATCAGTTTTTCTTCCGGTACTTTTGGATTTGTTTAGTTATCAAAACAAATATTTATGAAATTGAAAACAAGTTTTACGATGATGTGTGCAAATTGTAGATTTGCAAATTAAAATATTGCCCGACAGTTTATAATAGATTTTGTGAACAAATTTACAAAAATTTTACCAAAATTAAATTTTTGTTTTGATAGATGGATGCTAATTGTGCTGGAGATAAATATGGTATTTGTTTGTAATTTTGTTTGGTATTTGATGTATTTAGTTTGTAAGTTTTGTTATTTTATTTTAAATATCTTTGTAAATAAATATGCAATGAAATAAAAATTTGCTTTTAAAAATTAAAATAATATGCCTTTACACAAATCCGTTTTTGGTTGAAAAAAAAAAAAAAAAAACGCTACGAATAAGGATCCGTAATCAGTCCGTGATTGACGGACTTTTAACGAACAACTCCGTTTTTCATCCGATATATCGGTTCGTCATTGACGGACTTTTAACGGGCAACTTCGTTTTTCATCCGATATATCGGTCCGTAAACGGTCCGTCATTGACGGACTTTTAACGGATTCGAATCAGTTTCGATGTGCTTTAAAATCCGCTTTCTTGTCCGTTTGTGGATCCAGAAAACGATACGTAAACGGAGTCTATGACGGACCGAAACCGGTACGTAAATTGTACGTAATGTTTTTTTTTTTTTAAATTATATAAATTTTTTGTGAATTTTTACATACAATAAATAAAAAATATTTATTGAATTAAAAATTTATACAAAACAGTAAAACGTGATTGAGACAAATGTTATAGCCCTTAATTTAATTGGTAGTCTTTATATGGCTTTTATTTTTGAAATTTTGTAGTGTCCAGGTTTTTTTTGCCTGAATAATTGTTCACAATTTACTAACGGGTAACTTTACGAGTTTGAAATGAAAAGTCAAAATTAGTCAATAAAATAAGCTGTTACAGACTTTTTGTTTGACTGTGCTAGCTTCACGAGTCACAGAAATAGTTTGGTTAAAAATTTGTTAAAATAGGTGTTCATTTTTTTTTTTGATTAATTAACAAAAACATTAGCGGTATTCACAATTTACATAGTAAAAATAATACTTTGCCCATGGTATTTAAAATCGAAAATTTGTTAACCACTTTGTTAGCTTCTGTTTTTTTAATCCATAAAACGAAACCCGTTTTTTTTTTTGCTAAACCGGTTTTTTATAAAAATATATTTCTTTAATTTTAATTCAAACTTTTAACTATTTTAACGTATTTATATGTTTTTAACGTTATATTTAAAAGGATATGATTTGGTGCTCTATAACTCGGAAACTATGAGCCACCAAAAAAAAAAAAAAACGCTCATTTAATCAAAATAGATGAACCCATTTTTCGGATCAAATTATATCAGATGATGTGTTATTATGTATGGCATTTTCGGATTAAAAATGATTTGATATTTATTTTATTCATGTTAATCATATCGGTTCGTAGCGAAAACAGACCAGAGCCTCCGGTAGAAATTAAGCAATCTACCCACTAGCCTACCGGGGCGCTAAATATTAAATATTATATCGAATTATATACAAGACTATATACATATATCGAAACTTTTATCATCGAGATGTAAATTATTTATGGTAGTTTAACTACCACGGTCGTTGAATTTACATGGATGGCTAACATCGACTAAGCAAGTGATTCTGAGTTGATACAAACATGAATCAACACAAATTCAATATACCCTGTTCCATTTCAAGTTGTTTTATTTTAATTTTCCGACTTGTAAATGGCCATCAACACTAGAGACCATTAACTTGGCATTTCCTAGTTGCTTAGTATGGTCTACCTGATTGTGTAAATAAATTCTTTAAAATTCAAAAAGCTGAGAAATATAATAAGAGGCCCCCTAAAGTCAGTTTCAGAGAATTTACTGAAATAAAGAAATTTACTGAAATAAAGAATTTTGTAATTTTTCGATTTAAGTTTTGTCAAAAAATTTAGCAATTTAAATTCTATGTTGTTTAGTCAAAAATATTTAAGAATTAGCTATACTTTCTAAAGTCAATAAAACATTTGAAAATGCTTATTACCGTCTGGACCCTATCCTTAAACACTAACAGCCGTATTTAAAACGAAGAGTTAGGCACTGTGTATACATCATCGCAGCCAATGATCTGATTACTAGCATACAGATTTGGCTAAGCAGAGAGCATATAGTTTATTTATAATGATTTTTTATCTTTCAATTAATGTTTTTTTTTATAGTCAACCTTTTAACTGTAATGTCAACAGCAGATGAAGATGTTGCAATTTATAGGTGTGTTCGACGTACGTTACCGCGGGTGCCCGTGGGAAACAAATCTTACCAGAAAGCGTTTCTTGTAACAAAAATTGGGTAAATGAGAGCGTTCATGAGAGTAATTGTGTTTTTAATTTTACCAGAACTTACTCGTACTTTTTGTTTGGGTAAAATGGTAAAATTGTCAAAGCATCAGATGCTGCTAATGAATTAGCTGTTTTGCATTTTTAATAATGAAAAATACATTTGAAAATGTAAATAGATATATTCCATTTCAAATATATTTATTAATTAAGCTGTTTTTTAATATGAAAAAATTTGACGTTTATATCTGGGTATGAAAAGTAGTTTTGTCCGTTCGGAGTATTTTGGGCATTTTTATGGTTTTGTAAGAAAATTTTTTGCTTACTCTCATTTTACCAGACTTTACCCAAAATTACCTCGTTCATATCTATTATTTAAGTTTTTCCCCCAATCTGTCAAATGCTTCGTGAAGAAAGTATTGAAAAACAAGTAAAAAAGGGCTAAATCCCCAAAGGGGATGAAGCCGATATACGTATATACTAAATTTTGCATGAACTGTAATATGAAAATGTTTTGTCAATTTATGTAACGAACTTTTGTTATTTAGTTTTAGCAATGTTATTTACAGAGGTCTGCTCTGTTAGCAACTTTAACATTGTTCATTTTTACGTTAACTTAGTTATCATAGTATGTAAGACAATAAATGTAATCGAACAATAAGAAGACTTAATAACATTTTTACTTACTTAACAGAAAAAAAAATAGATACAGAAAAATTGTACAAATTTGTATGGAAAATTTAGAGGTACCTTCACATTTTCACTCATAACTTTTGAACCGCTTGACCGATTTTGCTCATTTTAAATACCAAACTGCTCGGGAGGATGTTCAATAATCTGGGCAAAAATAGGAACCCCCGCTTGCGTCTTCGCGTCGTGATCGTGATTTCAACAGACAGACAGACAGACGGACATCGCTAAATCGACTTAAAATTGCATAAGGATCACGAATATATATACTTTATGGGGTCTTAAACCTATATTTCGACATATTACAAACGGAATGACAAACTGATATATACCCTCACCATATATGGTGGAGGGTATAACAAGAAAAAAAAATTATTAAAACATCAGCAATGATCAAGATTTTCCATAGTTTTTAAATAAAAAATCTGTTTTTCGCAAACCAAAATTTTTTTTTATATATTTTTCACGTTTATTTGCAAAATCAGTTTGGCACCGAACAGCTGTAAGTAATACATTTGATAGTTCGTTAACATGAATTTAGCAGAGGGGATAACAAGTGCATTATAAATAACAGGCATGTTAAATCCATGCTAATTTTTGATTATAAATACGGCTTTAATAGTGTTATTCATAAGTTTAAAAGAATGACTAGCATCGAGTGCACAGCATTTCTTACACAAAAATTCCTAAAAGGGAATGTTGTACAAGTCGTTTTTTTCTGTTATGTATAAAACCCTAAAATAATAAACTTTTTTCAAAATATTATGAATTTTATGAATTTTAATTCGACAAAACGACTTATTTCAGGCTTGTTCTTTTACCTTCTACAATTTACTACTTTTACTACAGATGGAAAAAACTTCAATACAAAAAGTAAATAAAACTTTTCGACTGTAGTTAATGTAGTAAGAATAAAATAAAGCATCTTTAATTTAGTAGTTTCTTAAAACTTAAAAAGAAACTAAAATTTCTAACGTTTTACTTTCTATGGAATTAAGTGCTTAAACACATCCAATGAAGTTGCCGCCGCCAGCAGCAAAAATTGGTTTTCCCATATATGTATTTTAAATGACGAGAAAACTGCTGCCAAGATTCAGCTAGCACTGAAACATTAAATACAACCGTTTCTATTCATTTGGCATCAACGCATTTGCCTACCATTTGGCTTGGCAACATTTTTCATTTTTTGGGAAAAATAAGTTTTGCTGCTGGGGGCAACATAATTTGATGTGTTTAAGCACGATTGACGATTTTTAAGTAAGAACCTTAGTTCTAGATTCTCTTTCTAAAAATAAATCGAAACTTATCAAATCGTGACAGTTTACTATAATCATATTGAGATTGTACAAATCCTATTTCGAATAAATGAAATAATGTCAACATTTCTTTAAAAACTTTAAAGCTTAAGAGGAGTAAAAGCTATAAAGCTGAAGCTTTGAAATTGTTTTTTGTTTTAGCAAGGTTACAAATTGTTTCACTTGTGGTTATAAAATCAATGTGACACAGAGTGCCCTTGCATATTCGTATTTTCTTATTATTTAAAAAAAAAAAAAAAAAAAAAAAAAAAAAAAAAAAAAAAAAAAAAAAAAAAAAAAACTTAATTTAAAGTATATTTTGCCTTGTAGCGGCTAACTTGTCTTAAAGTTATCTAAACTATATATAATTTCACATATTTATTTTACATAAATTGTAATCAAAGTATTCGTTTTCACTGGTCGTAATTTCAGTAAAAACTTTGCATTTGTTTTAGTTTATTATAGCAACCATTTGACGATTTTCAAGCCAGGATTATTAAGGACAAGAAAGTGCTTTTTAGGTGCATAACGTAATTTCTAGAATGCTTTCATAAATTAAGTGTTTAAAATAATTATTATCAATCAGACAAATGCCTCGCAAAAGCGAACATCCTGTTTTAAGTTTTGGTGTAATTAAGATTCTTCCAAAAATAGGTTAAATCTTACCAAAGTCAGTGACAGTTTATCATCATTTTGAGATATTATTACAATTTATTAATTAATTACAATTATTAGTACATATAACACAGTACAACAACGGATTCTGGTAGAGGATACAATAGATTCTGCTAAAGGAGGCAAAAAAAAATATACATGTTTCGGCGGTTTGATAGGAATATTATTTTAGGGTGGGTTAAAGTTTCCCACCCTTTGGCTTGTTCCTGCAGCAATTTTGTAGAAAATAAAGGGTTGTTAAATTTTAAGGGCCGATTTTGAATGTAAACCACACCTAAACGTCAAGTTTTTTTCTGCATTTCATTTGACAATTCTTAATTTCAGACTAACTCAATTTAAACCATGGAAAAATACACAATCGAACAACGCGTTAAAGTTATTCAGGCTTATTATGGAAATGGGCGTTCAAATCAAAATGCACTTAGTGATTTTTTTGGTCAGCATAATCGACCAAATGTGTCCACAATCAGGATAATTGTGCACATATTTCTGCAAATCGGGTCTGTAGGAAATGTGAAAACACCTGGGCATGGCATGCTCGCCAAGTTCGTTCGTTCGTGTGGCAGAATGGCCGTCAACCTCGACTCGCCGTTGGTGTTCGCTATCGCGAGATCATAACGGAATTCTTAAAGCCAGAAATTGAGGATATGGATGTGCACGATATGTGGTTTTAACAGGATGGTGCCACTTGCCACACAGCTAACGAAACAATGGTTCTTTTGCGCGACAAATTCAATGGCCGTGTTATCTCACGTGATGGCGATGTCAATTGGCCGCCAAGATCATGTGAATTGACACCGTTGGACTTCTTTCTTTGGGCTTATTTGAAAGAAAAGGTGTACGTCGATTAGCCAGCAACAATTCAAGAGCTAAAGGATGAGATAATTCGGCACATTAACGGCATAAAACCTCAATTATGCATCAGCGTCATCGAAAATTTGGACCATCGGATGGAGGTGTGCCGCCGAGGTCGCGCCATCCATTTGGCCGATATTTTGTTCCATACATAATTGAACCATACCATATTATCATAATAAAAATAAATGACAATAATTTCCTAAATAATTTTTTATTCAAAATCAACATCAGCCCTCAAAATTTAACTACCCTTTATTAACGCAAATATTTTTGTAAAACATATTAACCCTCTAACTCCCCACATAACGGTAATTTGTAAAAACACACCTAAAATGGTGGAGTGCGGGAATGAAATGTTCTACAAAAATGTTTGTCATAAAATTCTGCTATAATTGTCAGAACACACCAAAGCCCAAAACTTAACACAAACACGGGAAACCAGTAAAATTCCAAGATTGCTCATCAGATTTCTAATCAGATTTCTATATATTATGAGTCTTATTTTGGGATATACTACATATTATGAGTCATATTTTCGGATGACCTACATAATATGTGATAGTAATAATTTCCCTACTAACAACCCCAAAGTAGCTTTGGGGTCCTGCTGGTTTTTTCAAAATATGGATCAAAACTAATTAACAGAGACAGACTTCCAGTTATCTATTAAGAGATACTTTTCTCGTTTGTCTTCTTATGTTAGTTTCAACTACCTAACGGAGTCGAGATGGAAAAATAAATTTGAAACCAGCTGTTGTTCCTATCTTTTTAATTTTCCTCTACTCGACTTCAACATTTTAAACCATCATTTCATTACTAACTACCTTTCAGTAGCCTGGTGTCGTAGCAGTGTGAGAGG
This sequence comes from Eustalomyia histrio, assembly GCA_949748255.1. Lineage (NCBI taxonomy): Eukaryota > Metazoa > Arthropoda > Insecta > Diptera > Anthomyiidae > Eustalomyia > Eustalomyia histrio. The sequence continues at coordinate 46,731,420 of OX456527.1, forward strand.
AAAAACATTTCCAGCGCCCCCAGTTCCAAATACCAAACGAGACTAAGATGAAGAGCATGAGTTCGAGTCCGGTTGTAGGTACCTTCTCTTCATCCTCTTTCTAGGATCCAAAATTTTTAAAATTTTTTCCTTATGAAGGTTCCCTTTCTATTCACGATTTTTATAAATCATATGTAGTCTACTTGCAAGTTTCAATCAAATTATTGCTACTATGTCCTTCTACAGGTGAGCCTTCCATGCGTGACAACACTTATTTTTTCTGGCAAAGTTTATCTTCTTTGGCCAAAATCGTTCGGTTAAGTTTTGACCTTCCAGAGAAGATATTGAATCTAAAGAAAATGTTGTGCTGGGGTTGGCCAAAAAATTGTAAGATTCAAAAATCAATTTAAGTCCTTTAATGTTTCCAGACTTTTGAAATATCAGCAAAATAAACCTCTGGAAAGTGGAAGAAATAAAAATTGGGTCAAAAGCCAGTTTAAAAAAATTTGTATTAAAACTTTTTCGTCTTTAAATTCCACTATCTCTGCTGATTTAATCTCACCTTTTGGTTTCCGTTGTCACCAGGATATGGACAGAATCTGTGTGTCGAATCTGTCGGTCAGATTAGTATTAAAAATGAAAAATTTTATAAATTTTTCATTCTAGGACTGTCAGATCAAACAGATTGCCAGTGTATAATTTATTGATGATTTCTTAGCATGCCGCCTAAGGCTAACCCTGTGTTTGAAAATCAAAGGCCTTCTACGATTGTAAATGGAATTTTTGGCTTTCAAACAACTGAAGATTAGTCTCCGAACTTTAGAAGGAATTTAGCAACAATACAAGAATGTATTATGAATAAAACTCACGCTAACGCTTTGCGTATTTTTTTTTTTATAAATACGAATGTAACTAAACTAAGTCTACTTGCTTTAAATGCTTAACCAAAGAACAAAACTACAGATAATATTAAAAAAAAGTTTAAAATCACTTTGAAAAAGTATTATTGTAATCAGAGTTATCGTTTTTATTTGTTTTAAATTCAATAAAAACTTTGCATCTGTTTTAATTTTTTTTATATAGCAACCATTTGACGATTTTCAAGCCTGAAATATAAGGTCAAGAAAGTGCTTTTTAGGTGCATTCATGTATAAAGAAATTAATTTCAGTTTAACAAATAATATTGAAACTCAATCAGACAAATGCCTCGCAAATGCGAACATCCTGTTTTAAGTTTTGGTATAATTAAGATTCTTCCAAAAATAGGTCGATTCTTACCAAAGTCAGTTGACAGTTAATCATCATATTGAGATATCAACTTTATTATTCGTATAACTATAAAAGAAGGTATCCCAATGTATTCTATTAGATCTTAGTATAATTCGAATGTGTGATAGAGAAAAATAAAATAAACAAGTACTTTTTTTAGAGGCCGAATCATCTTACCTTTAGAGCTTTAGAAGTAAATCATAAAAATAAATTGGCTTTTTATGGAATGATCTTAAATTTTGATCCTTTATGCACGCCGTTAAGTAATTAATGTCTGTTTTTTGCACTTGGGTTGCGACATATTTGAAACATTTTAAATATTGGTAAAAATACGCTCTTCGCGAAAAGTTGGCGAAAGTTATCGAATATCGACAAAGCCCTCCACTAAATTATTGAATATATTCAATGTGTTATTATTAAATATTAAATTTGTCTACAGTTGTTTGAAGTTTTAAGAATTAAAAAATTACCACAATTCTTTCCTTTTACGCGGTTCTTAAATTTATCTTTTCCCATACATATCCGAAATTCATTAAGATCGAAAAAAAACCAATGGGATACTCTCATTGTAAGTCATTGTAATGTCAACGTTTCCTTAAAAACTTGTTGGCTTCAGGGGTAAAAAGCCACAAAGTAGAAGCTTTGAATTGTTTTTTGTTTTTGCAAGGTTACAAATTGTTTCACTTGTGGTTATAAAATCAATGTGACACAGAGTGCGCTTGCCTTATGTTTTATTATAAAATAAACTTAAATTCAATGAATTATTTTATTAATACGAAAAATTCCCAGCAAAGAAAGTAAATAACTTACAACTTAAAGAGTTTCCAAAACAATTTAAAATTATAACATAAATTTTAATTTTTCAACTGATCCATTAGGAGTGGCTAAGTTTTTTGTTTCTAGCTCATAAAACACTTTTTTAAGAAGGCAAATAAGCACTCTATTCCCCAATTCAACTTATTTGTGTATGATAAAAAGGTTGTTTTGTTAAATCTGTTTTTTAAAGTTAATAAGTCATTTAAAACCCAATTAATTTTCGAGTGGAGTTCTTTTTTTTTGTTGGATTCTTTTAAATTTTATAGAATATAATAATTATGGAATGTAATCAAATGAAAAGTTTTTATGTGCAGTTATAGCCTTCTACCACTGAGCTACATCTTACATCTTTTAAAAATTTCCAAAGATGTTAACATCTTCCCATACGAATTATACAGGCCACAAATTCTACATCTTTCTACATCAACAAAAATGATCCTTTCTCATTTTGTTCGTTATTTTAAGTGTCATCACTAAAAAAATTCCAAAAAAAATTTATTTTCTTTGTGCCATCACTAGCAAACTGACATTGCAGAAAATAAACAAAAAAAAAATTATTCAACAAAGGAAAATGAGAGGCACATGTAAGAATTTCATTCTTGTCTACCAAAAATTCTTCTTCATCATCATTTTCTTCCAGAATGGCCTTTAATATTTCAATGTACTGCATTAAAATTCGGATTTGTTCTTGCAAAGCAACAACTACTGATTAATGCTTTCTCTAAATCCATTTTTTATTTTTAACAAAAATTATGCGTCTTTTTTATTTATTTTTTTGACAGCTGAGTAAATAACATATGAAAGATGTTGCCAAATAAACACATATTTCAACATCTTCCATGTATCTCACAAAGATGTTGTTCAGTGTAAAAAGCCTATTAGCAATTTTTTATAATATTAAAACTTTCATTTAAATAACCGGTTATTGGACAACTTTTTACAAACAATTTAATCGAAAAATATCGACAAAATATGATTCTAATATTATGGTGTTTTCTTTTCTAAAAAACAAATTATGCCTTGTCAGATGTAACAGTTTTAGCATTTTGTCATCGCTTTATCAAAATGCTGAATATTTTGTGGCCAGAAAAAACGTTAAAATTCTACCATGCTGTTAACAGCTGTTTATTGAATATCGATATTTTTGAGATTCAATACTACGCGAGTAATTTCAATTTTCGCTCACAAATTATGAATTGAAAAAAATTTCGAAAAATTAAACATAAATGTAATTTTATCACTTGCATCACTTGAAGTGTTACCATACCTAGTACATAAAGAAAAACATCACACCTAAAAAAATCAAAAAATCTAAAAAAAAAAAAGAAAAACAATAACTAAATATAAATAATAATAAAGGAATAACATAATCACGAAAAATCACCCACAGTTTTTTTTACGTGCCCACTTCTACTCAATACTTTTTATCTGAATACTCGATATTACTCAATACTTTTAACGGTTTTTCTGAATTCAATACGCATATTTTTTCATTTTAATTTAACTTTTTATTTTAATTTTTTTTTAAATTTATTTTTTAGTATTGAGTACTCAAAAAATATACGGTATCGAGTACTCAGTACCGGAATACACAATACGTATGCAGCACTAGTAAACAAATTGACAAAATGAATAAAATTTATTTCAAAAGTTAAAGAACAAAATGAAATTGTAGTGTTTTAATTTTAATGTTTTTTATAACAATTAACACAAAATGTCTGTTTTAACAATATACGCGCTAAAATAATACACATGCCCACTGCAAAAGTCAGCTGTTTTAAATGCCAAATTGCCAAGCTCTCAAAAATTAAAGTCCACAAAAAGTAACCTTTTCACATTCTATTAGGGCAAAATTTTTAGAACAGAACACGTTACACTTTCAAATTGTCGCCATTTTTTAGAAAAGAACTCCAAAGAGCAGTTTTTTCGTTAAAGGTAGATAAAATGTTACTTTTTTTTGCCAGAAAAGAAAACGCCAATAAGTTATACCACCAGTTTGCTCTTCCGATTCTTCTTTTTTAACCTAACTAACCATATATTATATAAATATCCCAGCAAAACCACATATTACCAAATAATGTGTTGCCATACTTCAATGATGAATTTTACAGGCGATGGGCCTCAAAGTAATATACAGTTATGTGCGAAAAAATAGGGACACTTGCATGCAACAAATTTGAAGTAATCAAAAAAATATAAAATACTAATCATATTTCAAACCATTTTCTTACTGTCCCTATTTTTATTCACATTCGACTATAGGAAATTATAATACTTTTCAATGTTGTTTTTTTCAATTGCAACAACAAAGTTTGAATTTTTGCTTAAAATGAAGATTTGTTGTTGTACTATAATCTAAAAATAATATTATTAGTTTCTTTCCAAAATGTATGTGTGTTTTTTTACTTCAAATTTGTTGCATGCAAGTGTCCCTATTTTTTCGCACATAACTGTATATACCCATTACCTTATAGGTGATAATGTAAGGGGTTACTTATATGGTTACGAGAATGGAAAAAGTGATGTGTCTAAAAATAGATTTTTAAAAAAGAGGAATTTTTATAAAAAAACATACATTACCCTTTTGCTTACAAAAAAACACAAAGTAATGTATGTAAAAATAGATTTTCAAAAATATTTCAATTATTACTTTACATTTATAAATCATATATTTCATAATCAATAATCAGTAACTAATTACTTTATGCTTGCAAATAATGAAAAAGGTAATGAGCTATCATTACAAGGTAACGCATGAGAATATTGCACCCATTACCAAAGTTTTGTTGGGATGTTAATTATTTAATTTATTTTTAAGATATTTGGTCGTTTGTATCGAGAACGTAATTAATTAAACCTTCTAATGCCCTAAATTCCATACAAATTTTAAATTGAAAACTTAGAGAAAAAAAACGAAAATACGTATTTTAGGGATCAGTATGAATAAAAACGTTCCAACGGTTGGCAACCGATACTTTTGTAATTATGTTGCATCTCCCTTTCAAATTGACAACTGTTACCGATACCAAGCAAAAACTCTTCATTTTAAAAATTCTAGTATTCCAAAACGTTTTCCCTTAATCCGGTATCGTACCGGTATTGTATCGGTTTTCAACAAAATAAATTTTTTAGGATTTTAGCAGAAAAAAATATAAATTTTTTATAAAGGGTGATTTTTTAACCGTTTGGGTTTTTAAAATTGAAAAAAAACATAAAATTTGCAAAAGTATGTGAAATATTTATTTGGGGCTACGCCGTGGGTGGCCCAATGGAAGCTGTAATTTTGTTTTCCAGGGCTGAAATTATGGCTGGCTTATCCATGTATACGAGGGGCTTTACGTATCCCTACAAAAAATAGTCAAGTAGGATCAAATCGCATGATCAACGGTATCTTGCTTCATAGACTGTAACATTGCGGTTTTCATGTATCTCGAAGAAGTGAGACCCAATGATGCCGCCTGCCCACAAACCGCGCCAAACATTGCACCTTTCAGGGTGCATTGCCTGCTCTTCACACCAAATTCAGTACTGCCGAATTGTTGACAAAAATAAGCCTCGCCGATGAAGACAATTCTTCGATAGAAAAATTGATCTCATGGATTCAATGATTTGCAATCATGGTGAAATAGCAAACCTTACTGAGCATTTTTGGCATTACCACCACATGTCACGAATCTTTGTTTTACACTGAAAAACCATATAGCAAAAAAAAATCACCGTTTTGTACAAATATCTAAAATTTAAATTTAATTTAATATTTGTTAATGAAAAGTATTAATAACTTGATGTACGTTTATCAATTTTTACTGCTGAGTACAGGTAGGTATTGATGTTTTTATTACGGTAATACCGATACGAGTAAACTACCGTTTCCGATACCAATACCGAAACAAACTAAACTAAGTATCGATACCGATACCAATACCGCTATTTCTTCCGTTGGCAATTATGGTTTTGTTAAACATTTTTAAAAGAATCGTCCAATGTTCATTTAAAATTAAAATTTTAAAATCATTCATGTTAACCGTTTTACTGTAACAAAACTAATTTGTAGCTTTTAATTTTATTTTTGAAAACAAAAAAAGAACAATTTACTCTGGCACACATATACAATTTCCAAGCCATACTTTAAGCAAAGGCGAAGAAGAAGTGCTTTTTAGGTGCTACATTACAATATTATTAAGTACAAATACAAAAATCTACAAATTGAAATAAAATCTACGTAAAATTAATATAAAAAAAAGAAAAAAAAAACTATAAAAATTAGTAAAAAGGAAACAAAATAAAATTACATTTTTAATGAAGCCAAATTTACTACTAATAGAAAAAGAATCCAATTCTTTATGACAAAAATTTGTCAAATTAAAAATTCATTTGAAAAAAAGCCTTTAAAATGGGATGCTCTTTACGTGAAAAGAAATTATAAAAAAAACTCATAAAACTGACAGCTAATTAAAAAAAAAATTGATAAATCAATTACATAAAAAAATAATAATAGAATAAAGATTTGTTTTGTTTGAATTGTTAGGAAAAAACGATAAGCACCTGGCACCAAAGGTACAGTAGAATTTCCTACAGCAGGTGGAGCGGGTATTTGACCAAATACCATCCCGTGACGACCACCTAAAGGTCTACCCGGAATGTGACCTAAATTTTTGTTGTGATGGTTTACATATAAATAATGAATTATGATTATAATAAAAAATTCGAAGATAATTAAAAAACAAAATTATATTTAGAAAAAAAACAAAATTAAAATGAGAACAATCGTGGAATTCAAAATGGTAACAACAAGTATACGAAACAAAAAAAGTGTAGAAAAACATTTTAATGGAAAGTTAAATTACAAACATTTTTGTATATTTTTTTTTGTGTGTTGTTTTCAAAAGATGTGTGAAATTGTGCTTTTCTTTTTCTTTAACAAAATGGTGAAGAGTGAGATGAGAGTTAAAAGCAGTTTTTAGATATTTTTTTTTTTTTCAAAAGAAAATCAAAACTATAAAAATAAAATAAATTTCAAAATTTAGTCAAAACAAAAAACACAAACAAACTGAACAAAACATAAATTTAAAAACAAAATAAATAAAAACAAAAAAAAAAAGATTTTAATTAAAAACTTACCTTGTTGAGTTAATTGTTGCACGGCGGCTGGCAATTTTGTGGACACCGCTACTGGTGTTGCACCCACAGCGGGTATTTTTATTTCTGCTCCTTGTGGTGGTAGTGGATTACCACCGGCATCCTTGGCAGTTAATACCTGCTGTGTATTAGAAGGAGTTAAAGAGGAGGAGGAGGCGGAGGCGGAGACTGTTGTTGTTACGGAGGATGTGTTGGATATACTGGTTTGCAGACGTCCAAGATTTGAGACCAATGAAGTATTTGTTGCAGAGGATGATAATGACGACTGTATTAATGACTGTGGATGAGATTGCGTATTCTGTAATAGAAGTTTAAATATATACGATGTTTTTATTATTATTGAAGTTAGAGCTTGTCTGTAGATACATATATGAAAATGTGTACGATTCCAAAATAAAAAAAAATTCGAAATCCCAGATTGGGACTTTCAACAACTTTATTTATAATGTAAAAAAGTCGAGCATGCCGACTATATGATACTCTAATAATCCAAGTATAATATGAATGCTGTTCCGAGAAGCAGTTCAAATATCTGGAAGGAACATGATTTTTTTTATAGTCAGGGATCACAAAAAACAGAGAAAAATCAAATCGAAATAAAGTAGGGTCGAAATGATTTTTGGACGCAAATAACATTCACAACTCAATTTTCAACCAAATATTCAGGTACAGCCGTATTCATAGGTTCTTACAACAGTCTTATAAAGGAAATTTTTTGTAGTTTTATTATTATTATTAAAATTAACAAAATGTCAATGTAGTGTTTAAATACCAACTTTATAGTCAGATTCTAACCAATTCAACTGTGTTCGCCCTTGGGCTTATATAAATTATGCAACAAGTTTCATCCTTATACCCTTATTTTTGCGATCTGTAGTAGGGTGTAGTTTTTTTATTTCAAAAATACAATTGACTATTTCTGAAATACAATTGACTATTTCTGAATTGCAATTGACTATTTCTGAAATACAATTGACAATTTCTGAAATACAATTGACTATTTCTGAAATACAATTGACAATTTCTGAAATACAATTGACAATTCTGAAATACAATTGACTATTTCTGAAATACAATTGACTATTTCTGAAATACAATTGACAATTTCTAAATTACAATTGACTATTTCTGAAATAAAATTGACAATTTTTGAAATACAATTGACAATTCCTGAAATACAGTTGACTATTTCTGAAATACAATTGGCTATTTCTGAAATACAACTGATATACAATTGACTATTCTGAAATACAATTTATCATTTCTGAAATACAATTTATAACTCTAAAATACAATTGACTATTTCTGAAATACAACTGAATATTCTGAAATACAATTGACTATTTCTGAAATACAATTGACTATTCTGAAATACAATTGACTATTCTGAAATACAATTGCCTATTTCTGAAATACAATTGACAATTTCTGAAATACAATTGGAAAAGGTACTAATCTGAACGTGATAAGACAACTACCGTTATAATGAAATGGTATTGCTTGCCATCCATGCTAGTAATTCATTATTTTCACTTTGAAAGTAATGCAGTATACAACTAGATGTATAACACATTAATAGTAACTCATTTTTTTCATTTTAACTTTCATTGTTTTTAAATTAAAAATTATCTTGATGTTAATTTCATACTTTTTTCAACCTATTCGACAAAAAATTAAATTAGGTTAGGTTAGGTTGAAAAAAGGAATCGGATGTAAAGATAACTGTCTCATATCTAAAAATAGTACATAACAGGGATGAAAAATGGGATTTTTTTTTCCGGTATCAAAAAAAATATTCAAAGGTACTTTTTTGACCCTCAGAGTACTAAATTTTTTTTAACAAAAAATTACATTAAATTTATATGCTTAAAATAAAAATGAACGTAAAACGTACATAAAATTCCTTTTACATAAAATTAACATACGTAAAAAATATATTTTTTTTCAAATTAAACAAAAAAAAAAACACATTCAGTAAGAGACCAGATCAATGTTATTAAACTTTAGTTACCTAACAAAAAGTAAATTTAAACTAATCACATGGTGAAGAATCTAATTGTATATAGTTATATTTTGTATTAAGAACAGAGTTCGTATTTGCACACCACGAAGTGCTCATTTTACATCTTTCATGTATCACTGTACATGAATGAAATATAATCAATGTGTTTCATTTTTCATTTATGGTAATTTCTTCTTATGCACACATTTCATTTTCTTATTGTGGTATATTGTGTCTCATGTTTTTATTCTCATTCATGTTATGAAAATTGAAATTTACACAACATGTTCTCGTGTGAAACATGAAATAACACATTTTATTTTCATATACCACAAAATTAAAAAGTGAGTGAGACTGCTTCTGAAAATTTTCATGATATGCTTCATGATACACTTCGTGATACTCTTTTCATGATACACTTCGTGATACACACTTATTTTCATTTTTTCAATTTTTTCTTCGTAGCTAAATTATGCACTTGTAAAATTTAATGTAAAACACAAAATTAAGATCTAAATTAAAGTAATTTATAATTAATTTGATTTTTAAATTGATATTTCTAAAACTAAATCATAGATATTCAATGCCAAATTAAATTAAGCACCCGGAGAAAAGATTGGTTGGAATTCGATTAAGACCATTAAAATATATTTCTTAAGAAATTTAGAATTACCTATAATCAATTAATAATGCTTAAATATTGCTATAGAAATAAAAAGAGGGAAAAGGAACTAAAAACTATCCTATTATCCAATTATTGGTACTTCCAATCAACTTTTTAAATAAAATTAATTTAAAATTTTTTAACTGTGTACCTACTGTACAGGAACCATTTATTTAGTTAAAATACTAGATAATCGGTGCAATCTATCACAATTATTAAAAATATGTCAATATTCAAAAGTGGGTACTACAAATATGGTTATCCTAATCAAATGTACCATTTAATTAGGGTAGCAGGGATCAGGGTAGGAAAAAATTCTTCCTTTTTAAATTTGTTTTTTTTTTTAATTTGATATAGATTTTTTAAAAAACACGATTTTTTAAAATTTTTTTGTTTGTATAAATAAATTATATACAAATATATTAAATTAAATATAATTATAAATTGTTTGTAAAATTTCATCCGAAATATGGGAACATAATTTTCAAAATTTTTACATAAAAACCCTTATTATTTTGTGTTGCTAACACATGTCTGCTGACGTTTAGTACAATGAAATTAGTAGAAACAATTAGTAGTCACAACTAAATTTTAGTAAACTTTTTGTAAAGTGAAAACTAAAATCGGTTTGCTAAAATCATCAAAAAAAATTTACTAAATATTATTCATATTTGTACAAAAAATTAAAAAAAAATTTGTAAGCGCTACTAAATTTTAGTAAATTGCTGTAAACTCAATGAATTGTAAAATATAAAAAAATTTTAGTTTAAAAAAAATATTAAAATGCCCAAATTAACTCAATTATTTTTAGATACACTTCCCAAGAAACATTTTTACGGACTCTCCGACACGTACGGATTTATGAATCCGGCTTCAACTGCACGTTTGCGGATCGTAAATACGTATCCGTCAATGCTTGTATGTAAACGGAACATTAACGGAACATATAATTGAATTTCGAAGAAAATACGTTTTGACTCCGGTTTGGAGCATCCGTTTCTGTATTGTCAAATACGGACTTCCGCTGCTTTTGAATTCGTTTTGGTGTCAAACGCGAATAATAAAAACATGTATGTATCTAAGTTTAGTAAATTAGATGCTCTCGAAAATAAATTTAGGTGATATCTATGCGGTAAATATTTATGAAATTTAGCACATCACCGTAATGTTTTACGGTGATGTGCGAAAATTTATGCAATTTTGCAATTAAAAATATTGTCTGCCAATAGGTTTGTTTAAAAAATGTGCAAATTTGATTTGTTTGCTACATCATTTTGTAAACGCCATTAATTTAAGCTTAATTTAAATTTTGTTTTATTTTTCATGATATTCAATGGGCCCTAACCGCAGTGATGGATAGACATGCTAGTTATGCTGGAGAGGAATATTTCATTTAATTAAATTTTTAAGTTTTTTTTGTTATTTTATTTTATTTTATTACATATCCTTATAAATAAAGTAAAAGAAAAAAAACTATAATTCAAATTAAAAAGTTTAGTCATTTACATTTGTTGAAAAAACGGTACGAATACGGGTTCGTAAACGGACCCGTATTTGACGGACTTTAAACGGACAACTCCGTTTTTCATCCGATATATCTGGTCCGTCGAATCAGTTTTGATGTTCCTTAAAATCCGTTTTCTGGTCCGTACACGTCCACAAAATGCTACGTAAATGGAGTTCGATTTCGTTTATGACGGACCGAAAGCGGTACGTAAACGGAACGTATTGTTTGTTGGGTTTTTACACTTTAATGCTGCTAATTTCTTTTGAAATAGCCTTACGAATTCGAAAATACAATTTAATGTGTTTTTTTTTATCGAGCAACATTTTTTTTATTTATTTTTTTTTTTATATTTTAGACGAAATCAAAAAACGAATGAATTTTCCATTTGCTAATTTTTGTCTTGAAAAATTTTTTTAGTAAATTTTTTGGTTTAAGGTCAAATTTTAATTGTTTTAAGGGCTGATTTTTAAAACTAAAAAATTTTTTAGTGCCATTTTAAGTGCATGTTCTATTTTTGGACATAAGTCGGTTGTGAAAAATATCTTCACTTTCGCTCCCTTTTTTTCTACCTTTGTAACATTTTAAGGCAATTTAAGTTTGTATCTGTATGTTTTAATTATTAAAAATAACATTTCTTTCAATATCCACTTTATTAAAATTAGTAAATTTTTTTGCTAGTTTCAGCAAATCAGTATTAAAACTTTGTGAAATAATTTCGGAAATTAGCAACAAAAATTTGTAAATATTCTGTAAAAATTCTGTTATTTGTAAAATTTAAATAGAAAAACAATTTACTAAATAATAATTTCTTACTAAAAATTAGTACAAAAATTGTAAAGTGGGATTGAAAACCGTGTACAATTTTCTTTACTTTTTTTCTGAGTGTTCGGACTCTGCAACTTCAAAACAAATGTTTGGTATAAAAAATACAATTGTAATAAAAAAAATTAAGGAGTTGCCTTACCACATAAACATTGAATATAAAAGGGGAAATGTTGAAGAGAATATCAAATTTTTTTTTGGGAAAAAAGTGTGAGAGTATCAAATGTGTCTCGGTATTATCACGGTTCTTACTTAAATCAAATAGTATCAAAAAAAGTACAATTGTATCAACTTTTCCATCCCTGGTACATACAAAAGACGTTTGTTATGCACTCTCATGTAGGTTCGAGTTTTACTAAGCATCGGATCACTCTTTTACCTCAAATTCTCTTTACCTTAAATGTTAGCACACTCAGAACCAAACCAAATCGTTAAAATTTATAGCAATCGCTGTTTAATAAAAACAGTTAATCGCATAAATTACGCAACGTTTGCTTATCAAACAATTTTCAATTACAAGCAAAAAAAAAACAATAGTCACTTAATATGATTATATTTTGTTTTTAACAAAATACATACATACCATTTGTTGTGTGGTTGTTGTAAAAATACTACTACTACTACTACTGCTGCTGCTGCTGCTGACAGCCACACCAATAATTGTTGCTATATTATCAGCAACTGGTATTGATTGTTGTGGCTGCATTTGATAGTGCTGTTGTTGGGGCTGCTGCTGCTGTTGTTGCTGTACATTAACCGCAGCAGACGTTGTAGCAGCATTAGCAGTTGTTGTTGTTGTCGCCGTTGTTGTTGATGATGATGATGTTGTTGTTCTTTCATCATTAACCAATTGATCCAAACGATAGGCATTGTTAAAGGTGATGAACTGTGGGGTAGGTGCTTTTTTACGCCACGTAGGATAGTCCATCATATTGCAACCGGTTTGCAAATAAAACAATTCGGCGACATTTTCAGAATGCCTGTAAATAAGAAAAAAAAAGGAAATTGAAAAATGAATGATTTAGTAAAAGTTGTAAGGAAATAGAACGGATATAAAAGGAATACTTACTTGTCCTTTAGTCTACGTAAACGTAAATATTTTTGTTCTAATATACGTTTCTTTAAAGCTTGTGTATCATACGATGATGCTGCTGCTGTTGTCGTAGATGACGTTGAACTGCTATTCAAATTTAAAACTGCTGATGATGATAATAAATTGGACGTTGCTGCTGTGGGCAATAAAGAACCTACTATTGAAGTGTTACTACCACCACTATCACCACCTGTTGCTAATGGACCTGCTGCTAAAATTGTAGTATTATCTTGTTGTTGTTCGTCTAACTTTATACGTTTTAGAGGCGAGGCCAAAGAAGGGTAATTAGTTTCAGAACTACTAATGGTTTTTAGGCCAGGGAATGAAATTTGTTGCTGTTGTTGTGTGTTATTTGCTGAAGCTGTAGCAGTAGCAGCTGTTATATCCGTCGTTGAGCGTGTTGGCGGTTGAGGCATATGAGTCTTGGGCTGTGGCGACGATTGTATTGTTGTTGCTTGAGTTGATGTTGTTGATGTTTGTGTTTCTGCAATTTGCAATTGATGTTGAGCAAATGCTTGTTGGAAACTTCTTGGTACCGGACTTGTTGTTGTCGATTGTTGTGGTTGCTGCTGTATTGTTGATGAGGCAACAACCGGTGTTGTATTCGACGTCGTTGCTGTACTTTGATTAGCTATGTTTGTTGAAGATGTCGACGTTGTTAAATTTGTTACAATTGTAGTTATTGTTGTTGATGATATGCGGTCTGGCACAGCAGGAGGGGCCGGGTTAGACCCTTGATGCCCCCCTCCTGCTGACTCACCTTCATTCATGTTTGATGCATCTAAAATAAATAGAATTAAGAGTTATATTTAAAAATTCCTTCTTCTATTGGAGGTTCTAGTTTCTGAAGAGATATTTTGTCGAATCGAATGCACGACCTTTAAAAATATAACTTCCTTAATCAATTTTCAAATCTAATTTAAATTTTGGCGAATTTTTCTGATTGAATTAGTTACTACCATAATTCAATCTTTATCTTATTAGAAAAATCAAGTTGATTTAAATAATTCTTATAAATCAAACGAAATACTTCAATTTAAATAATTCAATTTCAAATCAATTTTGGTTTGATTCGCGAATCAAAAATAGAGTTATTTTGATTCTCGAATATGATTTGGCTCGTGAAATAAAATAATTTTATTAAATAACGATTAATTTAATTTTAAACCCGAAGGGTTTAAAAGATTTTTAAAAAAACATCCTCCTTGGGATGTCTTCTGGATTGGCCATTTTTAATTATCGCCAATGATTAATACTCTACTAGAGCAAACATTTTGTTCGTTTTGACCTATCTCGCTTAGTTTTCGAGATACCGACTTTTTTAAGAAATGGAAATTTTTTAAAAAGGCGAATATCTCGGAAACTAAGCGAGATAGCACAAAACGGGAAGGTTCCCGAAAAGTTTTATGAAATTTTTATTAAAAATCTACAGGGGCACTATTTTTTTATCAATTTACATTAACAAACTCCTATAAAACAAGTTTCGTTTCCCTTTCACTTTCGTTCGTATTAAAATGGGTCACCCTGTGGCTGTTTTATAAAAATAGATACCTCGGGATGTCTATTTTTGTTATCGCAGTCCGTTTCGCAATATCTCGCTTAGTTTTCGAGATACCGGTCATTTCAAAAAATTACCATTTTCTAAAATGGCGAATATCTAAAAAACTAAGTGAGATTTTGCAAGTCATTTATTTTGTTTTAATTCGCAAATTAAATCAATATTTTTATACCCTCCACCATATATGGTGGAGATCTTTTACAGAATGATACTTGTATATCAATCTAGCTAAAAATCTGATTTTAAAAATGTGCGGAGGTTGAAATAACAAATGAAAAATCTCGATGTATATAAAGACAAAAGAAAACTATAAAATTTTTCGTATAATCAGAGTAATCGTTTCAATTTATTTTTTCAATTTCTATTAAAACTTTGCATCTGTTTCAATTTAATATAGCAACCATTTGACGATTTTCAAGCCGGTGGTTATAAGGACAAGAAAGTGCTTTTTAGGTGCATAATTTAAAATCAATATGATTCCATAAATCAGTAAGAGTAATAATATCTTCTCAATCAGACAAATGCCTCGCAAATGCGAACATCCTGTTTTTAGTTTTGGTGTATTAAGATTTTTCCAAAAATAGGTTAAATCTTACCAAAGTCAGTGACAGTTTATCATCATATTGAGATAATAATTTTACTACTTGAACTACAGATTACACAGATATGAAACAACTAATTGAAACAATATGGCGGCCAGAAATGGTGCAAAAGGAAATGTGAAAATTCAAGTGATATACACAAAGGCATAGATACAAAAAAATTATGTACCATACAATTTAAATAGTGCTTAATTTTGCTATCCTACTCCTCAAAATACTACAATGTAAATAAAATACCAAACGTTTTTGACATATGTCATTTATAACCAGTCTGTATAATCTGTGATTTGAACTAAGAGAATGTCAATCTTTTTGAAAAAAAAAAACAATTTATAACTTAAGAAGGAAAAAGTCACAAAGTAGAAGTATTGAAAGATTTTTGCTATAGCAAGATTACAAATTGTTTCACTTGTGGTAAAATATCAATGTGACACAGAGCGCTCTTGCATTAAAATTTTTGTATCAAAAACAAATTAATCAAAAGTTGTGTTATAACTTAAAATAAAACATTTAATATAAACCGATTTACCGCTTTAACTACATTTAATTTCAGTTAAAATTTTGAATACATTTTTAAATTTAGTGTAACAACCTTATGAGGATTTTCAAGCCAGAAAACTGTAGCGGTCAATAAAGCGATTTTTAGGAGCATATTTTACACTGTGAGAATCAAAAGAAACTGTACATATTGTTTTATGTTTACAGATTCACTTCACTATGTTGCAT
Organism: Eustalomyia histrio; assembly: GCA_949748255.1. Lineage (NCBI taxonomy): Eukaryota > Metazoa > Arthropoda > Insecta > Diptera > Anthomyiidae > Eustalomyia > Eustalomyia histrio. Next base: position 46,747,597 of record OX456527.1, read on the forward strand.
TTAATTTTTTTTTTAACATTTTATGTTTTTGTAATTATATATTTTTTCCCTATCTTAATTTATATAAAAACAATATTACAATAACAAAAAACAAAACATTTCTTCTAATTCAATAAAGAACGTTAAGCTGAAAGTCCATACCGCGCGTTTTCGCGTCATCGCTTTAAACGATATACTGAAATTCAAGTTACATACGACGCTTTTTACGCTTTTGCTTTGATCAGCTTTAGCATAAATTTGTTGAATAAAATAAATTTAAAATAAAGAACTTCGTATTTTTTTACAGCTTCAATTAGTTTTTCCTCCATTGTGTAGTTTTTAAAATTAATATAACCTATCAAAATCAGCTGATCTGTTCATACGCTGCTTATGACGCCTACAAAAGTAGAAAGTATACCTACTTTACGCGTCATACGCGTCAAGGCATTCTACGCTTTGGTACTACATACAATTACACTGATTCTACTTTTTTGACAACCGCGTATGCCGCGATGAAGCGCAGCATGCGTGGTATGGACTTTCAGCTTTAATGGTAAAAAATTTCCGTTATTTTTAATGATTTGCTTTATTATCACATTTTAGATAATAGTAACTTATAATACTAATTATTAAATGACTTTTCGTCTTGATCAGTTGAAATTATTGCGTAAAAATCTTTATTTTGGATGTTCCTGAATTGTGTTCCATGTGTTGAAATATTATAAAGATGGAAAAACAACGTGAAATTACTACGATTGAGTACGCTGATGACATCAGTTACAATTGGAGAACAAATGCAGGAGGCTCTAAGACTGACTTGGTAATGGTGTGAAAAGAAGGATCTTTCGATAAATACTAACAAGACAATTATCCCTTTTAAGAAGAGAAATATCTTGAACATTACCAGTCTGTTTATCAAGGATACATATCTACAACTAAAGGATGAGATCAAATATCTAGGCAATCAGGAGGGTTTTATTTATAAGGTGTTTTATTTTTCTCTTTTTATAATATTTAAATATAAGAAAATCTTTTGTTAGCTCTAATTTAAAACTAGATTCTATAAAAATCGCCTAATGTCATCTTGTAGTTTCAGCGTTAATTTTTTTAAAGGTGCAAAATCTTCTACGAATTCTGCAAAAATATTCCAATTATGAACATTCATAGTTAATGCAGCATATTAATTCCGAACAAAAACTTCTGTAGTTCAATAGGGCTTGAACCATGTCATAACTGGAACTTCATGTAGTTTGGGTTTAGTACGGCTTTTTTTCAAGTTTAACGTTTTTTAAAATACTGGCTTTTGCTAAAATACTGGTATTTCCGAAATAGTGGTTTCCAAAAGGATTGGTTTCTGCAAAGTACTGGATTTTGTAAATACTGGTTTTTGTTAATATACTGGTTTTGGGTAAAATACTGGTTTTAGGTAAAATACTGGTCTATTCAAAAATCTAGTCTTAGGTAAAATACTGGTCTATTCAAAAATCTAGTTTTAGGTAAAATACTGGTCTATTCAAAAAACTGTTTTTTGTAAAATACAGTTTTTTTAAAGTACTGGTATTTGAAAAATACTGGGTTTTGGTAATATACCTATTTTGATAAAATACTTGTTTTGATGAAATACTAGCTTTTGTTAAAATACTGGTTTTTGGGAAAATACTGGTGTCTCGTAAAATACTTTTATTTTCTGAATACTGGTTTTTGATATAATACTGGTTTTTGATAATATACTGGATTTTGGTGAAATACTGGGATTTGGTAAAATACTGGTTTTTGGAAAAAATATTAATGTTTGCAAAAAATGATTTTTGCCTAAATACTGGTTTTTTCAAAACTACTTTTGTCAAAATTTAAATTACTCACGAAATCGTGCGTGAGCGGTAAACAAAATTTCGTGCGTTAGGATGCGTGGGCGGTTTTTGTCGTGATTACTCTTTTTATAGGTTTTTTTATTTTTTCGATTATTTCTATCGATTTCTTCTGTAATGTCGAATTTTGCCCGTTTCTTATGTTTACTATTCGGATAACGAAATAAATGTCAATATTTTATAAAAAACTTTATAACTTAAGGAAAAAGTCACAAAGTAGAAGCATAGAAATATTTTTGTTATAGCAAGGTTACAAATTGTTTCACTTGTAGATCAATGTGACACAGAGTGCCCTTGCATGTATTTTTGAATTAAAAAAAATGTTAATGGGTTAACAAACAATGTTCGGATTGTAATCAAAGTAATCGTTTTTACTTGTCTTCATTTTAGTAAAAACTTTGCATTTGCTTTAGTTTAATATAGCAACCATTTGACGATTTTCAAGCCGGTAGTTATAAGGACAAGAAAGTGCTTTTTAGGTGCATAATTTAAAATCAATATGATTCCATAAATCAGTAAGAGTAATAAATAATATCTTCTCAATCAGACAAATGCCTCGCAAATGCGAACATCCTGTTTTTAGTTTTGGTGTATTACGATTTTTCCAAAAATAGGTTAAATCTTACCAAAGTCAGTGACAGTTTATCATCATATTGAGATTATAAATTTACTTTTTTAACTAAAATTAAATTGAGAATGTTTTTAAAATATCCGAAAATGTATAAGAATGCTCAAAATAAACCCAATACATTTTTGTTAAAAAAAAAACATTTAATTGTAATCAAAGTAATCGTTTTCACTTGTCTTAATTTCAGTTAAAACTTTGCATCTGTTTAAGTTTAATATAGCAACCATTTGACGATTTTCAAGCCGGTGGTTATAAGGACAAGAAAGTGCTTTTTAGGTGCAGATCATAAAATTTAAAAATAATTTTTTTTTTTTTAAAGTTACTTAACTCAATCGGAAATTCAAATTCTATTGTGTATTAAAAATCTTCCCAAGATATATTTTATTTTAATATGATAATAATATCAATCTTTCTTTTATAAAACTTTATAGCTTAAGAGAAGGAAAAACACAAAGTAGAAGCTATAAAAGATTTTTTGTTTTAGCAAGGTTACAAATTGTTTCACTTGTGGTAAAAGATCAATGTGGCACAGAGTGCCCTTGCTTAGTAATTATATCAAAGAATCTTGTAGGAAATATATTCTAGAAGTTTGTTATTAAGATAGTAGCTTTAATTAACCACATAAGGCCCTAATGGCTCGGTTATGTAAATGAAGATTTAATAAAAAAAAAAAATACAAAAGTAATTTCCAGTATCCTTAATGCTGTAACTATTCAATCAGACAAATGCCTCGCAAAAGCGAACATCCTTTTTTAATTTTGGCATATTAAGATTCTCACAAAAATAGTTTGCATCTAGCCAAATTCAGTGACATTAATTCATTATATTGAAATTTATTAAAAATCAAGAGTAATTATAAAACATATTTGTAATCAGAGTAAATATTTTTACTTTTCTGAATTTCTGTAAAAACTTTGCATCCGATAAGTTTATTATAGCAACCATTAACGATTTTCCAGCCAGGACTATTAAGGACAAGAAAGTGCTTTTTAGGTGCACATATTAAAACTTGAAATAAATGCATTGATTATTTAAAATTCCTTAAAATTTTCTCAACCACACAAATAACTCACACAAGCGAACATCCACTAATACACTAAGATTAGTAGTATAGTAAGATTTTTCCAAGAATAGGTTGAATCTAACCAATGTCAGTTGACAATTTTTGCATCATTACGACAAAATTTAACCTTAAATAATAAGTTCTAATGTCAATCCTTTGTTAAAAAAAACTTTAAAGCTAAAAATTGAATACTTGCTATAAAGTTGAAGCTAGGAAATGTTATTTTGTTATAGCAAGGTTACAAATTGTTTCACTTGTAGAAATTGATCAATGTGACACAGAGTGCCCTTGCCATTTAAATAAATCTTACAAGACATTTCAACAATAATTATATTTTTCACATTAGGTTTATAATCAGAGTAATCGTTTTTATTTGTTTTTATTTTAGTAAAAACTTTGCATCTGGTTTAGTTTATTATAGCAACCATTTGACGATTTTCAAGCCGGAAATATAAGGACAAGAAAGTGCTTTTTAGGTGCAATTCCTGAAAAATAATTTATTTAATACCTACGATATCTAGCACCAGTATTATAGCAAACACTTAAGTAAAATCTAACAGCTGATTTTTTCCCCTATGATGAAAGATTTTAAAGGGTTTTGAGCCTCAAATTTTTTCTACTAAAGCAACAGAAACAACAATGCAACGCACACATTTTTATAAAGAACTTCAGATTTGTAATGTGCCTCCAAGGAATATAAAATACAACTATAAAAAAGCTTAAATTCGACGGTCTGTTTTTGATACAAATAATGTAAAAAACTTTTAAAGTAAAATTATGCTGGTGAAAAAAAATTATTTGAGATGATAAACTTTTTTGGATGCGAAAACAAATTTTGTGGTGGCAAAAAATTTTTTGAGGTTAAAAAATTTTAGTGATGAAAAAAATTTTCGAGGTAAAAATATTTAAGGTTAGTACAAAATATTCACATCTAACCGGCTGGTGGAAAAATATGGGAATATATTTTGTACCTGTCGCTACTATGAAATTATACTAAAATACACCAATTTGTATATAAAATTTAGAGGTACCTTCACATTTTCACTCATAACTTTTTATTCGATAGACCGATTTTGCTCATTTTAAATAGCAAACAGATTGGAAGGGTGTCCAATAATCTGGATAAAAATTAGTATCCCTGCTTGCGTCTTCGCGCCGTGACCACCATTTCAACAGACGAACATGGCTAAATCGCCTTAAAATTGCATAAGTATTTCGAATATACATATATACCTTATGGGGTCTTAAACCTATATTTCGACATGTTACAAATGAAATCACAAACTGATATAAACACTCACCATATATTTTGGATGATATAAGAATGTTACAATAATCTAAATAAATTAATTTTAAAGTATAATAAATACTATTAAATTAAAAAAAAAAAAAACAAGTAAAAAAGGTTTTCATTCGACTGTACCGAATCTTTGAATATCCTCCACCAATATCCTAAATAAATGTTTTCTACTGTTTTTAATACAAATAATGTAAATAACTTTGGAAGTAAAATTATGGAGGTGAAACAAATTTTTTGAGGTAAAAAACTTTAGATACGTATAAAAATTTTTTAGTGGAAAAAAATTTAGAGGTGGAAAAAATTTTTTGAGTTGAAAAAAATATTTTGTGGTAAAAAAAATTCGAGTGGTGAAAAACATTTGTGGTGAATACAAAGTATTATTCATTTCTAAGCAAGTGGTGAAATAATAAGAGTAAATATATTATGTACCAGTAGCTACTATGAAATTGTACTAAAATACACTTATTTGTATGGAAAACTTACGAAGTATCTTCACATTTTCACTCATACCTTTTTAACCACCGGACCGATTTTGCTCATTTTCAATACCAAACTGCTCGGGAGAATGTCCAATAATCTGGGTAAAAATAAGCACCCACGCTTGCGTCTTCGCGTCGTGATCGAAATTTTAACAGACAGACTGATATATACCCTCTCCATATATGGTGGAGGGTATAATAACTGTTGCTTTTTTGGAAACAGAGAAGAAAGATGAAGGGCTTAAAATATGGCAACACTGTAAATGTTTACTCCTAGTACAGCTGGTGTTTGCCATAAACTCATAAAGGAGAAGCTTTAAAGTTTCACTTATGGAATAAAATCAATGTGAGAGACAAGTTTTTAAATTTCCTTAAAATTTACATGTTTAATAATTGTAATTTAGAAAAAATAGTTTTTTAAAATTTTTAAAATAACAGTTTAAATTTAAAAATTAATTTAAATTTCTGAAATTATTAATTAAAATTCACTATTTCATTTGAAAATATAAAAATTCGAAATATAATTTTCTATATAATATTACTTTTGTGTTATACTAAACTTTAAAAATCTTTATAAAAAATATATGTACATATATTTGTGAAATATTTCTGTATATTATTCTACCAATTTTCGATTAATATTTTTCATTATTCAAAATTTAAACATTGTAAATTATTATTTGAATTATTTTGCAATATTATTTGTTTAATCGAATAACTATCAAGCGATATGACATTTTGGTTTCATATCCAAACAAATAAACTTATTGAATTTTATTTTGAAAAATCTGTTTTTGTCCACCTAATTTTTGGATTTAGCATCATTTTGTCAATAATAGAAATTTTGTTTTTCCAGCGATTTTTCAACGCTTTATCTATTGGTGTTATAATGATTTTGGGATTGTGAAAGCACTTTTTGTCAGCACTTGTGCCTTAACGGAGCTTTCCCGTTTGTACGGGAGCTTTCCCGTTGTACCGCGTTTGTCAAACTTGGAAATCTGATAGAGAGGACAAAGTTAATAAAGGTTCAATAAGAAACATAGCTGATCAAATTACATTTTGGAACAGAAATCAAGTTTCAGTATTGTTTGAGAACGAAACTCAATCTTTTTACAACTTTTTAATGTTTTTTTTTAAATTCTTTATAAACATTATTTATGAGATATAATATTGTGGATCGGACAGTTCATACTGAATCTGAAAAATGCCACTTACTAAAGAAAGTAAAGATCATTTTACGAATATTTGTAATTCCTGTTTAAAGCTGTAAATAATTTTGCATACAGAATTAACAAAATCCTTGTAGGACTGGATCACTAGCAAATCACTCAAAATACACAGGATAAAGATCTCCAATATAATTGTAAATCGTTTAATGACAATAAAAGCAATATTGAGTATTTTTTTTTTATTCGACATTTTGTGATTTGAAAACCTAGAGGCCACTTAATATTACAAGTATTTTCTCCACAGGAATAATTATATTGTTTAAGTGAAATTTTAAAGAAAAAAAATCAAACTAATTAATTTTAATTTTATAAAAAAAAAAAAAAAAAAATAGAAGCGAGGAACAATGTGAAGTCTCCATATGTAGGTGAATATATATTTAATATGGAGAATTTATAAATTTATTTTTCTATTAATTTGGAGGACAAAAATTAAATTTAATATAAAAGTATTTAAAATACTATTGTAACATTTTTTTAAAATTTATACGTTTATAAGTGCTTTTTAATAGAAAATGGCAACTTTAAGTCGGTTAGTTTTTTGCGATCGTTAAAAAGTTCCCGCACTAAACGAAAGAAAGTTTGGATCCATTTCTTTTTTTTTTAATTTTCACAAAATGTAATATTGTATCTTATATTGCTTTGTTTTTTATTATTCACTTATGCTTTCATCAACAAAACATATATCCCGCAGTTAAAACATGCACATTGTATACTATTTAAAAAAATAAAAAATTTTGAAAAAATGAGTATTGTAAATTTTTAGAAATTCGATTTGGTGTGGAAGGTTTTTGTTCCGAATTTTTATTATCAGTATAACATGGTGCATAACGTGATGTCCTGCAACCATAACCCCAACGCAGCCGTTATCATGTCCGATAATGACAATTTTTTTATACAGAGCCTAAAACCTTAACTTCAAATAATCTTGACAAATTTTGGGTCGATATCTCTGTCATTTAGGGGTTTGGCAAGAAAAAACAGAAAAATCCTGCATCGTGCAGTCTATAAATACAGTTGCTTGGATATTTAAATAATTGCATACCTGTTACCATCGTCGATTGATTTTATTGCATATATGAGCATCAGTATCAAATTCTTTTCCTTGTGGTATCAAATTTTGGCTTTTTCGGTTGGAAATGTTTCTTAGTTACTATCATTTGCTTTCATAAAACTTCTGGAGGAAAATTAACTTTGTAGAATTGATCTTCACAAATTTATAGTTTTTTATTTTTCAATTGGTTGGAAACTCTGGAGATATTCTTTTTAGCAGCCATTAAAAATTCAAAAATAGCTGTAAGCATTAACAAAGTACGTAGTGGACGATTTTTCTCGATTTAGGATGAGCGCTGAGAATTATTTTGTAACCAATGTGATAAAATTGTAAATGTTAATTAAAAACACAGTTGATTTTTTTTTTGGAATTCAAAAATAATACGAATATAATGCATTTTAATTATGGCGGCACACTTATAAAATAATACATATTTTAGATAATCATTTAAGAGATTTATCAGCAAAGAAAGAGATTTAAAAGCAAAATGTAAACTAAAAAATTAACTTTACTGGCTGTGTTAAAAAAACATTATTTTTTTTTATTCACACAAAAACAATAACTCTAGCTGAATATACACTAACATCATGATGTCGCAAAAAATTATAGATTTTTTTCATAATCACCGTTGAGTACTAAAAATCACCAAAATACCCGAAAACAAAAAAATGGCAACACAGTCCATTTCTAGGCAGTGTTGCCTATGAATTACACAAAATTACCCTAAAAATACAAAAAAAAAATACTTGATTATATTTCAAAATAACACAAACAAAGGAACAATGCAGTACCATTTCCTACAACATATTTAGAATTTATTAAATTAATTGCAAAACATGCACATAGTGGCAAAGATGGAATAAACACGTTCAATAAAATAAAAAAAATTTTTGATAATCAACCAATCGGAATATTTTGTTTTTGAATTATTTGTTCTGATTGGTCGATTTTCAAAAAAACTTATCAATATTATTGATCGTGTGTAATCCACTTAAAATCTCCCATAGGTTTTAATTATTATTATTGATAAATTTCGTGTTGTTTGCAAATTGAAAGTCTACAATAAAACTGAAAAATTCAAAATTATTTGAGTTTTTGTTTTTTAATTTCATTTTGTCTTTTTCTTGTTGCTGAAAAGAAATTTATTTAAGAAAGCCTTTAAATTGGATTTTTATAACTACAAATGGGGTTTTATTTTAAAATTTGAAAACTTAGGTTTTGGCTAATTTATTGTCCAGATAGCACAACGTTTATACGATGGTTTTATCAGTATGCTTTTTGAAATTAGTAATTAAAAACCCTTTCAACGATATTTATTCTATTCTAATCGGCTCACAACTTTCGGCTATAATAGGAAATCAAACGTCAATCAAAATTTTTCCTCAACACAAGGACATCAAATTTCATATATTTGCTCGTCACTCGTCATTAAACTTTAAACGGTTCTATAAAAATAGTAAAGATGATTATTCCAAATCTAAGAATTTTCTTAAAAAACAGAGGTAATACAATGTCGGGAAAGATCATCGAATAAAACTCTGGAATAAAATGTTTTTTCCGTACGGTTAAACGCGAACAACGACCACATCCATACACTGGAAGTTTCTTCTTTAGTTCAAGGAAAAAAAAAGATAAACAAAAAGCAAAAAATAATCAGTTGGCTTTCTAATACACCCACAGACGAAAGAACATAAGTAGAAACCAGTTTTTAGTAGACGATGGAACCAAAAACGAAACCTTAAACGAAACATCAGTTCTGATTGTTTTAAAATACTACTACTACTAAACAAATAAGTGTGGAAAGCAAATTTTTAAAATTTGTTTCTATATTCTTTGTAAATTTTTCATATGCTGTTGCTTAAGCTTTTAATTTTATAGATATCACATTTTATGTCTTACAATTCTGGTAAATTTTTAATTTCATTTATAAAATTTATTCAATTTTTATTAATTTAAATTGTCACCATTTACGTCTCTGCTTTATTTACTCCGCATATTGCAAAAGCACCAGCACAAAACAAATGTTCTCAACGAAATAAAATAGTAAAAACAGAAGATAGTCCAAACATACGATGGAACAATGTGTTTGCAAACATGAAATATCAAAAAAAAAAATTATATTTGAGGAACCAAAATGAATTTCAACAAGAAAGATTGCTACACACGATGGAAAATGCTCATGTATATGGTAATGTTCTTTCGTATGTGAGTAGCAAATACTAAATGTTATTCGACTCTTGACAAAATCAAAATCGAATAAACATGTTGGAAAACAGGTTAAAATTATAGTATTCAAAAACCGAAACCGAAAACCGGTTTCTTTATTTTTAAAAACCGATCGGTTTCGAATATTTTGTAAATTCGAAGAAAACCGAAAACCGGTCCTTTTTGTTCGGTTGAACGGTTTTTTTATTACATCACCAACTGGGTTACTTGGTCTCTTTTATTTTTTCCAAACACTTTTATAATCGTTTTTTTTGGTTATGAAGATTTAGATGTAAGTCTGATAGATTGTGATGAAGACTGGATATTTCAAATTCAAATAGTTTAATTTCTGATCTTAGACGCCTTCATCTTACATTTAATCGTATCATAAGATATGTTTATAGATTAAGAATGAGGGAACACGTCACTCCTTTTGTATTAGATTTTGTTGGTATTTCTTTTGAAAATTTAATAAAATTGAGAATTTTGTTGCTATTTCACAAGGTGATTAAGACGAATTGTCCTAGTTATATTGTTGAGAACTTTAATTTCACAAAATCGAGTAGAAACCCTCAAATAGTTTTTCATCGTATAACTTCATCCATTTATGAAAGATCCTTTAATGTGAGGATAACTAGAAATTGGAATTCGCTTCCTAGATACCTTAAAAATTTCGTTTTTTCAAAGGCTACGTTTAAATGCAAATTAGTGGAGTATTTCGGTATGTAACACCCTCTCTAATTTATGATAACTCTAATTTTATCTTTTCTTAATTGCTACATTATGGACCTTAAATTTTATATTTTAGTTATTATTTTAGTTTAGGCATTTTATATAGATATATTTTTTTTTATATAGTAAATTGTTTTTTTTAGTAGTATACGAATCATATTTGGCCCAGAGGGCTTGGTTCTTGAATATTTGAATAAATAAAAAAAATAAATAAAATAAATAACACAATAAGCAGTATTCAAAATCCTAAAAAACAGACTGTACAAAATAATTCATCATTATATGATAATTTCATATATCTTGATAAATGCGACAAAAGAACTGAAAAGTTGGAAAATTTATATCATTGTCTTTTGACTATTTGTCCAACATCTACTATTAGTGAAAGAGTATTTTTCATTTCTAGCTTTATCAAAAGCAAACAAAAAAATCGTCTTAAAACGAAACATTTATATTAAATATTATTTCTAAATTATTATTTTAGAAGTGAAAAATAGATTTTCTTTTTACATATTTAAAATGTAATATTAAAAAAAAATTATTTAATGAAAAACGTTTTGAACGTTCAAATTACTAAAGTACTTAATTTTACCAATTTACAAACTTTATGATCTCTATTCATTTGATATGCATATAGTTTTATAATATTAATTTTTAAGATATTATATTAAAAAATATTAAAACCAATAAATAAAATGTTAAAATGAAATACAATAAAAATATATTATAAAATATTTTTTCAAAGAATATACTTTTTTATTTTTATTACTTTATATATTAAATTTCTTTTTTTTTGTTTGTAATTAAAACAATTAACAAATTATATAAGCTTTTCATTCAAACTAAAAAAAAACGGTTGACCGGTTTTTATAAAATTCGATTTTTCGAAGAAAACCGAAACCGGTTTTTCCAAAAGGCCGGTTTTTTGAATACTCTAGTTAAAATCAAGTTGCGAGAGATGTTTTTAACACATTCACGTAGGCCGGTTTTTTCTTGCACACATTTAAGGCGGCTATACACATTTTTTTGCAGTTTTAACCACACAGGTAAAACTGTGTGGTCAAAAAATGTCATTGCACACGTTCAAAAATATCTGATATAAATTGATTATAACAGTCCGTTTTCAAGTATTCGTTCAAAACTTTTCGTGTTTACGCAGTTAAAAATTAGTTTTTGGCAGTGTGGAAAAACAACAGTTAATATTTGAACGGCAGCTGAATATTTTTTATCCAATATTTAAATACAAAGTAAAAAAAATACGACTTGACCTTGAGTAAACAACATTTAATGTGTGGATATGGTCTTTGTTAGTGTTTACCTGTGCAGGTTAAATTGCCAAAAAAAAATATCTTAGGTGTATGGCCGCCTTTATAGTAAACAACAATGTCAAATGATCGCAAGCAAAAAAACTAGTTTTTCCACATATATAATGCTGCCAACAGGCAGACAAATTTGACGTCTGGACGAGACATAAATTCAGTCTAAAAGAACGAAAATACATGAACATAAAAATAGTTTTCCATGTATTTATTCCTCTGTTTTAACATTAATTTTATCTCATGTTGAGGTCAAGTAATGAATAGTATTACATTTATCAGTGCCAGCATTATTAATTTTTGCTTATAGCATCCTGGCAGCTGTTTAAAAAGAAATAATTTTGCTGCTGGCAGCAGATTCATTGGATTTGTTCAAGAACTGAATACTACGTAGCTCTTCCATATTGCTTTTGGTATGGCAACGATTTGGCTGCTACAGCCAACTTCACGTCTTTTTTAAACGTGCTTTTCGTAGACACGACGAAATTTTCCAAAGACAAGAAAAAATGATACCTACCTCAGACGTCTTAAATTTTAATCATAAATTCTTTGCCATTTCTAGAGGCATCCGTACGTTTATAAAACGTGAAATAAGAATGTTAATTAATATTTTGATATACGAATTTTCAATTATTTTCACAGATTTTGAATAGATATTTCAATTACAAATTATCTGCACACAATGGAAAATTTTTTTCATTTATTGTTATAGTATATATAGGGTAGTACTCTTCCAACGTATAGTAAACGGTATGTTTTGTTTCACTTTTTTTGGTTAGAATATTTTAGCAAAAATATATCACGTAATAAACGGTAGCAGCACTTTCACGGAGAATATGTTGTGAACACTTTGAGAACATGACGGAAACTGAAACTGTGGTGGAAAAATGAAAAAAGCAAAGCAGATAGCGGCCATTTTTTTTGTAGAAAGGGTTACCAGATTAATTTGGAAACAGAACACTGTTGTATTTTAAAGTATGTTTCGTGGTGAATTTAAAGAAAAAAACGCGGAATTTTCACTGAAAAAATTTTATCTTATAAATTTGTTATTATGGCAAAATTGCACAGCGTAGAAAATACTGAGCTATCAGAATATTGTTTAAATATTTTGGAAAAACATGATATACGTTTGGTGAGAGATTTCATTGTGGAAAAATCTGAAAAACTTGAAAAAATTTTAAACTTAAACTCTGAACAAGTGAAAAAGATCAGAAAAGAACTTGTACGCTTATATGGCCCCACAAAAAATACGTTTTTGGATAGAGAGGTGGAGGAAAACTATAAATTTAAAGTTTATGGCACCAAAATTCGATCGTTAGATCATATAATGGGCCAAAAGGAAATGCTTCATAATCTATCATTTTGGGAGATTTGTGGTGCTGCGGGAATAGGAAAAACTCAATTATGTTTTTCGATAATGCTTAATTTTGTTTTAAATGAAAAATTTGAAGCTTTATATATCGATACCAAGTTGGATTTTTCTGCGGGACGAATAAAAAATATGCTAAGGGCACGTAAAATTGATCCTGACGTATATGCTGGCATTATGTCATTAATAAAAGTAGAACGGGTATTATCTGCCCAGGGTGTAGTCGAGATGCTGGAAAAATTATATGAACAACTACAACAAAGAAATCCTGATGTCATCGGAATAAAATTTATTGTTATAGATTCGTTACCGGCTGTATGGTTTTTGTTAAAAACCGATTCCAATCGGTTATCTAGCAAATGGTTGTTAAGCCGTCTAAGCCAAATTTTAAACCGCTTAGTACAGGACTTTTACATAACGGCCATATGTGTAAATTTATCACTTCTGCCTTCAACTGAAGAAAATCAAACAAAATCAAGTACATTTTTATAGAAATTCATCTAAAATTTTAATAATTTGCAAATATATTCTAATAGGTTCTCTAAATTTACACAACGAAACTGATATATCGGATTTAATTGAAGCAGATGATATGGCTTTAGAAAACATAACACCATCTCTGGATTATCGCCCGGTTTTAGGCAATTTCTGGTTATCAATACCTCGAACACGTTTAGCCATAGAATTTGCTTCCTCAGAAAATTGTCAAGATTCTTCACTACGTGTTATTAAAGTTGTAAAAAGTTCTTACTGTTCCTGTAATGTTAGCTGCTTGGTAAGACTTCAGGATAAAGGTGTTGTGGATACTAAAGAAACTGAAGAAGATGTATTATGAGACCTTTTTTGTATGACGGTAAGTTTTCACAACACGTTTTGCGGGTATAATACTGTCTCCTAAACCAGGACGTTTACGTTTCTTTGATTTTTCCATCGACTCTCCCAACAACTCCAATTCTGTTGTTTGGTTTGAATCCATAAAGGATGGGGGTTTTGATATTGATACTTTCATTTCGCTGGAAGAATTAAACTAAAATAAAAATAGAAGAGTATTAAAAAAAATCTAAGAAGCCGGTAAATTAAATTCAAAAGAATTAAAATTATTTATATATATATATGTATATATATATATATATATATTTTTTTTTTTGGAAAATATAAATATTGTACGAAATTTTAAAAATTAATCTTTCATATTAAACATGGTTGGCATTCAATACCTTTTCATAATAAAGGCAGTTGGCTACCACAGTTAATTTAAGACCGATATGAAAATTTAAAAATGGCCATTCCAATAAAGTCAAGTGTCTTTTTGTACAACTTTTTACCGGTTCAATTTTGAAATATATTAATCTAAACTACCGAAACACCGATTTATAACGGTATTTTGGAATGAAAATATAACAAAATTTAACAGATTATATTATGAAATAAACCCCGTGATATTTGAAGACCCGTCACTATTACAACCGCAGTTTTAAAATTTTGGAATCGGTATTGACCAGAGCGTGATAGACAACTACCGTTATAATGAAAAGGTATTGCTTACATACCATGATATTTAATAATCTTCCAGCCATTTGGCTTCAACTTGATAACAAAACTTTGTCGCTAAATTTTTACCCACCTCTTTGTTAATTTTTTGCTTTTCACTGCCCTCATCATTAGTTGCATCTACTAAATCCGAATCATGTGCATATTTACATTTATTACCAAATCTACATCGTCCTTTGCGATTATTCCAACATATATTACGTCCATTTTTCTGCAGTATATGATTTTCCGATTCGACCATTTTAACATGTTTTTGTAATTTATCTATTTCTAATTTTTCGGCTTCCAGAAAAGGGTTGCTAAATACTTCGCCGCCCGTAGTTTTAGTTAAGCCAGAACATAACAATGAATTGGCACTGGGCAATAATAATTGTGGCTTCTCAGGTGGTTGTCTATTTTTTAAAAATAAACGAATTTTAAAAAATACTTTTGACTTCATAAACAAATATTTACTTTTTTTCGAATTGTTTTTGTTCGTTTTCGGTGTTGTCGTCTTCCTCACTACTGGAGGAGGATGTGGTATTATAATCAGCTACTAATGATAACATTTTCGCTTCTTTTTGTTTTTTCGTAAAAAATTTGTTTATTTACATTACAGACGTCCCGTGGTTGTGTTGTTCTTGAGCAAACTAGTTCAAGTGATCTTGTCACTCGATTGCTTGTGGTGTCTTATTTTAGTTCTATCTATAGTTTAATTATTTTTTGGTTGAAGGCAACCCAACAAACAATACGTTCAGTTTTCGGTTTGTCATAGACGGAATCTAACTATGTCTATGATTCGAATCCGTTGAAATGCCGTCATTGATGGACTGATATGCATTTTAAAAACGGAGTCGAGTCTGTTGGAAGACCGTCAATGACTTACCCCGTTTTAAGAATCTGTATTCGTACCGTTTTTTTTTTAACAAAAACGGATTTGTGTACATACCTAATTTTTTTTAATTGTGGATATCAAATTTTAGTTATTTCATTTTTTTTAATTATTTTATAAAGATATTAGAAAAAAAAAAATAGAAAACATCACTGCGGTCGTGGCCCATTGAAAATCATGAACTAGTATATTACCTAATTTTTATTATAAAGAGCGCTCCCTAAAACGAACGAGTGCCCAAGTCTGGATTATATTAATCGATGAAAAGTTATCGAACAGAGTTGTAAAATTAATAATTTAGTGTTGCCACACTGGATAATTTTCGAATAATGGGCAGGGCAGCGAATACAAGCACTAAAAATCGAAAATATGCTTTAAAAAATGAAAAATATGCACTAGAAATACACACTTAAGGTGGTTTTACACACTATGCATTTTACAGTGGCTTTGTCAGCTGCACGATCCATCTGTAATTGCGAATGTCCGTCAAAATTGTCAATTTACAGCTTATAATTTTTTCTTTCACACTTACGTTTTTATTTTTATCTGACATTTTTGGCGGGAGTTTTGTGTTCTTAAAAATAAAGTAAAAAATTAAGTCAAAAATTGCAATTTACAGCATTATTTTAATAATAGCTGCCATAAAATTGAAAAATAAAAAAACCAAGCAAGGAAAGTTAAAGAAAAAACGTGCTGTATAATGTTATTAATATTATTGCCGCCACAAACAATTGACTTGCAAAACAGCTGATTTCAGGTGCTTTGTCAGATGAAAATAGAACACCCTAATTCAAAATTTTCACACTGTAAATGCAGGCTGACATTTACAGAAGCTAATTTTCTTTGGTTTTACACACATTGTATATATTTTACGGTGGAAAATTTGCCAAGCACACTGTAAAATACTAGTGTGTAAAACCTACTTAAAAGGAAAATATGCTGTATAAGTAAAAAAATTTGCATCAAAAATATATACAAAAATGCTACCTAAATCATATTTGCTACGCGACGGCGATTGTTAAAAAAAAAATCAACATAACTGCCGAAGTATATGACAACAGAATGCTTATAACTTTAGTATGTGCTATATCAACGATTATTATATACCCGCCCGAGTAAAAATGTTTATATATAATCCTATGTGGCTTTATCTTACAACCTTATCACATATTATCGTATATGAATACATACATACATATGTCATGAATTGTCTTAAATTGTGCTGTATATACTTTCATATTTGAACTTTATAAAATTCGATTTACTATATATGATAAGATATGATATATATTATACTTTATATAATAATATATATGGCTTTTAAAATATCATATATTTATGACATATATAATATCATATATATTTATATATGCTATCACATATTTGAGATATAATATATGATGCCTTATCAAAACTACTTTTTAATATGGTACCAGATCAGAAATATTTTTGAATGGTAAAAGATATAATTATGTATGATTCAATATAATGTCTCATATCAAATACATTTTTTTACATAACATGAGACATAATTAGACATGACACAATATTTGTCAATAAATTTGAGATATAGTTATTATCATATTATTATATCATGAGTATTTTTAATATGGTTTAAGATATAATTGTATGTGGTTCCATGGGTATCAAATTCCAGCCAGGAAGAAAAAAGTTTTTGTTTGTGTTTTTATCCCTCCACCATATATGGTGAGTTTGTCGTTGAAATGGCGATCACGACGCTAAATCGCAAGCGGGGGTGCCTATATACCCAAATTGTTGGGCATCCTCCCGAGCAGTTTGGTATTAAAAATGAGCAATATCGGTTCAGCGGTTAAAAAGTTATGACTGAAAATGTGAGCATACCTCTAATTTTTCCATACAAATTGGTGTAGTTTAGTACAATTTCATAGTAGCGACTGGTACATAAAATATTTTCTCATATTTTTTTCACCAGTCGCTTAGAAGTGAATAATTTTTGTATTCATATCAAATATTTTCAACCTCAAAAAATTTTTTTCACCACTAAAATTTGTCTTCACCTCAAAATTTTTGTACACCAAAAAATTTGTTTTCGCATTCAAAAAAAGTTTTTCACCTCAAAAATTTTTTTCACCCCATAATTTTACTTCAAAAGACTTTTACATTATTTGTATCAACAGTAAAGAACATTTTTTTAGAATATTGGTGGAGGGTATTCAAAGATTCGGCACAGCCGAATTTAGCATTTTTTACTTGTTTTATTTATTTTTATTTTTTAATATATTCTTCAAAAAACTTTAAAATTTTAACTCATTTCGGAGCAACAATAGCTAGAAATTTTTTTAGCATGTAAGTTTAATTAGTTTATAATAATCTAGATACATATAATTAAATATCAGCTTTGTTTTCAAAAGTCCTTTTAGTGGCGAAAATTTTATATATATTTATATTGTTTCCCATTTTTCTGCAAATTTTTTCTAAGGCCGAAAGATATAATTATAAATAATTATTATTCATAACTAAATATATTTATATAGTATGTTTTATATAATTATATATAATCAGATAAGAAAAGAAACAATATACGTAGTCTCATAAATTTAGTCATTATATGTAGCATTTTTCCCCATTTTTTGTAAATTCTGCAGTATATATTTATATATAATTATAAATAATATGATTAAACTAACAACTTGTCTTATAAGGCCAGCTGAGTGAGTTAAGCGGTCTATATACAACTCTGGCAGTTCGGGCTCAAATTCTTTATTTTTATTTTATTTTATTTAATTCTTTTTTTTTTTTTTGAGATATTTTTTTATAAACTAGTGTCTATACGATATATTGTTCGATCTAATCTGCCATTTTTTGGATCAATTTGAATCTTACTAAATCCCCAATATATTGCTGGATCTAATATCATCTGCCAATAAGATCAGCTAGATATTAAATAATATCAAATTGGATATGATTAAATATTGCACAAGATTAATTTTGATAAAATTTAAGTAAAATTCCGGCCTTATTATTCAGCTTCAATTTAAGCGAACGACTTAAATCTGTAAGTTGGCGTTGGACGTTAAGCGACAACAACAATTTTCTACTTTGAGGCGGATATACAAAGGGTTTTCACTCTTGGTAGTATATTTACAACTCTTGTATATTTACAACGATTTTATACTACAAAGCGTGAATGACTTTTTCGTGTTTTTACTTCCCGCATAAACACAGCTATTGTAAATTAATCAATCAGCTGATTTTTGATTTCTATCTGTCCATCTTTTATTACTTATTTTTTCACGCTTTTGATTTAAGTTGGGTTTTTGATTATTTTGATCCATTATTTAACTTTATTTTAATAGTGACCACAAAATAAAAAATAAAATAATCAAACAATAGTTTTGGTTGCTAAACGATCAGCTGTTTTAGTCTTGTAAATGTACAACATGTATTTACTTTACCTTTTGGTATTGTATTTTAACCAAACCGTGGTAAATTTTAGTTCTATACATTTTGTTGTTGTGGTGTAGTAAATGGTAGTACTTGTACTATATCTACAACCTCTACAAGGTCTACAAGGGCAGTTTACTACCAAGAGTGAATACCCTAATAGTTTTAATTCAGTAGCATACTCCAGCCAATGTTGAAAATAAACCAATTATAATTCAAACAGTAACGCTACATATTTTTCCTTTAATATGATGAAGATGTCTATACTTTTTAGTCCTACTAAATTCGAAAAAAAAATTCACCAATAACAGCGCATTTGCTAAACTTTAAGCGCTGGTATCGACCTATAAGTACCCTTGCTATTTTTCCTACACTCTGGTCGTCAAACGCTCTTTCATCGCGAAATTCGCAAGTAAAATTAGTTCATGACACCCTATGCACTTTAAGATGAATTCCTCTGCTTTTACAAAATTTTTGTCTAATCAAAATTTGTCTGAGCATTTTATGTTCAGTCCTAAACTGTAACAAATAATTTCAAATTGCTAAAATTGCGCAAAAATGTCAGTCCTGTTTCTGAATAATTATACACTTCCACCCAGTATTCAGATGACTAAATCCAAAGACTATTGCACGAAACTTAATCGATCCATTACTCGTTGTAATTCCGACGTTCGATGAAATAGTATATCCC
This sequence comes from Eustalomyia histrio, assembly GCA_949748255.1. Lineage (NCBI taxonomy): Eukaryota > Metazoa > Arthropoda > Insecta > Diptera > Anthomyiidae > Eustalomyia > Eustalomyia histrio. Next base: position 46,767,355 of record OX456527.1, read on the forward strand.
TAATTGAACTCGAATTTGGGCAATACTCGAAATTCTCTCTCTTGATTTGTTTAGAGAAGAGGTTATACATTGGAATCACAGTGTGATGTTATTAAAAAATAAATTTAAGTTTCATTACATAATAAATACATATTTTATATAATAAAACATAAACTTTTTTGATGGGGTGCAATAACGCCTTACGATAACAGCATTTCGCCTACTAAACTGTGTTACTATTGGCATCTTAATTCTGTGGGAAGTTTAATTTTTTTTTTTTTTATGCTTTTTCTCCTTTATTGTTTTTTATTGTTGTTAATAACAGCATAACTTACAAAACCGTGTTAGTATATCATCATCAGTCATTTGCTAAGCCACGTGTGTTGTCCAATTAATTATTAAAAATCGTGAAAATGGAAAGTGCTGAGATACTTGTTTATAATATAATTCTGGGTTTGAGGAAATCCAGCAAATTATTACATATTCCATCAGAGGCACAAATTTATAAGTTTAAATATTGTCAAAATATTATTATTGGTATCACAATGGGTGTCCCGTTAAAATTGCAGTGGATTTGAACAATGCAATACATTGCCGTAAAACAAAAAATTCTGTTTTTCAAAATTCTGGTTTCCAAAATTCTGTTTTACAAAATTCTGGTTCACAAAATTCTGTTTGTATTTGCATTTTCAGTTAAATAAAAAATTATTTGAAAAAAATCGCGCGAACAGAATTTTGTAAAACAGAATTTTGTAAAACAGAATTTTAGTCAGACAGAATTTTAGCCAGACAGAATTTTTTTTTGAAAAAAAACAGAATTTTTGTAAGACAGAATTTTGGAAAACAGAATTTTGTGGCTATCCCAAATTTTATTGCTTCATTTAAAAAAAAAATTTAAGTGAAATAAGACCTTTACGGCTTTATTTCACTTTCAAAGTGCAATAAAACCTTTTTGGAAATAAAGGCCTTATTTCAATTTCCATTGAGAAATAAAGCCTTTAAGGCCGTATTTCGTAAGGCGTTATTGCACCCCATCAACTTTTTTACCTAATAATAACAAATATAAACTCAGCGAATTTTTCTATTTTTTAAACAGCTATCGAAATTAACTGTTTACTGCAAAAATACTCTTTTGATAGTTGTATATTCTAAAATAGTATAAAATAACTGTTTCAAACAAAAGTTACGAAATAGTTGTTTTATTTTTTTTTTAACTGTGATAATGTCTGTTTTGTATTTTTCCACTTTAATTACAGTTGAAAACAAAAGCTACAAAATCAACTAAAAAATATTTGCTGCCAAACTGCAGTATTGTTTTAGCCTCTGATTATTTTGAGATAAGTTAGCAGTCATAAATTATTTAATACAATCATCTCAATTTATATTAAAATACACATATGCATACATATGTATGTTTGTATATTATTGCTCCTGACATAATCACAAATTATTGTAATATATATTAATTTCTGTATGATCTAGAAATCAATTGAGGCTTATTGTTTACTTTGATATCAATATTTTTACAATTCAATGACTTTAAATACACGGTGGGACAACAACCAACATCTGATTTACTTTTACTATAACTTTTGTTTAAATTAAAATCTCATTCATAAACTGAGAATTTTTACTTATTGACGTGAGCCTTTTCGCTTGTGACAAATTTTGATGAAAAATCATTCACTTCGTCGTTGAATTCCAAAATCGTATGGGTCATTGTTATTCACTATAAATTATGCACGTCTCTAATTTACGAATGTCAGAATCAGACTGACATACGATGCCATTTGCAAAAATGACAAAACTTTCCAATAGGGTGATGCTTATTGCCCCACCTTGTACATGTAAAGATTATGTTGATAAAGTCACTAATGAAACATGCTGTTTTAATTTATCTTTCTATGGTTTTCATTATTTTGATGGAAAAATTTTTCAAATTTTTTCTTGCCCAAACAAGTTATGTCTTTTATAACTTTACAAATAATTTAAAAGAGTGTTGTTTTCTAATCACTTTTATGGTTTCTTTTACTCATTAAAACCACATAAATTGTATGAGATACATAGGAGAATTAAATGTACCTTATCGAAAAAGATAATTTATTTTTTTTTTATCATAATTTTGGTATATTAAAATTCTTAAGAAATAATATTTTTATTCATCTTTGTTTTTACGCTTAAAAATGAGGCAATTAGAAAAAAGATTGTTTCTTTACATTTCGATTGGGCCAGGAACATTTTTTAGAATCGGTTGCCAACCACATCAATTCTTCAAAAGTGTCGGCAACATCATCTAGGGAACTTAAATGTAAGGCTTAATTGACGGACAACCAGTACCAGGACTAGTTCTAGGAAAATCGGTTGCTTTTGGAACAATTTTAAACAAAAATTTGTTGGTGTTAGAATCGTCATTGGAACGGATTAAGAAGTTGTTTTACAGCCGACTCTTTGAAACAGAAATTTTTTCTAGGGAGAGCCCAGAGGGTTGCCCCCCTCCCCCCCGAATAGCTTGTATTTTCTGTTCATTTAGAATTTTAGTTCATGCACAGAGAAAACAAATTCATGATTAAGCCACCGATATATTTGTTTGTGGTAACAGAAATTTGGTTAACACAACAAAAATTCGTTTAACACAACAGAATTTTGGTCAAAGAAAAATATTTCAATTGTGTCAGCAATAAATTTGATTACCACAACCAATTAATTCAGTTGCTGCAACTAAATCAAGGAAGGAATTCGGTTGCCACAATGAATCTGTGTGTTTTTTTACACTCAGAAAAAAAAAGTTAATAGAAAAATTTGTAAACGGTTTTTAATCCAACTTTACTATTTTTGTACTGATTTTTAATAAACAAATTTTTATTTAGCATTTTTTTTTTGCTATTTACATTTTACAAATTACAGAATTTTTACAGAATATTTACAAATTTTTGTTGCTAATATTAGAAATCATTTTACAAATTTTTGAAAACCGAAAAAAAAAATTACTAATTTTAAAAAGTGGATATTAATGGAAATGTTATTTTTAAATAAAACTTTTTAAACTTAAATTGCCTTAAAATGTTACATAGATTAAAAAAGGGTTCGAAAGTGAATATACCGACTCATGTCTAAAAATATGGCACCCACTTAAAATGGCACTAAAAAGTTTTTTTTAGTTCAAAAATCAGCCCTAAAACAATTAAAATTTGACCTTAAAAGAAAAAAAATTTACTAAAATATTTTTCAAAACAGAAATTACTAAATTAAAGCAAAATATTAAATTCGTTTAAGTTTTTTAAATTTTGAAGCCTTTGATTTTTTTAAATATATTTAAAAAAAAAAACAAAGCAAATAAATAAAAATAAAAAATTTGTAAGTGCGATAAAAAAAATAAACTCGTAATTTTGTACTAATATTAATAATATTTAGTAATTTTTTTTTTTGCTGATTTTGGCAAACAGATTTTAAATTCCTCTTTACAAAAAGTTTACTAAAATTTAGTAACGGCAGCTAATTTTTTCTACATATTTCTTTGTACTACACGTCAGCGAAGATTAGCAAAAAACTACAGCTGGGCTCAAATTAGCAAAATTTAATAGCTTTCAGAGAAATTTGCTTAAATTTGTGCAGAAAGGGCAAAAATTTGCTTTGAAATCAGGGAAATTTGCTAAGTTTTCTCTCGGTTACCGAACCTTTGTAATTTGTACAAAAAATTACTTGGCCGCTGCTTACAATGAAATCTCTATACTTATTCTTCCACTATTGAGGTGTCAATAATTATTGCCACACTCATAATATTCTTTTGATAAAAACAACTATAAATACACTTTCAAGTGGTTAAAACTCGGTCAGTTTAGTTTTTTTTTTAATTTAATTTAACACCTTTTATCTTTTTTCGAACATTTTCTGCAAAAGGAGTTACTAAAGGCTGATCCGGACGCCGACTACCCTTTTCTGCTATCACTCAGAACAAAAAAATAAAATAAATAAAATCTAAACTAAATTCAAGTTTCCAAATTTCTATGAATTTTGAAAAATTTTTCAAAGATTTTTTAAAGAAATTTCAAAACCTTTTGTCAATTTGTATGTAGTTTAGAAATTTTTTAGTTAGCTCGCACAGGTCCTTAATGGAATTATTTAAATTAAGTGTGTTCCCGTACGTTACCGCGGATTCCCAGATTTACCCAAATTTACCCAAAAGCGTTCCCGTACTCGAAAATTGGATAAATGAGAGCATTTTTGAGAGTGTATTAGGGTTTCTCTTTTTACCGAAAGTTACCCAGACTTTTTCTTTGGGTAAATTGTCAAAAGAACAGTTGATAAACAAAAACAGCTGTTTTATAATTGTAAAAAATAAAACTAAGAAAGTAAATGCAGATTTGTTAAAAATTATTGCAAATTGAAATAAAAACGATTTACAATAATAAAATAATTAATTAATAATAAATAATAATAATAATAAATGTCAATGAGATCAGCGACGCTAATTTAGTCCTTTTCGTGTTACAATAAGCGGTTTTTTACTTTCTAAAAACTGCAAATATTTTTTGTTTATAAAAAAGGGACAGATCGGCACCTTTTAATTTTTCTTAACGCTTTTTTTTAAAAAGTTGTAACCCCCCTCTTTTACATTGGCATGAAATCTCGAGATTTTTATATACACCACTTTAAAAAAAGTAATGAAAAATAGCTCATATACATTAAATTATGAGAAAAATATATTTATTGAAAATAACTATGTGTGTTTTTTCAAAGAGGAAAATATCAAAATCTCGAAATTTCGTGCGACTGTAAACGGCGGGCAGTTTTAATATATTTCTTTGAGTCTTTTATTAAATTTTCGCATTTCTCCATTAGCGCGTTTTCACTTGTCGTGTTGGCATCACTGATGCATTTTGACATTTTTTTTGGGGCTAGAAAAGTGGTTTTTTGCGTTCCCGTACTTTTGGATAATTTTGTCATTTTATGAGAGTATTTTGTGCTTACTCTCATTTTACCGAACTTTACCCAGAAAGTAAGGGAACACAGCTATTGTGTATTTTCTTTTAAAGCAATAAAATCCGTGATTCCAATTGTATTATTTCTTTTTTAAATTAAAAATCTGAGATCCCAATACCACATAAAGTCAAAATTTCAAATTTATTCGTTTATTTTTATATCAAAAAATATTTATTTAAAATTGAAATATTTAATTAACAACTTATAATATTATTATATGTATTACATATTAACACACTTTCACGTTTTATTTTTAAGTATATTAATTTTTTTTATAAAATATGCCATTAATTTATAATATTTTGTAAAATTGTACACTCATTCTATCATTAACTTTTGATTTTTTACCCCATTCACACTGATGCCCAAAAAAAGGAATTTTCGTTTTTTTTTCAAGTTTTCAACTTCTATTCAAATTCCATACAAATTTTAAATACAAAATTTGAAAATAAGGAAAACTCGTATTTTGGGGTTCAGTATGAATGAGGTATAAGGTTTGTTTTCTATTTAAGTAGATATAGAATTTCTAAGTAGTTATACATAGATATAGCTGCTTAAAAATTAAGAATTTATAAAAATGCTGCCAAGTCTTGAAAATTCTTGGCTTTTATCTTTTACATGTTAACAAATTTGTTAAAAAAAATATTTGAAATTTTGTTATTTGTAATTTGATAAAATATTTAAAAAAACCACAAATGCTAGCAAAAGCAACAAAAGCTAGCAAATTTAAATTCATTAAATTACAAAACGAAATTCGAAAATTCGCAATTGATATACTACAAAAAAGATCAAAATTAATAAAAAAAAAAATAAACCAAACACAATTAAAAAAATTTTTGAAATACAACAAATATTTCTTGTATTTCATTTGGTGTTTTTGAATTTCAATTGATGTTTTATAAATTAGATTTGGAGTCATTCCAATACATTTTGAAATAATCTAATCGTTTTTGAAAAGGTTATCTTTGGATTTACATAAAAAGTGTAATGGTGCTATGGTATCTGTGCACGGTGTGTCACGCTCAAAGTTGGTTACTTTTTTTTTTAAATCGAAGACGTAATATTTACGAATAAAGTTTTGCATTTTTGCAATGTTTCTATAAAGAGACCGCTTATTTTCGAAACATTTATCTAAAAGTAGATCTAAGCTTTTATATGATATACGATTTGTAGAAATAATTACTTAAAAAGTTAGATTTGTTTAAACATATCCATAGAATGACTCTTTTGTTGTTTAATTTCAATTGATTTTTTTTTTCAATTTCAAATAGTGTTTTTTAATTTGAAAAAATATTTTTTAAATTTAAAATGTGAAAATGCTGTTTTTAAAATAAATGATTTAATTAAAAATATTTATTAATTATTAATTTATTATTAATAAGTTAGTAAATCTTAATAAAGACACATGAAGGTATTAATTTAGTTATTGATATGTTGACCCTCCACTGCCCGTTATTAAATTTGAATCATATTTAGTTTTCCAAATCTTATATTATTTTTTTTTTGTATTAATTTAGGTGCATATGTTTATTTTAATATTTATTATAATTAATTGTATTAATTAAAATGCAGGGTATGTATCATTCGGCTATACCAGTTCACATAGTCTTATTTTGATACCATATGCAAATACATTGTCATATCACACTGAGAGAATAATCTTCAAGATATTAATACATTTTTTGCATAAATTTAATGAAGTTGCACTGTTACTCCTTTATTTATTACAGCTTCTGTATATCTCGCATCGATAAAATTTTACGCTAAAAACATGTAAAATACAACCTTGTCCTGCTTTCTATTAGGTGAGTCACAGGCAATTAAATATATATGAATCTAAAGAAGATAATAATGAGTTGTATTCATGTTATTTCTCTATCTATTAAGGTATTTGACAAAAGTAAATGTGTACACACACCAAAAAAAACTGAACTAAAATTTAGGAAAAATTAACTTATTTGGAGGAAAATTTAAAAGCAAAACGGCGCCAGACACTTTTTACCAATATTTAATTAAATTTTCTTTAAATTTATTATAAGAAACAAATTTTACTTAAAATTTGGTCAAAATTATAAAATTATAGAAAAATTTTACTATTGAGAACTAATTTCATCCTAATTAGTTTATATATCATCTTAAATTTTACTCTTAGTTAGAAATTGTTTCCTTTGTTTTAAGAAAAATTTTATTTAAGTTCATTAGATAATTTTTTTTAAGTAAAAGCTAGGACTTAACTCCCTAAAAATAAGAAAATATTTTCTAACATCAAGTTAAATAGCACTTCTTTTAAGTGAAAATTATTCTTAAATTTTATAAAATTTTTATATGAAATATGAAACTGTTTCTATGAGAAAAGTAATATATGTTACCATATAGTTTAAAGTACTTTACACACATTGTGTAAGTATTTTTCCACTTTGGGGAGACTTCCGCTTTGAGAGGACGTTGCTTTTAACAAGCTTTTTGCTATACACTTTTGCCTTTAAATTAAATTGAATTATGCTAAACTCATGTACATATTTATAATATAAATTAAATTTTATTAGGAAGAAGGTAAAGAAAATAAAAAATGTACTGCATGATATCCTGAAACGTAATAAATTGTTTATTGGTTCTTCCTGATAGAACTACAAAAAGGGATGCCCTATGGCATATATGGCTAATGAATATTGGGGGTCCTTTGTCTTCTTAAATTAACTAATTTAAGGAAATTGTTGCAAAAATACAATATATCACAGTTACATTTCTTGTTATTATTCAAAAATGGAAATTTGTCACAAACTAATTTTATGTCATTTTAAGCTTAAACTTTAATTGAAATACAAATTTCCATTTTTTTTTAATTATTAATTGCAAAAAAAATATATATTTTTAGTGCTTTCGATTTTTCGTTTAATAGGCGCAACGTCAATCCGTAATGTATAAAAAGTGCCTGTGATATTTTGTATAGTAGTCAACAAACAAAATTATTACATAAAAGTGCGAATTCGAAATTTTTTACCTTTTATTTCAAAATATATTTTAAGCTATTTTAAGTTCAATATTTAAGACTGTTAAGATTAGAGATGGGCACGAGAGAGATTTTTAACTCACGCACGCTCACGAACCAAAAATTACAATCATGCACGATAATTTGTTTAAATGGTCAATTTAATTTATTTCCTTTAATAATATTTTTCTTAAAAATTAGACGAATTAGTTTGTTTTTAATTTATTGTTTTTTTTTTTTTTTTTTGAAAAGAATATTCAAAATAATTTTAACGTTTTCCAACAAAAATTAAATTTTTCCTAAATTAAAGAAAAATTTAATCAAGTTTTTTTTAATTTATCTGAAGAATTTTTAAGAAAAAAAATCCTACACCTTAAGTTATTATTTCTCAAAAACTAGAAAACTTTAACTTGAAAAAATATTTTTTTTTAATTTTTTTTTAGAATTTATTTGAACTAAGTTGCTTGAAAATTTTCTCTAGAAATAGTTCATCAGTTTCTAAAATCAAGTAAATTTGTATTATTACATAGGAAAAAAATTTATTAATTTTTGTTTTTAATCGCCTGAACTAATTTTTGGAGAACAGTTCTTTATAATTAGAAAGTGATAAAATTAAAACTTAATTTAGAAATGGTTTTCTACAATTTAGCGAAAAAATGGAACACACATTAAGTTCAAGTACTTTCTCATTTTAAGTTATACACATTTTTTGAACTAAATGAGAGTAAATTATGTTCTAATTTTTTATTTTTGAACTAAACTTAATTTTATTATATTTTAGTATGCAAATTTCTTAAAACTTAGATGTTTTTCTTAAAAATTGATTTTAAAAAAACATAAAATTTAGAGAAATGTATGAAATCTTTATTTGAGTCGATAGAACGGTATATATTATTCAATGTTTAAAGAGGATTTTATGTGAATGTTGACCGCGGCTGTGCCTTAAATGTTTCATACGCTGGGTCCAATTTTAGCATACTCTCTCCAACAAATCGGCCGGTATTTCAATATTGACTTCCAGTGGGTCAAATATTGCGGGCTTGTCCCTTAAGACATGAGCCTTAACATAGACCCACAAAAAATAATCTTAAGTCGTTAAATCGCCAATCTAGGCGGCCAATTGACCGGTCCCAAACGTGAAATAAGCCGTTTAATCGAACTCTCCTCACAATTGGGCCATTGTTTTGCGTGCTGTGTGTCAGCCAAGTCCAGCTCTTCCATTTGGAGCAAAAAAGTTTGTACCTATCGCACAGAAGCGCTCGCCATTCACTTAGGAATTTTTATTCATTCTAAGAAAATTTTTCGAAGTTTTAATAAAATATGACTTAAATTGATAAAAAAAATTTTTAAACTAGTTCAAAGAAAATTTTGGATTCATTTTTAGTTTATGTCTTTTTTTTTTGTTTTTTTGAGTGCAGCTTTAAGTCAGCCTGTATAAAGTGCGAAAACTTCTCGCATCAAATACAATAACAGGTTGCAGGTTTCATAAGCTCTATAAAGAAAATTCATTAAAAGTAACTGGTTTCATAAAAATTTTACGTTCATATTGTTTAGAAAAATTTTATTATTGCATTATTTTTCGTCCAATAAAATTCTCTCTGTGTACATTTTTGATATGAACTTAACATACATTACAATCTTAGTTACTGTCTACAATTATTTGTTTTTCATCTTTTTGAAAATGATATGCTTTAAATCTTAAAACAATAAAACATTTCTGTTACCAACAATATCCATTCATCCATCCACGTCACTTTGTAATCTCAAATAAGTATCAGGTGGAAACATAATCTTTATTTTATGAAAAGTATTTTAATTCTGTTTATTCTCTTCAAATCTTTTGAAGAGTTAAGTACAAAAAAAAAATTAAAATAATATTAAGTGAACAAAATTAAATTAAAAAAAAATATTAAAAAAAAATATAAGTATTAACTAAAAATATCAGTTAATCAAATTTGTGAATTAATAAAAATGTCTGAAAAAATTGTAACATTTAATGTTAATGGTATAAATTTATCTATGCCACCTATAAAAGTGGCCATAATTGGTGGAGGCTTGGTAAGTAGAAACATAAAAAGGTTATCTTTTTCAGTGAAGGTTTATGATGTTTTTCATAAACCTTTTTAAGGATTTTATTTTAAAAAAATAATGGAAAAACACATAAATCTCCCAGCAAAAACCTAGCATAAACTACTTACCAGCCTATTTACGCGCTTAATTACTTTGGTTCGCGATGTCCAAAAAGTAATGGGTACTCATTATTTTTTTTTTCTATTCGTAAGCGAGAGGGTAATGACCACCCATTATGTTGTGTTTAACGAGGAATAAAAACACGCATTAAAATAATGGTTATAATTATATACTAGGGTGACCGCAAAAAATCAATGTCGGAATCTTGTTCGTCTTAACCCCACAAAACGAATCCCCTTTCCAGATATTGGGATAGCCAAAATTTGAGCCTGATTAAACGACGGTAACACGTGCCGCTCGTCGCTCAAAATTTGAAAAAAACTAATTTTTTGGCCAAAAAGTTGACGTATTAAGCCATAACTCGAGAACGGTAAGCATACTTCACGGAGCATACTTCATATATTATGTTATTATGTGATAAATTTTTAATTTTTTTGGTATATTTTTGAGTTTAAAGTAGAAATGTAATAAAAAACACAAGTAATACAGTTAAATTCAAGAACATTTTTATTTTAATATATAATAATCAGGGATATATTCGATAATATTACATAGTTATCCAATTTATTATAGAGCATTTGCTTACAACTTGCAGGAGATATTGCTTTTGTTCTTCATCTTTTGTCAGAAGGTCGTTGAAGTCAGTTATTAATTTAATACCACGCTCAGCCATATCATTTACTACTTTTAATGTTTTGACAATTTTCAATCCTTCTTGGAAGTTATTATTTTGAGGCCAGGTGTTTGGATTTTGTCTAAGAAAATCTATTTTTATATTAAATCGGTCAAAAAAATTAAACGTTTCTTTGGAAAGTAAATTAATTAATCCTCCATCAACCAACTCTTCTAAGTTTTCTTTCCTAACTTTTGGATTTACAACCCTAGCTTGCTCTGGTGGTTCATCTGTGCTACTGAGCAATTTATTAGCCATTAATAACTTTTCATCGTCTGTAATGGTGGGATCAAAGAACGACAATCCAATCAACTCTGTATTCAAATACCACAAATGATTCGAAAATTTAGTGAGTGCTATTTCTGCGATGTCGTTGTCACATTCTTTATAGTCTAATAGACTACGCAAAATGTCTAAATCTTGCTTTGGCGCTAGATGAGCTTTTGGAGCATTGAACCAAGCTTTACAGTAAATTTTAACTAGAAAAACAGCAATAGCACTTACAGAACTTTCTTCTCCTCTAGACATCTTAAATTGGCGCCGAAAAATAAATATTTTAAAGCAGTAAATAGCCTTTGCCATCCATCTGGCGTGATGAATGGCGCCTGGAGTTCTAAAACCCACAACATTGCCGTCTAGTGACCCTACAAATACGAGAACCAACTGCAACAGCTCCTTGTAGTCATCTCTTGGATGGTTTTCAGTTAATTTCCTTTTGAATTCAGCAGTAACATGTGCAATTAATTCTGGAGATAGCTGCTTTTGTATTAGATTGTCACTAATACCTGTGTCATATTTTTGTTTGTCTATCTTGGGCCACGCAAGGAGAAATCTTTTGAAAATGTCTGAATGAGGTCCCGTGGTTGAACCCATTTTTGTGTCGAATACGCCTCTTAACATAATTTCCAAGATATGGTGACGGCAAGCTAGGTGCAGTAATTCTCTTCCTAACATTTGCTGCAATATGACGCATGCTCCTTTAAATCTTCCAGTGTTGGATGCTGTAGTATCAAAGCACATCGCCTTGACGGTGTTGGGAAGACCCTATTGCTGTAGGCATTCATATATGGCAAGTGCTTGCTCCTCTCCTGAGCTGTTTTCTGTTACAGGAACTCCCAGCAGTTGTTCCTTATCGCCGTATGAAATAGCAATAGCTATTCGCTCACATTGCTCATTTTTTAAAACGCCCGGTAAAAGTTTACCGTCCCAATGGACAACCACGGCCTCTTTTTCTGGAATGTTTACTTTATCTGAAATATTTTTAGTATACTGTTCTCTGAACATTTTCCTTCTAGTATGTAAGAAAGTTTTGGAGACTTTGTACTTAAGAGGGTCAAGGTTAAGTGCCTCTAGTGTAGCTATTAAAATTCTCGTGGCATTTCTGTCGGATACCTTACACCGATCTAACAAAATTGACATATTCATGTTTAAAATCTCGTGAACGCCTCTTGCATATGAAACTTTTATCCTTTTTCTGCAGCTTCTTCCGGGATGTCCATTGCCTCCAAGTTTTCAAGCTCCTGGTAGATGATGTCCTCTTGAGTGTCTTCTTCTTCTCCGAAATTGTACTCATCATCCGTCCCTAAGAAGCATCAAGAAAATAATAATAATAAATTGGAATAATAATATAAAAAACTCACCAATATCAAAATATTCTTCTTGGATTTGTCGGTTAATTCTTTCAAATTCCTTTGGCGCCTTGATTTCTTCAGCTCTAGATAACTTGCGATCTACTCCAGACATGCAACCTGAACGGCCCTTCTGCCTCTGTTTCACGAGAAAAGCCTTATCTACTTCCGATTTCATCAGAGTCAAGGCATCTTGATGAGCAATATCAAAAAGATCGTCTAACTTTTCAACAAACTGTTTAAATTTGTTTTTGATCGTTTCCGATGTTTTCTTCCTGTCTTTTTGAAGAATTCTCCACTCGACGTGAAGTTTTTCAAGCTTTGTTATTGCATTTTGCTCATCTTTAGCCGGGATTAGAGCTTTCTGCCAAAAAATTAACACCTCTCGTATAGTAAGTTTTGCTGATTCTCTTAGAGTTAATTTTACAGTACGTAAATTTTAAAATAAAGCACACAAAACTTGTCGATTTGAGGATAGTTTACAACCTATGATCTGGTGAATGGGAAAGCCAACAAGAAATATTTTATCCTTGGTCCGGCTTTGTACACCTGATGTGGATGCCATTTCAGAGTCTAGGTAAATTGATTTCTATATATTTAAATAAAAATAAAATAAAAATTAAATAAATTAATTAAAAATAAAATAAAAATTAAATAAATTAATTAAAATTAAAAATTTATCACATAATAACATAATATATGAAGTATGCTCCTGGTGGCACCAGGTCACGTTTTCGGAGCTAAAGGCTGCCGTAACTCGGTTTAACTCAGAGTTACAACAATTTTGTTCATAACATAAACTTCGAAGAACAAAATAAGCTATCTTTTGTGATATCGTGCGTGTTTTTATTATTTACCGTTCTCGAGTTATGGCTCAATACGTCAACTTTTTGGCCAAAAAATTTTTTCAAATTTTGAGCGACGAGCGGCACGTGTTGCCGTCGTTTAATCGGGCTCAAATTTTGGCTATCCCAATATCTGGAAAGGGGATTCGTTTTTTTTCGGGTTAAGACGAACAAGATTCCGACATTTTTTTTGCCCCATATAAGTTGCGGTCACTCTATTATATACAAACTACTTTATTTCAAATTAAAGAAAAATGTGTATTCATTAAAAAAGACCGATCAAAAGAAAGATGACAACTAGAATAGAATTAGAAAGATATCAGTTGCTTCATTAGTACTAATAGTAGTAGTTGGAAAAGGGTTGCCATTTTGTAATTAATCACCCATTACTTTGTGTTTTTTGTAAGCAAGAAGGTAATAACTACTCATTACTTTTGGGACATCGCGAACAAAAGTAATTAAGCAAGTAATTAGGCTGGTAAGTAGTTGAAACACTGTTTTTGCTGGGCTATTTTAATAAATTTTTTGATATATCTTTTGGGATTGTAAATCAAACTAATTTGTTGAAGAGTTTCTGGTCGGTCTTAGGCAACTATAGACAATTTGATAATTATTGTAGGTGGGTTCATTAGCTGCTCTACACTTTGCACGCAAGGGTCATGATGTTCACCTTTATGAATACAGAGAAGATATACGAACATCTGAGCTGGTGCAAGGACGTAGTATTAATTTGGCGTTATCACAGCGAGGACGTAAAGCATTAGCTGATGTCGGCATGGAAGATCTGGTATTATCGACGGCCATACCAATGCGCGGTCGTATGTTGCATGACATCAAAGGTAAAACTTCCGTGGTATTGTATGATCCTTGTACAAATCAATGTTTATATTCGGTGGGAAGAAAACATTTAAATGAGCTTTTACTAAACGGTAAGGAAAATTAATGAATATTAAACAGGCACATATAATTTTTATTATATTTATCGAAATTAAGCTGGTGAAAAATTTCCAAACATTCATTATCATTTTAATCATAAACTAAAGTCTGCAAATCTTCTAGAAGGTGATATGGTATTTCAACAGTAAGTATTCGATAACATTATCCCCAAATTTTTTTTTTTTTTTTTGTAATAAAATATTTGCTGCCTCTATTTTAGTCCCTATAAAGATGAATGTTCCGATGCTTCGGCAGATCTTATAGTCGGTTGTGATGGTGCATTCAGTTCTGTACGCCAACAAATGTCTAAAACTTACGGTTTTAATTTCTCTCAGGAGTATATCGAACATGGTTATTTGGAATTATGTATTCCTGCCAAAAATAATGATTTCCAAATGCCAGCCAATTATTTGCATATTTGGCCGAGAGATGAATTTATGATGATTGCTTTGCCCAATCAGGACAAGTCATTTACAGTCACCTTGTCTATGCCCTTTAAAGTATTTGCTTCTATTCAGACACCTCTGGAATTAGTAGAATTTTTCAAACGCTATTATGTCGATGCTTTGCCATTAATAGGAGAGCAGACATTAATTAAGGATTTCTTTAAATCCAAACCACAACATTTGGTGTCAATAAAGGTAAATAAAAAAATCAATTTAATATCTCCCTTAGATTTTAAGTGTATTTTTACAAGAAACTATGTAAAGTTAAAATTTACATTTTTAATCTTAAAAAGTTAAAACAATTTTTAAGATTTCAATTTTTTGAAAGGCTTGTAAAGAGAATTATATACGATCAATCAAGATTTCGTGTGTTTACATGATTAAATTCTGTAGAGCTTGCTTGAGCCGTCTCCAGGACGCTTTATGACACAACTTCATAAACCGATTTATTCGAATTGGTAATTGATTGTATCTACCACATAAAAAATGTTAATTATCTTAATTCAGGAGAATATGGGTTAATAAAGCTTAAATATTATTTACAATAGCTTTATGATAATATAATCTCCTTACGGCGAATAGTAAAAAGCGTTCATATTCAAATTTTTTTTTAATGAAATATATTTCCCCAAGTAACAATACGTTCCGTTTACGTACCGTTTTCTGGATTCGTACACTCACAATATATTTTCCGCTACCGACTGTAGTTTATTTAAAAAGTAATACATAAATTTTGTTTTTAAATGAAGAATCAATTAAAATTAATAGAAATATATATATTAACTATTTAAATTAGTCATTCAAAAAAACAAACTATAAAAATTTACAGACATTCACTAGGTGTTGATATTTTCAGTTGAATATAAAATTTTATGTTTTCTGTTTCTAAAAAAAAACTCATATATTACCTTTATGTTTTTTTACCAAAATAGTTTGTTACATACAAAATTATTTCAATAAAAATTACAAGAAATTATTCAAATTTAGATGCACACATAAAAAAATTACATACAAATAAAACAAATTTCAATTTGAAGAACAAACCACAAAAATCGTTTTTTCTGCATTTTGTCAGTTAAAAATTGATGGTTATTTTAAGCGACTTTCATTGCTTTTACTACTTTTGTCGATTATTAAACAATGATTAATAATGAACAACAAAATGTGTTGAATATAATGAAAAATCAGTAATCATCTTTTTTACTGTATTTTGGATTAATTTAATATGTGTTTTAAGTTGTTTTTAACGAAATAATATTCTGAGTGTATACGGACCAGGATCATCGAAACTGATTTTAATACGTTGAAATACCGTCTATGACGGACCGATGAATTGAATAAAAAACGGAGTTGAAAGTCCGTCAATGACGGTCCGTTTACGAACCGATATATTGGATAAAAAACAAAGCTGTCCGTTACGGTCCGTCAATGACGGACCGTTTACGGATCCGTATTTGGTCCGTAAAAGTACCGTTTTTTTTCAACAAAAAGCGGATTTGTGTAAATGCCTATTTTTTTAATTTTCAATAGCATATATTATTTTTTTTATTTAAATTTTTCTACAAATATATTTGAAATAAAATAACAAAACTTTTACAAAATAAATACAACAAATACCAATTAGCATCCATCAATCACTGCGGTTGTGGCCCATTAAAATTCTCGAACAAATTAAACAAAAATTAAATTTATTTAAAATTTTTTTTTCACAAAATCTATTATAAACTGTCAGACAAAATTTTTATTTGTAAATCTGCATAAATTTGCACACATCATCGTAAAACTTATTTTAAATTTTATAAATATTTACCTCATGGATATTTAAATACTCGTTTTGATAACTAAACACATCCAAAGGCAACGGACGAAAAACTGATGAAAAACGGTGGTCCATATTTGACGGTACAGAAACGAATACACCAAAACGTAGTAAAAATGTATTGTTTTTAAAATTTCAATATACGGTCCGTTAATATTCCGTTTACGTTCAAGCTTTGACGGATACGTATTTTCGGATCGTAAACGTACAGTAGGAGCCGGATTTATGAATCCGTACGTATCGGTCGTAACGTATGCAAAGTTTAAGGTCAAGTTTTAACTCAGTTTATCGCCGTTTGTAACTTGAATACTGATTTTGAAATTTGTTTCAACTTATTTTATTTCAATGAAGACCAAAATTTTATGTAACGAAAAGTTGTTTCGAAAAATTTATGTTAATAAACATGGAAATGGCAGACAAAGTTCGTTTTCGGTTTAACTGAACCAAGTTTAACTCACATCCCAAACACTCGGCCTTAACATAATACTAACATACCTCAATTATATTTGGAAATAAATTTATTTTTTAGTGCAACCCTTATCACATTGGCTCGAAAGCTTTGATCCTAGGAGATGCTGCCCATGCTATGGTTCCCTATTACGGTCAGGGTATGAATGCAGGTATGGAAGATTGTTCTATCTTCTTTTCAATATTAAGTCAACCCCAAATGACCATCGACAAGGCTTTACAACAATTTACCGAAACACGTTGGCGTGATGCTCATGCCATTTGTGATTTGGCCATGTATAATTATGTAGAAGTAAGGAGTTTAAATAAATCCTGGCTTTTTAAAAATATTTATTTTATTATTTCATTTCATTTTCTAGATGCGTGATTTAACAAAACGTTTCTCTTTCAAATGCCGTAAGTTTTTGGATACTACTCTGTTCCGATTTTTCCCTACATATTGGGTGCCCCTTTACAATAGCGTTTCGTTTACCAGCATGCCATATAGTAAATGCATTGGTAATCGCAAATGGCAAGATGCAGTAAGTTTTAATTGATTTTTATAAATTAAACTAATCATTTGCCGTTTTAGATCCTTATGAAGTCATTTTACATCGTTTTATCATCTGTCTTAATTGTTGGCTCTGCTGTATATTTTGTTAAAAATTATGATTAAAATTTTATTTTTAAATTTTTTGTTTTTATATGCATTTTTAGTTGTAGTTAAATAAAATATTAAGTTAAGTTTAGTAAAGAGTTTAATTTTTGTGGATTAAGGATCTTTTCAGAATTCTTGAATACTGGCTAAAATTCTAAAAAATTCACAAAGATTTAATGAAAATATTTTTTCATTTGTTTTTGTTCAAACATTTTTTTTGGAATTTTTGGAATTTTAATACATCGTTTACACCTATGAAAAAACTAAAAGTTTTTAAAAACTACTTGCAGTTTTTGGTTGTAGTGTAAATTGAGCTTTGGATTGATTTCATAAAAATAACTTTCATTAAATTAGGATTACATCAGGAACAATTTCTGAAGGTTTAAGATTACATTGAAATATTGGCAACTGTAACGAAAAATGGTATTGATATCGAATTTGTATTTAATTCTGTTATCGCATTAAAAAAAAAATAAATAGAGACATATTTAAATTAAAAAGAAAGCAAACTTAGTTTGATTTCAAACCTAGAAATAGCTTAATTTATTATTATTTTTTTTTAATTTGAGCGCCCCGGTAGGATAGTTGGTAGCGTGCTAGCTTATCAGTGCGGGGGTCGTGGGTTCAATTCCCACCAGAGGCTCTGGTCTGTTTTCGCTACAACGAGCCGAAGGCCTTTGTTGCTAGTGCTCGGTTAGGGTATTAACATATAATTTGTAATTATTTGATTAATAAATAAATAAAATATTTTTTAATTTAATATTGTTTGGTTTTGTCAAAAACCGATTCAATGCGATTGTAAAATATGTACTGGTAGATTTAAATTCAAGACTATCGGTATTGAAAATTGTGGACAATTTGTTTTCTTTATAATTGCAAAACTTTTTATTATTCGTCAGCTCGAGTTAATGCCTCGTTTACAACTGCATTCAAATCACGATATTTTGACTAAAATCTGGATTTCAGTGAAAATCTCGTGTAAATTACACAGGTTTACAAATTTTTAATTTGAAAAAATACCAAAAACGACGCATAAGTTAATTGAGACCTCCTGAACACGACAAACGCTGTTATTTTTTTTCTAAGTACCGTTTTTTAGATAACGGTACATTTGTGTTTTTCGATGTATAGTCCCACTCAAACCCTTGTGGAGTCGAACCGAAAAGTCCGATCGAGGCATATCGATGGAGAGGTAATTAAATGCCTTTTCCGTTGATATGCTGCAAAATTCTATCTGATAAGAAATGGCTGAGATATGGCACCTCAAAGTTCAAAATTTGCCTTTTTTTTTAAGTTTTTTTTTCAAAATTTTTCATTTTTATTTAATTTTTTTTTTCTACGTTATATTGAAGATCTGGAATGTTTTATTTTTTTAGCAAATAGTTTATTTAATTACCAATATTTTAAGCGTTATTTAAAAAAAATCGGATTAAAAGTAAAGTTTTTATTAAGGATTTTGTGGAACAACAATATTTTCATTTTTATTGGGAGATCCCAATTATCTTATCTAGCCATGTGGCGTTCTTGGTATTTTTTGGCTGTAAACCAGTGTTATTACGATCTTCTATACTAGTGAAATTCCGAAAATTCTCGAGATATGTGAGAAATCTCATAAAAATTTTGAAAATGTGTAGACTTTTCCGGATATAATAATGTGTTTATACGGGTAGCTATTAACATTGGCTTCTGTCATTCCCATACAAATTTGACATAAGCAATGTCAAGTATATATGGGAATGAAATAGGCTAACTTGGATAGCTTGCCGCATAAACACAGCAACACTCACCAAAAAAAAAAGGCTGTAATGGCTGTTATTACGGAAAATTTTGCTAATTTGAGCCCAGCGGTTTTTTTGCTAATCTCAGCAACATGCCTATAATGAAATTTTTAGAAAAAATTAGCCGCCGCTACTAAATTTGAGTAAACTTTTTGTAAAGTGGAATTTAAAATCGGATTGCTAAAATCAGCAAAAAAATTTACTAAAAGTACAAAATTTCCAATTTATTTTTTATGGAGTATCAAAAAATTGTTTTTTTTTCAAAAAATATTTTAGACAAAATTAAAAAAAAAATCAAAGGCTTAAAAATTGTAAAAACATAAATGAATTTATCATTTTGTTTTGATTTGGTAATTTCTGTTTTGAAAAATATTTTAGTAAACTTTTTTTTTAATTTTAAGGTCAAATTTTAATTGTTTTAATGGCTGATTTTTAGAACTAAAAAAAACCTTTTAGTGCTGTTTTAAGTGGATGTCCTATTTATAGACATGAGTCGATATCTTCACTTCCGATCCCTTTCTTAATCTATGTAAAATTTTAAGGCAATTTAAGTTTGTAGGTGTAAGTTTTAATTAGGAAAAAAATTTCCTTCAATATTTTTTAAATAAGTATTTTTTTTTTGCTAATTTTGGCAAATCTGTTTTCAAAAATTTGTAAAATGATTTCTGAAATTAGCAACAAAAATTTGTAAATATTCATTAATTTGTAAAATTTAAATAGCAAAAAGATTTCCAAAATAATAATGTTTTACTAAAAATCGATATAAAAATAGTAAAGTGGAATTGAAACCCGTTAACAATTTTTTTAATAACTTGTTTTCTGAGTGCACTATGTCTCGCTGATCAAGAGCTGACAAAAAAAAAATCACAAAATAATGAATCAAAATAATTATTAAAAATACAATCATTATAAATTTAAATCTAATAAAAATGTTTAACTAATCGAAAGTAGTATTGCGTGGTTGTAATTTTTACCTCCAGCTCTGCAAATTACCAGTTGTCCTTCTACCAATATATTGAAATTTTTTTTCTAGCTTTAGTTTTTAATAAAAGTAAAAAAGGCTTAAATTCGGCTGTGCCAAATCTTTGAATACCCTCCCCAATGTTCTCTATTGTTTTTGATACAAACAATGTAAAAAACTTTTGAAGTAAAATTATGGAGGTGAAAAACTTTTTTGAATGCGAAAACGAATTTTTTTACGTGAAAAAAATTTTAAGGTGAAAAAATTTTTTTAGGTGAAAAAAATTTTTTGTGGTGAAAAAAAATTTTAGTGGTGAAAATAATTTTTTGAGGTGAAAAATATTTGAGGTGTACAAAATATTATTAATTTCTAAGCGATTGGTAAAAAAATATGAGAAAATATATTATATACAAGTCGCTACTATGACATTGTACTAAAATACAACAATTTGTATGAACAATTTAAAGGTATCTTCACATTTTCACCCATAACTTTTTAACCGCTGGACCGATTTTGCTCATTTTCAATACCAAACTGCTCGAGAGGATGTACAATAGTTTGGGTAAAAATAGGCACACCCGTTAGCGTCTTCGCGTCGTGATCGCCATTTCAATAGACAGACAGAGAGACATCGCTAAATCGACTTAAAATTGCATAAGGATCACGAATATATACTTTATGGGGTCTTAAACCTATATTTTGTTACAAACGGAATGACAAACTTATATATACCCTCACCATATATGGTGGAGGGTATAATAAATTTATTAACAAATTATTCAGTTTAATTTCTTCGACATTTTTAATATTAGTTCTTGGTAATTTATTAACATAATTAGCGTTAAATCTGTACATAAAATATTAAAAATTGTATTCCGCCAAATAAAAAATTGCTTTTAAGGACTATTTTTAATATGAGGTTAAATTTTATGTTGATTTGTTTCCAAAAAAAACTATGGTTGTCAAATCGAAATCTCACTTAATACTAATGTAAACGATTTCTGTGCGTGATTTACATCTCGAGATTTAAAGCCAAATGTAAACGCAACATAAGATTAAAAGTTAAATTTTAAAAATGTCATCCAAATATACTGCCTCAAGTCTTAGAATTACAAGAAATTAAAGATTTTAAATACTTTTTTAACCTTTAGTTACCGATGCTATTTTTTGATACATAATTGACGAGTTTAGTCACGGTGATCCCATTAGAAGTAGCGTTTTTTTAAGAGGATCTATATTAAAAATCTGTTTAAAATTTTATATAATCTGAATAATTACTTACCACACATTGGGATTAAATCATAAAACAACAAAAATAAATTAAAAAAAATTTTAATTGCTAAAATATAACGCTATTAGTTGTAGATATTTAGTTTTAACTTGCGCGGTGTCACGATGACACCGCCACGGCAATTAAAGATTAATTAATTTGAATTGCAGTTGAACGCGTTCAATTGAATGATTTACTTAAGAAATGGTTTCGTTTACTAAGATTAAAACTGAATCCGATTTGTGGGTAATTCTTTCAAAAAAGAATCAGTTCTTAAAAACTCTGTTTAATATCAGCGTTTTCTGAAAAGTTCTACTATAATAGAAATAAAAAAAAATTAGTCACCCTTATTTTATATTTTCGAAGTAATTTATTTATTTTTTTATTTATTAACTTAATAATAATCATAATCTACTCCGGTAACCGGTACAGGCACTGGAACTGTTATGGGCAATGGTAATGTTCCTAGTCCAATAATACCACCTCCAATACCTCCATAATAGACACCTCTATAAGGACGTCTATAACCGCTATAACTGGGTATACAACTGCCATAACCTCCCCCACCTCTATAAACGCTAACTGGCCTGTAAACTCTACCTTTGTGGCCACCACTTCCTCTGTAACCGCCACGACTGGAAACACCTCTACCACCGCCTCGTCCACCTCTGCGTTGACACAAAGATAAATTTACAAAAAATAGCAAAAGTATTAAGATTAATAGTGAAATTTTCATCTTGAGGAGATGTTAAATTAAAACGATGTTACTGTAATAGAAATCAATTAAAAACTAAATTATAATATCACAAATGAAAAGTATTTACGTATTTTTATATTTTTTCTACAAAAAAATATATTGCGAAAAGTTGCTAATTGAACATTAATTAATGTTAAAAGCCAAAGAACGCTCCACCATAGTAGGGGGAACGACGATATGTGTAGGGTATAAAGCCACTACTGCCAAAGCTAGGACCAAAGCCGCCGCCTCTTCCAAAACCAACACCTCGACTTCCACCAAAACCACCACCTCCACCACCATATCCGCCTCCTCGGCCCCCACCAAAACCTCCACTTCTACCTCCGCCACCGAAACCACCACCTCTGCCCCCACCGCCTCCTCCCCCTCCATGACCTCCACCGCCGCCTCCGCCACCTCTGGCTACTACCATATTTAGTGAATATATTAAAATCACTATTGATAAAATTATTATAAATCCTTTCATAATTTTTTTTATTATAAAGTTCACTTTTACACAACGTCTTTAATCATCAAATTCAAAACAACAACTGCTTTCATATAATAATTTATTTTGCAATATAAATATTTTGTGCAAAATTACTTTCCAATTAGAACATTTGGTCTAATTAATTACAAATAAAAGTATTAACTAATTGTAAAAAAATTTCCACAAAAATTAGAACTTAAATGTTCTTAAAATATAAAATAAAATACAATTTTGTTAAGTTCCTTAAAAAATATAAATTTAAATATTATTAAAAGCTTGTTTTGAAGATGTATTTTTATTTGATGAGCAAACAAATTTTAGTTCCCCAAAAGCTTTTATTAAAGATAATTCTGAAATATCCCAAATTTCTGCAAAATATCTGATATGGCAACCATTTTGTTTTATAAAGTTTACAAAAGCTTTTTTCATATAAAGCTTTAATGCAATAGTAAAAGCAAACTGTGGAAAGCTCGAAATACAGGGTCAGTAAAAAGTTTCCCTTGTTCCAAAAAAAATTTTAATTACAGATCACTAATTAAGTGAAAGTTATGAAATTTAGAATTATAAACTAAGGGGGGGGGGGGGGCTATATACACGTTACCCATCTCTGTCTGTAATTTTCAAAAACCTGTCAATTTATGCCGAATACTGGTTAATAACACGAACAGCAGTGTTAGAGGTCCGCCCTCTCATTAATGGTTCAAACCCCAATCATTATTGAACCAACATGTTTCGCCATACAAAATTTTAAGAGCGAACCACCCCGGTTTATTTTGAATCCTTCTGCTAACCACTGTCATCTCTAATTTTAATAACAAATTATCGCTAGTTTATCTGAACCAGCTGTGAGTACTTAAAATTCTTACTACAAATTTTGAGTACTTTTTGTATTGAAATTATCAATAGATTTTTTTAACCTCAAATCTAATTCTAAACTAAGCAGTTGTGTTTATGCGGGAAGCTATCAATGTAAGCTTCCCCATACATATTTGGCACATGATAGCTTGCCGCATAAACACAGTTAAAATCAAAAAAATAAAAGTAAACAGCTGACACGATACTACCAAACAAAGAAAAAAATCATAGTTAAATCATTATTATCATTTATTTTTTTACAATCTATATTTTAAAAACAATTAATAACGCCTAAATTAAAGGTTCTGAGTAATGCAAATCAATATTTAATAATTTGTTTTCACATAATTTTAAGACACAAGACTATTATTTTTCTAGTGAAAAAGTGACATTTTAAGTTCATTGTGATTGAGTTGGAGTGAAATTTTGTTCACGAAAGGAGGTCTGTTGCGAAAGATTTAAACTATTTAGAGGTGTTTTGCTCTATCTCTAGCACTTTTACCTTGCGTGAAAAATAGATTTAAACTATGTATTCTATAATAAAAACTTTGATCTTTTAGTTATTAAAAAAATCACAACAAAGCTTAATCTCAGTTTTCGCTACGTAAGTGAAAAAGAATTTTTTGCATAGTTTAACATTCGTGTCCACACTGCGAAAGTCTCTTTTTGCATTTTTAGTATCTTTTGAACTGTTGAGGTTCACAAAAGTACTTTTCAAAGAATATTTTAGTACAGTAATTAAAATCTCATTTCCCATCCCTAATATAGTAGATAAAGCAAAACCAATCACTGTATAAGTGCTGCAAAGTTTAAAGTATATTGGTGCTTGAACACATTCGCCATTGTGATGCCAGATCGAAGGAATTTACATAGACAGAGCTGTTAAAGGAAATATTTTAAAAAATGCACAAAATCATAAAGGTATTTAAACACCTCTTGTGCAATTTGTGATGTTGCGCAAAAAATCATTAGTGTGTATATTTTGTGTCATATTTTGTTCGTTTGTTACTTTATTGCGCACACAAGAAAAGTGAAAAATTATTTTATGTGTCAGCCGCATTATATCTCTCCAAAATGAAAGAGAACTCGGCTGAAGTACACTTCAGCGTGCGTATCTCATTATCTATTACGTATTTTGGGGAGCCAGCTTCTCTAGGTCCTAAAAATATGTATACATAGCTACTTTTCTCAGGATTCCTGAGTCATTTAAGTTGTTTTTAAACTACATTTACATAATATGTACATATGGTGTTCAAATAAATAAACATTTGAGAGGGAACGACTTTTTCAATAAAATCGGGGTATTGAGTACTCAATACCGAATGTTCGCAAGCCCACTAGCACAGCGAACAAATATCACAAGAAATTAAAAATTTTCAATATTAACTCAAGCAAGAACAAATCACACGCACAAATCAAGTGCATATTAACACAACCCTGCTATTCAAAAATTTTTTCGGTGGAATCTACACAAAACTAATTTTTTTTTCTGACTGCCGATGTATTTAAAATAAAAATAGCTAATTTTCGGTAATGAGCAATTGGTTCGGAATTAAATAAGCTCAAAATTTTATTTTTTTTTAAATTGGTCAAAGAATGCAAATTTCCACCACTGTGCACGATAATATGGGTAATAATTGGAAAATAGACTAATGTTGTAGAAGTATTGAATATTTAGTATACCGAACGTTTTATAGAGAACTCAATACTTAAAACACCAACTAAATACTTTCACAGTTGTATTTTTCAGTATTAAAAATAATTTTGAGCTGCCAAACATTATACTATGTAAATAACACTTAATAGCACTTAAAATATTTTGTCGGTAGAATCTACTTAAAATGACAGTTAAAACGAAGGTATATGCAGTTAAAATAACTACTAAAATAGCTAAAAAAAATTCAGTTATATTTAACTATTAAACTGACAAATACAGAAAAGAAAATTAAAATAAAATAACTCAGTTCCTCAGTTAAGAATAACACAGTTAAAAACAATTTTAGAAATGAACTAATTGCTATTATGCTTTTTTAAAAAAATCGTTTTTGTTACCTTTTAAATACAAAAAAGTAAATTTCAAATTATCAAGTATTTTTCAATACAATGTTTTATTTGCTTCATTGGAAGTGTTTTTTGTTATAGTTTTAATGACAGTAAATAGTTTTTTTTTATTTAATAAATTTAAATTATGGGTATTTCGAATTTTGAGGTACAATTGTGGCCACTTGAAATTTGTACATTTTTATGATGTATGCAATACAGATAAATTAGAATAAGCATTTGCAAAAACGAATGAAAAACAGTAAATCGGAGCAATAAACACTTCATATTTTTATTGTAAATGTTTAAAATTCATTTTTGAAAGTAAACGTGAACGTATCCCAAAAAACTTTTTAAAAAAATTTAATGTTATCGTTTTATTATTTACTGTTCAATTTATTTGTTATTAACTGAATGCAATAGTTACTTAAAACTGTTAACAAATTTCTTGATTTTAACTAAGGCTTAATTTGAAATTTTATTTTAAAGTTACATACCATTGTAGCCTTTTTATCCGCTGTGGTATTAATTATCATTTTCAGTTGATCTTACTGAAAAAAAATTGTTGTGTTTATGTGCCTTAAACATATTTTTTATATATATTTTATTTCTAAAAAAAAATCAAAAAAAAATGTCGCGGCGATTCTTGTCAATTCTATTTTAAAGTTGCCTTTAATTTCACACAGATAAACTTTTTTCAGCAACTTTCGTCTACAATTGGTTTATAATTAATGAAAAAAAAAAACGAAGAATTAAAAAACAAAATGAAGAATGAAAAAACAAAACGCATTCCCGAGAACAAGCAACTCCGTAACAGCCCCCACTCTTCTTTCCTCTCTCTCCCACAAACACAAGAGTTGCGTGTCAAAAGCTGCGCTGTGTGAAAGGGGACTTAACAACATGCATTTTTATAAAAAGAGCATAAACTTGTACAAGTGTGCCGCCATATTTTTTTTTGTGATTTTTTAAAAATATTATTATTTTTGCGACATAAAATGTACATTTACATTTTTTTAAATGAATATAAAAGAAATTTTGTTTAAATTCAATGAACGTTATGATTAGTAAAAATAGGCATTAAACTCCCTAAAAATACAACTAAGTGTTTTAAAATTCTTCTACTCCTAAAAATGATTTTTTCTTATTAGTTGTAATAAACGGGCTTTTTCATATAATTATTTATTGTCGTGGTTTAATTTTGCAAATAGTTATTGAATTAGTAAATAAGATTATAATAAATCATTGGTAAAGTGTTAAGTGATACTTATGTCATCGAATTATGTTGTTAATTTAAAAAAAACTAACAAATAAAAGTGTTAAAAAAGCTAGTAAAGAATGCAATGTTAGCGGAGTCTCAATTTTAGTCAGTGGAGCCCTAAAATTTTTGTTGCATTTTCTATTTTTTTGGCGGCTTTTTGTGTTTTTGCAATGTATAAAGTAGTATGTGTGTATGTAGTTTGTATTAAGTAAAAGTAAAAATGAAGCAATGCTAAGTGTATATAAAAAATGTAAAGAAAAATATAAAAAATGGCCTCTATTTCAATTAAAAAAAAGTGTTATCAGAAAAGTAAAGTGTAATATTGTATTATATTCGCAAGATGCCGGCAAGTGTTGGGGGAGTATTATATTCAAGGTAAGACATTTGTCATTTTTATGTTTATTAAAATTTTTACATCCTTTCTATACTTCTATTAAAAATTTTAGGTGACCGGGTTTGTTTAATAGGCTTTCTGATTAGTAGTTAATTTAATTTTACCCACTAAAATGCTTAAAAAACAAATAATATTCATATTCTCCAATACTTGGAAAAAGTAGACAGAAATAGTCAACAACTTATGTATGTGTGGACCTCAGAGCTTACCAAAAAATATTTCCTAGAATATTGTATAAAATAAGCCCGTAAAGCATTTCTTATATCTTTATCTGTTGAATCAGGAAAAGCAAATACAGATTTTGCATGATACGGAAACTATCATTTAGGATATATATACATATACACATGTTAGCTTAAAAGTCCAAAACATTATTTAAGTGACTGCCAGGACCCCAAATCGAGGAGTGTCGTATGTCAGCCCACAAAATTGTTGTTCTAAGCCGTATGCCGCTAGACAAATGAGTGACTGCATGTATTTTGTTTTTGTATTGCATGTCTTTTGTTATCATATTTTCCTTCGTCTGAAGCAAAACGTCATTTGTAAACACCTAAGGTGGTGATTCCAGATGTTTTATATGACACAGGTGCAGAGTTTAATGTTGATCTTGCGCTCAAAAGTTTTAAATTTTTTTTATATTCAATTTGATTTTTAAAACATTTTTTTACAAAAGTCCTGATAAAATGGTTTAAGAAAAGTAAATGTCATATAAGCTTAAGGATTTGATGTTCCTTATCATATAAAAGATGATATTTCCATTTTCCAATTTTTAACTTCAGAGGCTTGCAAAGGTTATTAAACAATTTCTCTTTTCTTTAAACAACATTTATATCGGGGACTGAAACCTTGAAAAAATTGGTTCAGGTTTGGCTTAATCGAAACAAATATTTCAGGTTCGGTTCAGGGTTCAGGTTCAACATTTAAAAAAAGTTTAAATATTTTATTAATAAGAAATTTATATATTTTTCAAAGAAATTTTCATTTAATTTTATAATTAATATATTTTTTAAGTTTTCTTCTTTTAAATTTGTTCTTTGATTTAGAAAATCGTTCATTTTTCTGAAGAACATGATATTGATTCTCTCATAAAATTCTCCTTTTCTCTTTCCATTTGGAAATTTTTGAAAATTTCAATTGTTTTTAAAATATGTTTTTTTTATATAATTTTTTATCATATTCGGGATTTAGCATTAACTTAAATCTGCTGTCTAGATATAATGCTGCAATCATAAGACAGATTCTATAAAAATCGCCTTAAGTCATCAGTTCTTCTTGTAGTTTCAGCTTTAATTTTATAACAGCATTAAATTTTTAACAAATGCAAAACCTACAAATATTCCAGTAATTCCGAACAAAAACTTCTATATTCCAATAGGGCTTGAACTATGTTGTAACTGGAATTCCATCTAGTTTGACTAGCTTTTTTCAAGTTTAGCTTTTTGTTAAAGAAGAAATTTTTGGTGTTCGCAAATAGTTTGCAAATATCTCTGCATCGATCACGTATTTGCTTAAAAGAATGATTAGTTATAGTGTCAAGCTCTGCAAACTGGAATGCAAGAAATGTTGTTTTTATAAATTTTCTATCAAACATTTCTCACGCCATGAACAGCAATAATATTTTTTTTATTTTTGGGTTCAGCGAGTTCTGGTTTAAACTTTTTATAAACAGCGAATCAGAACACGTTTGTGTTCGGTTTCGCTTTCAGTCCCTGTTTTTATAGCACGTTTTAGATGAAAATATCAATAAAATACAAATACTCACTTTCCGACGACGATAAACGGTCACTTTCAATATTTTAACTATTTTTTAAAACAAAAACTTTAAATATTTTTTTTCTTGCATATTTAGAACACAATTTTAGGGCATGAACATCCTTGCCATGGAAATAATATTTGCAATAATATTGTAAGGCGTGTAGATATTAGAGGATTCAATCGTTTAACCGTATTCGATAAATTTTTTTAAATTGGTTCGTATTTTTTTTAAATTTGTTATTAAATTCCAGTTAGCAAATTTTGAATGAATATTAATGTAAATTCATTTTATTAGTCGAAAACGACCAGAATAAAACACATATTTTTAAGATTTATAAATTATTTTTTTTTAATTTGTTCATATTTTGAATGGACCTTATTATAATTAATTCTAAAAAACGTTTTAGAAATGACTTAACAAAATTAATAAATTTGAACATTTTGTGAACAGATTAAAAAAGGCAAAAATCGATTGTATATATTATCTCATATAAAATTAAACAAAACACTATATATATCACATATTTGAGATATAATAATTTAATATAAATTTAAAATCGCTGTTTTCTCAAAATCAGTTGAAAAAAGGCTGCCCTCGCTAACCGAAAAAAAGAGTATCTACAATTTTTGTCATTTTTATACCCTCCACCATAAATGTTGATGATATACATATATCCTTATGCGATTTCAAGTCCATTTAGCGATGTCTGTCTGCCTATCTTTTCAAATGGCGATCGCAAGACGCAACCGGGAGTGTTTCAATATAAATTGGTGGAATTTAAGCACAACTTCATAGTAGCGACTGGGACATAATATATTTTCTCATATTTTGTCACCAGTCGCTTAGAGGTGGATAATATTTTGTAATCACATTAAACAT
This sequence comes from Eustalomyia histrio, assembly GCA_949748255.1. Lineage (NCBI taxonomy): Eukaryota > Metazoa > Arthropoda > Insecta > Diptera > Anthomyiidae > Eustalomyia > Eustalomyia histrio. The sequence goes on from OX456527.1 coordinate 46,797,362, forward strand.
TTTTCACCTCAAAAAATTTTTTTCGCCACAAAGTTTTTTTTTTCAACAAAAATTTTTTTTTCACAAAAAATTTTTTTCTCCTAAAATTTTTTTTCCACCAAAAATGTGTTTTCACCTCCAAAAATTTTTTAACCTCAAACAAATTTTTTCCCCTCTATAATTTTAAATTTTTTTACATTATTTGTATCAAACCCAGTAGAGAATATTTTTTTAGGATATTGGTAGAAGGTATTTAAATATTCGGCACAGCCGAATTTATTTCTTTTTTTCTAGTTTATACCTTAAATGTGCTTAATTAACTTTTAAAATTTCTTTAAAAAATATTTTAACATTAAAAATTGGAAATTTGAAACAAGTGGTTAAAAATACTTCAAACTACGTACACTGGAATTTAAAACCAAGTATAAAAAGGATTAAATTCGGCTGTGCCGAATCTTTGAATACCCTCCACCAATATCCTAAAAAAATGTTCTCTACTGTTTTTTATACAAATAATGTAAAAAAACGTTTAAAGTAAAATTAAGGTGAAAACATTTTTTGGATGCAAAAACATTTTTTCTTGAAAAAAAAAAATTTTTTTTGAGGTAAAAAAAAATTTTTTGTGGTGAAAAAAAATTTTGTGGTGAAAAAAATTTGTTTGAGCTGAAAAATATTTGAAGTGAATACAAAATATTATTCAATTCTAAGCGACTTATGAAAAAATATGAGAAAATATATTATATACCTGTCGCTAATATGAAATTGTTCTTAAATTCCGTCAATTTGTATGGAAAATTTAGAAGTTGTTTTAAAATATAAATTTTTTTAAGAAAATCAATAAAAGGTCATAATTTCCCCTTGCATTCCTTTTTCAAATATAAGGGCCCAATTTTTTGCAAGACGTGGTTTTACAACCACATTAACATTTATTAGGGGTGGGAATGGCCAATAGCTCACAATTTTTGTTTTGCAGTATGGTCATAGTGGCCTAAATCTTACAGAGAAATTTAGTTCTTAATATTAAGTAAAATATGTTATTTTAATTTTTTTTTTTTTATTTTAACTCATATCGTCCCAGTGTTCGATTACTCGAGCACTCGTTTTTATAATTTTTATCTTTTTTTAATTGAGACTCCGAACTATTTCTTTTATGCAATTAGATAGTATAAGGGGATAGCTTTAAATGTAAATATAAAAGATCTTACCCAATTCACTCTCCCTTTTATAACAAAGAAGAAGAAAACATTAATATGTTTTAGCACAATTAGCATAATTTAGCATAATTAAAAAAAATAAAAACTATCTATAAAAAATAAAAAAATCAAAAAACGATAAAAAACAAATGTTTTTATTTTTCATTTGTATCGTTATAATATGCCTACAAAATACTGTGTTCGAGCAATCGAAAAAAAATTTTACTTCAGATTCGTGTTTTTTAACCCCAAATTACCTAAACTACCAAGTTTTATAAAGTTATAAAAAATAAAAAAATCTTTGGGACGATATGAGTTAAATTCATACTTAGCGTTATTTTACCATTTTCTTATAAAATAGTGTCATATATTTATTTTTTTTTTTGAATAAAGGTTTAATTAGCAATACGTAGACGTAACATAGCCTTACTTAGCGGGATGAAGCAGAAATTGTGTAGTTATGCACATACAGAATATATTTGAATTAACATCTTATTTTTACGATTCTAGTTAAAATAAATTTTCGCGAATTTAAAAATAAAAATAAAACAAACTTGTTTGATTTTACAGCTGCTTCTATTTAATTTAATGTTGTTAATGCTTGATGTTTCCATGTGTAGATAAATGCTACGGTATCATCTGTTTATGACAAACACTTTGAATTTATGTTATTACGAGCGGGCAAAGCCCGCTACGTTGTTAGCGTAGAAAATGGTAACACGTTTCAAATTTCAGGTTTTTTCCTTTGAACCCTCATTTTTACCATGTACCTGGCTAAAATTCTAAAATGTAGCTGATCAGTGAGTAAGCACATACTCCAGTTCAAATATTTAAAATTGCATGTTTCTGACTAAATCGGTGTGGTCAGCCCATTAAGGAGGAGACTGTTCACCTTTTTGCCCCTCCCCGTACACATTTCCAAAAATCCGACTAGGTGAATGTCTACACTGCAGGAGGAACATTTGCACCAAATTTCAACTTACCAGCTCCGGCGGTTGTGGCAAGACGTCAAGGTTGAGAATTTTTCACTTTTCTGCCCCTCTCCAAAAATTACGTCTTAACTGTTACCTACACTGGAGATGGAACCTGCAAACTAAATTTCAACTTTCTAGGTCCAACGGTTTGTGCAGGCTGTTAAGGGGAAGAGTTCATCGATGAGTTAGCACATACTCCAAAAATAGCATATTTCAAATTTCAGGTTTCTAGCTACAGGGGTTTGGGTAGGACGTTAAAAATGTCTTTACCCGTTTTGCTCTTCCCCGCGAAACTTCATACCAAATTTTAGCATCACCTTCTGCGGTTTGGGCTGGAAGATTTTGAATGAAATAATTATATATTTACATAATTACACATTAACACATGTGCATTTTACACATTTGCACATTTACATTACCACTTTTGCATATTTGCACTTTAGTAAATTTTCACATTTGCACATATCCACATTTATAAATTTGCACTTTTGAAAATTTGCACATTTGCACTTTTGCAAATTGAAGGAGGAATCTATGTACGAAGTTTTAACTTCCCAGCTCAAGTGATTTTGGCAGGCCGTCTAGGGGGAGAATTTTTGCTTTTTTGCCTCTACGCGTTAGATTTTCCAAAAGTCAAGTTTTATCTGTTACCTACACTGAAGAAGGAACCTGCATACCAAATTTTAACTTTCTAGTTTCAGCGGTTTGGGCAGGCCGTTCGGGGGGAGACTTTTCCCCTTATTGCACCTCCCATTAGGAATTTTCGAAAATACAACTTGGTTACACGTCTACTCCAGGTAATACATGTTTATCATTTCAGGTATTTTTCTATTTGGGAGTAGGCAGGCCGGTAAGGTGGAGATTTTCCCCCTTTTTGCCCCTCCCCGTAGAAACTTACAAAAATCCTACCTGGGTGGATGTCTACACCTCAGGTGGGTCAAATATACACAATTTCAACCTTTCAGCTCTAAAGAGGTTTAGCCAGACCGTGAAAGGGAAGCTTCCACCTTTTTGCCCCTCTCCGTAGGAATTTCCAAAAACCCCGTCTTAGCGGATGTCTACGCTGGAGGGGGAACCTACATACCAAATTTCAGTCTCCTACCTCATGCGGTTTGGGCTGGGCGATGTTGAATGAGTCATTCAGTCAGTAACGTTATTTCTTAATATATAGAAATATATATATTGTTGTGCATTTTTCGCTTGTATTTTCGTTTTTAATAGTATATTCCCTTTTTTGTAAAAATCAATATGTCATATCAGCGATCATATGTATACACGTAAAGAAAATCAAAATTCAATAGATTTCATGGGGTTTACTTGGGGCCAGTGCTTATGTATGTTCAGCTAATTCGCCACGTTACGTCTGCGTATGTATACCTAACTTAAGTACTAAAATGTCCACATGCAATACCGTTTTTAATTCGTATGCCCAATTTCTATTTTCTTCTTATATCTAGAAACTATTATCTCTAGAATTATACAAATAGTGCTAGTAATTAAACCACCAAAATATATTATCCAAGCAATTTTATAATATCTTAAATTTAAAGGATCTACTGGATAAGCATCTTGCTGTATGTGATAATATTTGGTCCTTATAGCTGCAATAAAAGCCTCCTCTTGCCATTGATTCCAAAGTCCAGACTGTTGAACAAGTAAAATGAAATAATCCAAAGATTTGGAAAATTTCGATTCCAATTGTATTGGAAATGTATTAAGCTTATTGCCAAAACATATATCCGATAACTGATATATCGGTTGTATAAGGTTACGTTGTAGTTTTGTTACAAATAACCAATCATTTTGTGTGATTACATAGGCATAAGAACGACTAAAGTTTCTAATATTATCTGAAACAATTAATGGTGGCATTTCTGTAAAGATCGGTTCTAAATGATATAAATCCACATATTCGTTATTACGCAATTCCTCCAATATATTACTGGATATTAAGACTTTAATGTTGGATTTTAATAAATCATTTACTGTTCTCATATAAGGTTGAAATATTGGACGCATATTGTAGGCACACAGGAAACTACTGTAATAACTGGATAATATAAAACCCATTACTAATATCAAACCATAAAAAGATTGTAATCGTAAAGATATATTTATCCAGCTCAAATTAGTATTGGCAGAATATAAAACTAAGGCCAGACTAATGAAAAGATTTTTAAAAAATGATGTTGTAGGACTTTTTAAATATTTCATTAAGATGGCCACATATATGACGGTGATACCCAAAAATGTCCATATATATCGTCCAAAAGGCCATACTACATACCAATATCTTGGCAGCTCATCCTCTGCTGGTACCATTATACAAATCTTTGACCATTCCACCGGATAACTAAATGTTATATTAGCAAATACATTATGAAAGGTTCCACCGTGCATGGAAATATTATACAAATTCCCTTCAATATTTTTTTGTATAGCCGATATTTTATAATTATTCTCTGGCACCAGTTCAAGCATATAGCTGCTATGATCGGCAAAAAGTTTTATCAGTTTGGCATATGCTCCCACAAGTTCAAAACCTTTTGAATTTCTATACACAAAAACGTTGGGTACATCTTGATAAAACGGTGTCCGCAGTAATTCCATGACTGAGTTTGACAGTTAGTACTTTAAGTTAAAACTAAAAGTTGTTACAATATTGAGTGGCTTTTATAGTTGCAAATTTTACTTGTGTATACAAAAATGCAAACAGTTCTTAATGATTATTTACCACATTTTTTTTTTCCTTTTTCTAATGGCCTTAATTTCAACCAATACAGAGAGAAAAATATTAAAGTTAAATCAATTAATATATTATATTTGAAGAATTGTCTTATATTTTTGCCAACCTTTTCGAATTAAGTATGAAACTTATTAAAGTAAATATGACTGTCGGTTAAATAAACTTTTTTAATTAATAAGTTTAATATTTTAGATTTTATTTTCGCATTTTAAAAATAAGTGGAAATATATGAAGTGTTTATTAAGAATGGGGTATGTGTCATATTTCCCCCCCCCCCCCCCCCCCCCAAAAAAAAAAAAAATGCTAACTGTGTGGTTCCATTTCAATCGTATTTATTGGCTTCTATTAACTACACAGAATATTGTTTCCAAAACGATAAAATTTTGCTTGAAAGAAGTTTGCTCAAGCAATTTTTTATTATGTACATTTAGATTATTTTCTATGTACATGAACTGACCATGTGCAAAAACCCCCTAATTTACAAAATTCTTTAAGCATTTCTAATAAGGTGTGCTATACACACGTTGAAAGTGGTAACAAGTATACTGTGAGCGTCAGAAAAAACTGTACAAGGTGGTTATTAAAGTTTTTAACTTTTGGTTTTGCTTTGATTACAGGGTGCAGTCTACTATGCACTATGTTTCTGGTTACATCGGCAGATGTCATAGAGTCCTTTTCCTTTTGTTATTTTGCCGGTCCAGCTGGTCCCACAATAGTTCACTGGGCTTGAGGTCGGGTGACTGGGTGAGATGATCCAGCTATTTGGTATCCATTCCTTCACCATTTTTGCAGTATGCTTGGACTTCTTAAATGACTCAAGTTTTAACCAAGCCCAATTTTTCGACAGACTATATCTTAAATGATGAAAGTTGGTAACATAGAAATCTTCCGATTTGAATTGATTATGCCGACATCAAGTGAATTCATAATTACACTGTGCTAGTTCACAAACGTAACACGGATAAAACTAATTCGAGTATGTTGGATCCAGTGTTGCTAAAAGTTTTTCTGGGTTAAAGCAGCTTTTTAAAATCGTTGATTCAGTTACCTTTTAAATAAATCGACTTGTTCCTATATTGCAAATAATAAACACAATTTGAAATTATTTATAGCACTATTTTATTTCTAACAGCAGGTAAAATTACAGAAAAACACTTTGATAGCACACTTTATACAAACGATGTAAATAGACTAAATGTTAGCCACACTTTAGTTCTTAACACTTAGCGTTTTATTATCAACTGCCTTGCTATGCCACCTTGTTGGCGTTTTTATATGTGCGGGTTAAAATAACTAGAATATGGCAGCACCGTCTGGAAGCTGCATACTGGCAACTTTGAGAATGTTCTTTTACAGTTTGACAGAAGAAACATTAGTTATGGTGAAAGGCTGCCATTTAATTGTTTTACATTTCAGGGCTAACATATGAGGATTTGTGTTTCTACGAGTAAATGGAATTTTTGTAACAATATATTTTCTCCTTTTTTTAAACTAGTCGCTTAGAAGTGAATATTTTGAATATTTGTATATTTTTCACCTCAAAAAATTTTTTCCCACCACAAAATATGTTTTTACATCCAAAAACGTTTTTCACCCAAACCCAGTAGAGAAAATTTTTTTAGGATATTGGTGGGGGCTGTTCAAAGATTCGCACAACCGAATTTAAGCCTTTTTTTACTGGTGTTATTTTTAATCATATCAATTAAATTTTTAATTAAAAATCTTCAACATTTTCAATTTAATTTTTAATTGAAATTCAAGATTCAATCAATTAAAATTTTAATAATATTTTCAATATTTTTTTTTGCCATAGTACCATAGTACTATTGAGGTTCCAATAACACCAAAAAAATCCTATGGTACAAACTGTATCATAATTGGTGCATGCGTATCCGCAGTGTTGACAGAAAAATTTGTTCTCTTGTTTCCATTTTTCAAAGTTTAAATACCCAAAAATCCTTAACAAATTGTTGAATAATAAAATTTTCCATTTTTCTAAAATGATTTGATTTTGTTTGCTAAAAATTAAAAAAAAATATTCTAGAAAAAAGTGTGGCCTCAATTTAAATTCAAATTTTAATAAATTCAAATTTTAACAAATTCAAGTTTTAAAAAATTCAAATTTTAACAATTTCTTTTTTTTAATCTGATTCAATTTGCAACGAATCGATTTGCAAAATTCAGTTATTTCAATGATTTTCTACTTTATTCAATGAATATCAAATTCAGAGAATCAGTTTGATTTTTGTTGATTCTTTTCATAGAATCAATCAAATTGACGCTTTTTTTAATACACGTAATAATAAAAATATTTTTAATAAACATTTTTTTTGTTTTTTTTTTGTTTAGGGATTTTAAATGCAATTTTAAATAACTGTAATAAAAGATAAGATATAAACTAGAATATTTTTTACACCAAGTTCATTATCAATTAAAAATTTAATTGATATGATCAAACTTTTAACTGAAAATGATCAAAAATCAAAAAAAAAAAAAAAATAATAATTTTAATTGAAATTTTCATGGCTATAATTTTTTCTGTGCATGTTCGAAAGTTATCCCTTTTAATTTTAAGTGTTGCAACTACAAGTCAGTTGTTTTAACCGAATTTTGTTGTGAAAATTAATATTCAGTTGAAGTAATCGAATGCAAAGAAGTATACAAAAACTAAGATAACATAGATCAGCTTTCACTGTATGATAAGATATATGTTATAACTTGTCGAAATATGATGTGGCCCTTGGTGCTAAATACGTGCCCACCCCTGATATATAACAATATCTCAAATGTGTTTGCAAATATTGTACCATATATTGAATCATATATAATAATACCTTATACCATAATAAATAATATTTTTGATAATGGACCATATATTATTATATATGGTACTACACTTAAAAAAGTTTGTAAGTTAAAATAATTGAAAATATCATTTAAAAGAAATGATATTTCATTTAAAAACAGGTCTACTTAATTTTCATTTAAGTTAAATGCAGTTTGTTATTTATTTTTAAATGTTGATTAATCAACTGACACATCCGTAAGAAACAAATGATATAATCAGTTAAAATAAATTTCAAAATTTTACCTACCAATCCTTAAAAAATAAATGTTTTTTTTTTCATTTATTTGAAATTATTTCCGTTTTTGTATTTTTTGTTTTTTTTTTAATATACTCGTACAATACAAAATGTATGTATGCATATGAAGCTACCCTGTAGGAAGCCTGGGGTCAAGTGTCTACAAGTCACCACTTTTGTCGACTATTTTAGGTGTCCACAAAGCGTATATACTTTTTACATTCCTTTTTTGCAGCTGCAAAGCTGTGCTTGTTCTTGATTTTTTATTGTTTTATTTTGTTGAAAATACATGTGCATAGCTGCATGCAAAAGAATATAAAAATTTGAACAAAATATATTATGAGCAAAAGATATTACAAACAACTTGTGAAAAAAAAATCAATTTTGTATAAAAATAAAAAAAAAAAGAAAGAAGCAACAATTTTTTGTGAAAATTGCAACTCTAGTGATTTTGTGGAGCCTGATGAAGATTTTACGGATCCTGTGGATGATTTTGTGCAATCTTTTGAAGATTTGTCTACTTCAAAATTAAAAACGAAATTTTTTTTACTTTAATGAAATTTATAAAAAAAAAAATTTATTTATAAAAAAAAATGTATTTATAAAATATCTAATTTAACAAAATAAATGCACCTGTTTAATCTTATTTCCTGCCTAGTGTGAAAATCAAGTAAAAAGTTCCAAAAGCGTAGACTAGAATTACTAAAATGTACTAGTGAATCTCTGGTTCCAATGTCAACACTTAGTCAATAGTTGTGTAAATTCGCAATGACACGCACATGTTAAATGTCTATAGCAGAAAGCGTTGGCTGGGCATAATTAGTCAGTAGTACTGGTGACAAAGTCAATAGTGAATCAGTACAGTTTCACTATCGACATTTTCTACAGGGTATAAACACTTTTTGTGTGAATGTGTTTGTGTATGTATGTGTGCTTATGATGTTCTTGTAATTTGTATTGAAAAATTTTGTATATATACAACCAATTTAAATAAAAAAACAAATGGAAATTTTTTGAATATTTTATACCCTCCACCATATATGGTGAGGGTATATATGAGTTTGTCATTCCGTTTGTAATATGTCGAAATATAGGTTTAAGACCCCATAAAGTATATATATTCGTGATCCTTATGCAATTTTAAGTCGATTTAGCGATGTCCGTCTGTCTGTCTGTTGAAATGGCGATCACGACGCGAAAACGCAAGCGGGGGTGCCTATTTTTACCCAGAACATCCTCCCGAGCAGTTTGGCACTTTAAATGAGCAAAATCGGTTCAGCGGTTCAAAAGTTATGAGTGAAAATGTGAAGGTACCTCTAAATTTTCCATACAAATTTGTACAATTTTTCTGTATCTATTTTTTTTTTCTGTTAAGTAAAAATGTTATTAAGTCTTCTTATTGTTTGATTACATTTATTGTCTTACATAGAGAATAATAATATTCTTAGGCCCATTATTATAACTTGCCGATAGCTAAAGTTAGGATGTTAACGGACAGATTATTAGTTTTTCGTTATTATAAGTATACTTTAACCTAAAAGTGACCGATAAGCTAAAGGTAAGTTCATCTTACCTTTAACTTTTAACGTAAGGTTTAAGCATTTGAAGTTGCCACACTTTCTGCTCTGCAGTGTAGTTGCCGTGTAGTTTTTTGCTGTCACTTTATTCCTCACTTTAGCTAAAGTTACCTTTAACTAACACGCACCTTAAAGGCAAGTTATAATATTGGGCCTTAGAGCTATATGTGTGTTACTCTGATAACTAAGTTAACGTAAAAATCAACAATGTTAAAGTCGCTAACAGAGCATACCTCTGTAGATAACATTGCTAAAACTAAATAAATAACATTACTGAAACTAAATAACAAAAGTTCGTTACATAAATTGACAAAACATATTCATATTACAGTTCATGCAAAACTTAGTATATACGTATATCATTTTCAGCCCCTATGGTGGATGGTATTCAAAGATTCGGCACAGCCGAATTTAGCCCTTTTTTACTTGTTCTGTATCTATTTTTGTTTAATGTTAAGTAAGTAAAAATGTTATTAAGTCTTCTTCTTGTTCGATTAAATTTACTGTCTTACATACTATGAGAATAATATAATTTTAGAGCTATATGTGTGTTACTCTTAATAACTAAGTTAACGTTAAAAGCAACAATGTTAAAGTCGCTAACAGAGCAGACCTCTGTAAATAACATTACTAAAACTAAACAAGTAAGAGCGGCTAAATTCGGCTATGCCGAATCTTATATACCCTTCACCATGGTATTCTGAAGGAGATGAATACATCGTTGGAATCTACTACCTCATAGCTCTCCACAAACAAGCGGTATCCCCATTTATTTTTTCTTAAATGTCCAAAAATTTTAATCCAAAATAATATGTCATGTAAAATCTCAAATTTATATTTTTCCATATGTTTCAGCGCTTTTCTTGTCAAATTTGGCATTTTCTAGGCAAAAAAAAGTTGGCGACACTACTATTTATTTTTTATTTATATCATTCACAATAGTTGTGAAACGTATTTAACCTACGTATTTATCTTCACACTCTTATTAAACAAAGGGATTTTACTGGAAAAATTAGAGGTAGTCCTGGTTTTTTGCTAATATCTCAGCCATTTATTAACCGATCTGTCTGATTTTTAATAGCAAACAGAAATGGATCACATGTAACAGAAATAAAAAAGAATCAAGTCCTCATCATGTCTGGGTTCTTCGGAAAACCCATTTCAACACACAGACGGACAGACGGACAGACGGACATCGTTAAATCAACTTCGCTCTTCATATGGACCCAGAATATATATACTTTATAGGGTCTAAGATCAATATTGTAGAAATTACAAACGGAATGACAAACTTATATATACCCTTCCACCTATGGTGAAGGGTATAATAACTAAAGTTCGTTTCATAAATTGACAAAACATATTCATATTACAGTTCATGCAAAATTTAGTATATACGTATATCATCTTCAGCCCCTATGGTGGAGGGTATTCAAAGATTTGGCACAGCCGAATTTAGCCCTTTTTTACTTGTTTTTTTTTTGAAACAGACAGCAAACAATATTTAAATTTGTAAACCTATTACGGATACAAATAAACCACAAGTTTCCGTTTTGTGGGTAAATTTTTATTAAATTTCAAACAAATTAAAAAAAATAAATGAAACTGAAAAAAATGGTAAATGATAGTAAATTATTTCGAATAAATGTATAAACAAATTAATATAGATATTTCTTTGAAAAATAAATATATCTTCCTTTATTTTTAAATGGAACGGAAAACTTTTTTTATTAAATTAGAAACAGTTAACTACATAATATTCTGAGTGTATATTAAATTATACATGGTTCTTTATAAGCCATATATAAGTATACATGGTTCTGTGTAAGTCATATATAAGAAAATATAGTCCCATTTAAACCATATAGAAATATACATAGTGTTATATGTTATTTTATATGATAAAATGTATACTATATCTTATTATATAAATAATATAAAATTTTATAAAGATCAATGTATAACTTGATGTGGTTATATATGGGAAAATATAAGGTAATTTAAAAAAATTATGTTTCCTTTTTTTTATTTCTTTTAACTGTCAACTAGTTAACTTCAAAATCCGAAAAAAGGAATGATTTTTTCTTTATTTAGTTTTTTTTTTTAAGTTAACAAATTAACTAAAAAATCAGTAAAAATAAATGATATTTTGTTTATTTCGTTTTTTTTTAATGTGATAAAAATTATCTACAGTCTGTAAAAATAAACGACTTTTCATGTTTTTTGTTTATTTTAACTATTATTTATTAAATTTAAAAAAAAATAAAAACATTTTTTAACAAATCATTTTAAATCAAAATATTAACTGTAACAGAAAATCCGTATTTACGAGGGCAGAATAATAAGTCCGTGACTTTTCGAACTTCCCTCGTAGTTATATGAAATGCAGCACTGCTATAGGAGCAGTACCACCTTGTAATTGACTACTGTCAAATTTTGAGCAAGTTCCATCATTTACTTTGCGTTTAACAGCAGGATTTTTCGAGGCCCATAAAATAGGCATTTGTTTGATCAATAATTTTATCGTTGGAGCTAAATCTTTCTTTTTTCTTTAAGTTTGGAAATAGGAAATTGTCACTGGGGGCTAAATCCGGAGAATAAGGCGAATGAGGGGGCAGTTCGTGGTCTACTTCATGGATTTTTGCCATGGAAACTAAGCTGTCACACGATTTCGTTGGTGGTCAATTGTGAGCAAACGCGGCAGCCATCTTGCGGAAAGCTTTCTCATACCCAAGTGTTCGTTCAAAATTGAAACCACTGAGCCATGTGAGATGCCTATGTCTCCCACAATCTATCCCACATTCAATCTCCGGTCGGCCAACACCATATCGTGAATTTCTTCAATTGTTTTGGGTGTAGAGACCTCGGCATTTTCCGTGCTTGTAAGGCCACAATGAAAGTCAGTAAGCCACTTTTTTACCATTGAAATCGATGGTGGAGAGTCCCCATAGTATTTATTAAGCTTTTCCTTGGTGTGATTAATGTTTTTTTTCGCAAAAAATAATATTTTATGAGCACTCAAAATTCACTTTTTTCCATTTTAAAAAATCCCCACGAGGTTGTATGTTTTGAACAGCTGTTAAACGCAAAGTAAATGACGGAACTTGCTCAAAATTTGACAGTTGTCTGTCTATTAAAAGGTGGTACTTGATGGGAGCGGTTTTGCATTTCATATAACTACGAGGGAAGTTCGAAAAGTCACGTAGTTATTGATCCGCCCTCGTATATGTAATTTACTCTTTTAATAAATGTAAAAAAGGGTTAAAAAACATATTTCTTTGTTTTTAAAATATTAAATCATTTAAATAATCTACAGTCAGTTACTGTTACAATATTTTGAGTTTATTATCCTTTCACAAATTTAAAACAATAACATGTCTAATGGTAAAAGTACATGTTGAATATTTTGATGAACTTAGACAAATCTGTACATCCTGAAAGTTTCGTAGTCCTTGCTAAAATCAACATATTAAAAGTTGTCAAACTCGAGCATAAGAAGCTTTGTAAGTGTTGCATAAGAAAATGTTTTTTTGATTTGGTGGCTTTTTAGATTTCTTGTTGGCTTTTGATTTTTCACTCTGCCCAACCTATTGTTAGATAGTCCATGTTTTGACTTAAAAATGTGTTTTATATAAAAAATTTGCGAATTTCATAAAATTTACCGAATTTGTTTAAATTTTGATCTCATATTGCGATTAATAAACTTAAAGTCAACCTTACTTTTTGTATAAATTATGACTGTGTTGGATTATAATTAGTTAATATTATCTAGAATGTGAAAATAAAATAAACCAATAAAAATAACGTTAATTGTTTACCTTTACAAATCTGGAATGTAATTAATAATAGTTAAAAAACATAAAATGTTAAATAAAGTATAATTGAAATGAAACTTTAAACATAGTAAACCAATGTGTACAGTTTCTTTTGACGCTCACAGTATCTGAACACTATTTTTTTTTAAATATGTCATAGGTGAAATAGCCTCACTATTGCATAGTAGTAGAGTTGTAAAATGTCGATGCTTTTAAATACTCGATAATACTCAATACTTTTCTAATTTCATACTAACACAGGGTTTTAATTTCACACCACAAAACTCTGTAGTATTTTCATGGTGTTTTTTTATGTCAAAATTTCTGTTATACGTAATAAAGAAAAATACCACTCTGAAATTGTTAAGCAGATATGTTTAAGTATCGAGTACTAAAAAAAACAGTCGGTATTGAATATCCAAATACTCAATACTTTTTCCACTCTACAAGTAGATATGAAGTAGTAGAATATAACAAGGTTGTTTTTGAAGAACCTAATTCAACCATGGCCAGTGTTTCCAGAACTTGGTTATGAGAAATAGCTGAATTTGTAAGAAAAAATGGCTGAATATTAGTTTAAAATGAGCTTAAGATCTTGTTTTTTATAAAAATTAATTATAATTATTTATTTAAGATTATTATTATTATTATTTATTTTATTTATTTAATATTGGGATAAATAAATAATTATAATTAATTTTTAGCACAAAAAGAGCTTAAGCTCATTTTTTTTATTAATATACAAATCAAAAAGATCGAAGAAAACTAACAGAATTTTTTAAAATGGCTGAAATAAAGTTACAAAATGGCCAAAAAATTGATGAGAAAAATCTTGCGATTATGTTAAAAAATTACTAAATTTACCTTTTAATGGACAATGTTAGAGCAGCGGCTTTTTTAAGCAAAATTTTAGAGTAGAATTATCTCTCTACACTCAGAAGAAAAGTTAGTAGATAAATTTGAAAACGGTTCTCAATCCCAATTTACTATTTTTGTACTGATTTTTAGTAAAAAAAATTATTATTTAGTAAATCTTTTTGCTATTTACATTTTACGAATTACAGAATATTTACAAATTTTTGTTGCCAAATTCAGAAATCATTTTACAAATTTTTGAAAACAGATTTGCTAAAATTAGCAAAAAAAATTTACTTATTTTAAAAAATGGATATTGAAGGATATTTTATTTCTAATTAAAATTTACACCTACAAACTTAAATTGCCTTAAAATGTTACATATATTAAAAAAAGGGATCGGAAGTGAAGATACCGACTCATGTCTATAAATAGGACATCCACTTAAAATAGCACTAAAACGTTTTTTTAGTTCTAAAAATCAGTCCTTAAAACAATTAAAATTTTACCTTAAAATTAAACAGATTGACTCAAATATTTTTCAAAAAAAAATTATCACAAAATGATAAATTGGTTTATGTTTTTACAATTTTTAAGCCTTTGATTTTTTTTTAATTCTGTCTAAAATATTTTTTGAAAAAAATTAATAAAATAAAAAAATTTTGATACTCGTTAAAAAAAGATAAATTTGAAATTTTGTACTAACATTTATAATATTTAGTAATTTTTTTTTGCTGATTTTAGCAAACAGATTTTAAATTCGACTTTACAAAAAGTTTACTAAAATTTCATTGTACTACACGTCAGCAGACATGTGTTGCTAAGATTAGCAAAAATACCGCTGGGCTCAAATAAGCAAAATTTTCCGTAACAACAAAATTCTCAGTTGCCATTACATACTTTTTTTTGTGAGTGTAAGATGGTTTTCCATGATAAATATTTGTTCATCTCTAGTCGCGTTGTTTTTAAATCGAAATTTAAATAGTGTACAAAAGAAAGTGTGTTTAAATTGTTCTTAATCGCTGCAATTTAATCGCACTCAAAAAAAAAGACATGAACTAAAATGTAATCAAAAATTTCCTTCAAAATGGTTTATAAATTGTCCTCAATTAAAGTAAAATTTTATTAAAATTTAGAAAAATTTTCTTAAAAAGAATATAAATTCCTAAGTTTGAAAAGAAATAGTTCATATTTTTTCTAAGTAATATTTCTTGATTTTAGGAAAAAAACAAGTCAATTAAATAAAAATTTATTAATAAAATTAAGTTTAGTTCAAAAAAAATTTAGGACCTAATGTACTTCCACTTAGTTCCAAAAATGTGTCTAACTTAAATCGAGAAAGTACTTGAACTTAATGTGTTTTCATTTCTTGTTCGCGAGTAGTAAAATTAACTAATTTTTAGAAAGCCATTTCCAAATTCAGCTTTTAAGTATACCATTTTCTAATTTTGAAGAATTGTTTTCTAAAACTTAGTTCATACAATTAAAAACAAAAAGTAATAAATTTTTTCCTATGTAATAATAAAAATTTAGTTGATTTTAGAAACTGATGAACTATTTCTAAGGAAAATTTTCATGCAACTTAGTTCAGATAAATTTTAAATATTTTAATAAAATATTCTTTTTTTTCAAGTAAAAGTTTTCTAATTTTTAAAAAATAATAAAATTTGGTATAGGATTTTTTTTTGTTGAAAAACGTTTAAATTATTTTCAATATTCTATACCAAAAAAACAATCAATTGAAAACAAACCAGTTAGTTTTCCTAATTTTCAAGAAAAAATATTATTAAATAAAATAAATTAAAGTAACCATTTAATAAAAACTATCGTGCATGATTGTAATTTTTGGTTCGTGATTGTGCGTGACTCAAAAATCTCTCACGTGTCCATCTCTAATCTTAACAGTCTTAAATATTGAACTTAAAATAGCTTAAAATATATTTTAAAATTTTGTTAGCAAAGGGTAAACAATTTCGAATTTGCGCTTTTATGTAATAAATTTGTTTGTTGACTACAATACAAAATATCGCAGGCACATTTTATACATTACGGCATAATGGCTTTCCTATAATTGACATAGTGCTTATTAAACTTTATATTTATCGAACAATTTTTTTTACTTAATAATAAAAAAGTTTAAGTTTGTATATGTCAAATAAAGTTTAAGCTAAAAATCGCATTTTCCAATAATAACAACAAATTTAACTGTGATATTTTGTATTTTTGCAAAAATTTCTTGAAATTTGTTAATTTAAGAAGACAAAGGACCCCCAGTGTTTCTTAGCCATAGATGCCGTGTGTCACGTAGGGCGTCCCTTTTTGTAGTTTTCTCAAGCAGAACCGTTAATTAATTACGAAAAGTGTCTGACTTTGTCACAATTAATTACGTTTCAGGATATCCTGCAGTACACTTTTTTAATTTGTTTACCTTTTTGCCAATGAAATTTAATTTATATTTTCAATACATGAATTTAGTATAAATCAATTTAGTTTTAAGACAAAATTGTATAGCAAAAAGCTTGTTAAGAGCAGTGTCCTCATAAAGCGGAAGTCCTCCGAAAGTGTAAAAATACCTAATCAATGAGTGAAAAGTACTTTAAAATTTATGGCAGGATAAGGATGATTTTCACTTAAAAGAAGTGCTATTTAACTTGTTGTTAGAAAATATTTTCTTATTTTTAGGGAGTTAAGTCCTAGTTTTTAGTAAAAAAAAATATATAATAAACTTAAATAAAATAAAATTTTTCTTAAAACCAAGGAAACATTTCCTAACTAACATTACAATTTTAGATAATGTATGAACTAATTAGGAGGAAATTTTGCTGTTTTCTAATAAAAATTTACTTCTCAGTAGTTAAATTTTTCTATAATTTAGAAATTTTTACCAAATTTTAAGTAAAATTTGTTTCTTAATTTCAAGGAAAATTTTATTAAATATTGGTAAAAAGTGTCTTTGGCGCCGTTTTCATTTAAATTTTTCCTCTAAAAAAGTTGATTTTTCTAAATTCTAGTTCATTTTATTTGTTGAGTTTAAGAATGTTATAAAAATCAACTAAAAGTCTATGCATATTTGGGTAAAAATTTAACTCATTTCGGAACATTGGGATATAAGATAAAATTTGCTTATAATAATCCCGGTTCTTATAATTAGTCGTATAACTTATATGATCAAAAATTAGTGGTGAAACTTGATATTTTTTTCAGTAAAAAAATGTTTAAAATTTTTATATGTTTTTTAATAAACTCGATTCTATATAATATATTGTTGGCTTTAATCTGTGTAAATTTGGATCTTACTTAATCGCCAATTATATTGTCAGGATCTAATTCGGTACACCATTTTTCAGATTTAATGAATCAGCTAGAGGTAACATCTGATATTAATCAAAAAGTATATAATTTTCTATAGAGTATTTTTTCCGCTCTACCAGAAATTCAACATGGTACAGAGTTCAGCGGCAACATTTTTAAATGAGAGGGCAACATATGCAAAGTTGCTAAAGTGTTGAAAAACATTAAATTTGGTGTATGCAGTGCTGCCACATAAACAGTGTAATTTTTTATCCCAGTTTTTGGGATTCTTAACTGTTTACCAGTTTTTTCATGAAAACTATTTTTTTTTCAAATTAATGCATTTTTATAGGTTTTTAGTTATATGTTGCAACAATTAATAGCATACTTATTTTCTTTATTACATATTTTTACCATAGAAATGGGAAATAATGGATATGAATAGACATAGTTGGTCAGTGTGTGTGTACACACTTTAATACTTTTCATGACACAATGTTATGTTTGAATTCGTAACTATTTTTTAACACAATTGAAAATTTTTGTTGTATTTTTTTACTTTATTAGACATGTCTAATGCATGGTTTTCTCTATGTCATTTTTAATGTCAATTTGTCCAAATTGTTGGCAATTGTATGAAAACGGGTTGTCATATGGTGTCATCTAAGTTTGCAGTCAGTTATGCACACGAACTGCCGTCTAAAATGACAGACAAGTGAAAACGTCAAATTTCAGTTTGTCAACAGATATGGCAGCATTTTTTATCTAAAATAAAATTGACAATAAGTTGTAAATTTTTTGTTTGTTTGACGATCGCAAGGCTGTGTTATGTTTTTCTTTTTTTTGCTGGAAAAATTAATTGCAATGGAAATTTTTTAAATAAAGAAAGAAATGGTAATGTAATAACACAAAACGCCGCACTAGCTATAGCCATTTGTTTCTTTTTTATTATTTTTAAATTTTTTCCACTTTTTATTGAACACAAATTAATATTTTCTAATCAGCTGTTCGCTCGCCTTATCATATTTGACCTTTGTAATGAAAACGGCGTGTCAGTCAACTGACACCAAAATTTGACAAAGTCTTTGACACGCTCTGCTTTATCGACTTATTGTCAGTTTTTAAGATGTAATGAAAACACATATGACACAAAATGACGAGAATTTTTTTGAGTCAGTTTTTGTTGTCAGTTCATATGACATAATGAAAACCAGGCATAATTTTAGTAAAAATAAATAGTATATTGAACAAATATTTTTTTTTATATGAAAAATCTGAAAAAATACATGAATAAAATAAAAAAACATTTTTTTATGAAATAATCTGAAAAATCTCTAGCATTCCAAAAAACGGCAAAAAAAAAATTAAAATTGGTTATATAGCAGCACCGCTAAACACTACTAAAAGTTGCCGACCAAAACTCACCTTTGTTGCCGCCAAACTATGTTCGTGTTCTAAGAGAGAGTACTAAAAAGTTCGTGAGAGAGAAACATAGGGTATATAAAATTATATACTTTTTGTATTACAGAGTATCAAATTCGATATGATTAAATAATGGGCCAGATCAATATTGTTTACTCGTATTATATTTGTTGCTAATTGCGGACAAATAAATCCTGATATTTTTAATATATATCAAAAAAATACAAATTTCACGCTCAAATTTATATTTGGTATATAAATGCAAAAATAGCTTATCAATTTGTGGAAATGGCTAATGGTTAAATCTTAATTTTTCTGGCTAAACGTGTTCAAAAGTTTGTGGTTGGCAACACTAACCATGGGAAACGTGACAACGGTGAAAATACTACATCGGTAAAATAATAATCGTTGCACTTAACTATGGCAATATTTTTCTTTCTTTACTGCGAATATACAAGCGCTAATATCATTTTAATTGTTTTAAAGCATTAAGGGCACTCATAAATTCTCCCATTTATGGTGTAAATATACACTAGACCTAAATATTTACAGGGACGAACCTTAACAATTGGCGCCGCATGTTGAATATTATTCTTAAACACCATAACTATTTCATCAAAATTAAAATATTCGTTTATATATAAAATAAAGATTGTATATTTGTTGAATATATATTTCGATTTCATATTTGTTTTTAGAATAAAATATAACACTTCGTGCCACATGAATAGAATCGACCCATTCCTTTTCATTTAACTTAAAATTTTCTGAAATAATTGTAGACAGTTTGCGGTGTTTTTAATAAGTTTATTAGATCATCATATTCGCTTGCTCTGAAAATAAAAATTTGTACTGGAAGTGTACTGTTCTATATTTATTGTGTTTCATGATTCACCAAAATTAGTGTACGTTTCTTACGTCACTTAAATAGGGCCCCTACATTAAGTTTAGTTTTCTTGTGAAAATGGGCAGAATAATTAGCAAAAAAAAATACATTTCAAGCAATTTTAATTGAAATTTGTTAAAATGGGTCGTGAAAAAGCCCTAACTGAAGCAGGAAAATAAAAAATTCAAATTAATCCACAGAAAACACTAAAAACGAGTTTCAATTAAAATATTTGTAAATACAATTAAGAATTTAATTGAAATGGGCCAGCAAAATAATTTGTTATATCAACCAATTTTTTTTTTTTTTTTGTTAAAATTAATTAAAAATTTTCAATTATTTTTTTTTAATCGCATCAGTTAAATTTTCAATCAAAAATCTTTAACGTTTTTAATTAAAGTTTTATTTATATTAATTAAAACTTTAATTAAAGTTCTTACTAAAAATCAATAAAATTTTTTATCAAATTTTTAATTGAAATTCCGATTAACATTTTAATAAACTTATTGATTGAAATTCCAGATTCAAATCTATTAAAATTTTGATAAAATTTTTGATATTTTTTTTTGTCAAATATACATACACTGAAAAAATTTACAAAATTCTTATTGTAATGTTAAACATCTTTCATTGAATATTTTTTTAAATACAAATAATTTTTTTTAAAGGCACCAACAAAGCAATTTGTAAATACAAAAAATATTTTGTTATATTTTTGTAACTTTAATTTTTATGTTTAAAGAATTTTTATATGAAAAATAAAAAGTTTTAAGTTTTAAATCTCATTAAAATTTCAACGAATCAATTTGCAAAATTCGGTTCATTATTTGAATAATTTTCTACTTCATTCAATTATTATCAATTTCAGAAAATCAATTTAATTGTTGTTGATTCTATTCATAGAATCAATCAAATTGACGTTTTTATTAGTAATATTAAAAATATTTTTAATAAAAATTTTTTTTGTTTTCTTTTTTATATAGGAATTTTAGATGCAATTTTGCAATTTAATTCCGTTTGTAACACGTCGAAATATATGTCTAAGACCCCATATTCGTGATTCTTATGCAATTTTAAGTCGATTTAGCGATGTCCGTCTGCCTGTCTGTTAAAATTGTGATCACGACGCAAAGACGCAAGCAGGGTGCTCATTTCTAACTAGGTTAATGGACATCCTCCCAAGCAGTTTGGTATTGAAAATGAAAATCGGTCCAGCGGTTAAAAAGTTATGAGTGAAAATGTGATGGTACCTCTAAATTTTCCATACAAATTGGTGTATTTTAGTTCAATTTCATAGTGGCGACTGGTTCATAATATATTTTCGCATATTTTTCAACCACTCGCTTAAAAGTGAATAATATTTTGTACTCAGCTCAAATATTTTTCACCTCAAAAATTTTTTCACCAATTAAATTTTTTTCACCTCCATAATTTTTCTTCAAAAGTAAAAGTATCAAAAACAGAATAGAAATTTTTTAGGAAATTGGTGAAGGGTATTTAAAGATTCGGATACTGACCGGATACGGCATTCTGAAAACGGAGTCATTCCGTACTTTACACGACACGGTCCGTTACCGGAGCCTCACGGGCTTTCAACGGACTTAACTCCGGTTTTTACACCACACAAAGGCACATAAACCGTCCGTCTTTGACGAAACTTCAACAAATTGGAATAAGTTTTGATGTTCTTTAAAATTCGTATTCTGGTACGTATACGGATCCAAAAAACGGGTTGAATTCCTTTATAACATACTGACAACGGTACGTAAGCGGAACATTTTTTTTTTGTTTGTTTAGTTGTTTTGGGTTTTTATTGATAAAGACTGCAGTCCATGTAAATAGTGAATCCAAAGATCATTTGTCGCGTACAATGAAAGCAGGTAATTTAATTTTTCAATAATTTTTTACTATCAATTAATATTTCCAATACAAATTAAAAAAAATAATAGTTTAATATATTTAAATTAAATACATACACCTTTTAATTTAGGTCATTTTTTCCCCATTTTAAGAAAAAATTTTTGTCCGTGGCAACACTGGTTGTAGGGAATGTAGCTTCTCTATAAGAGTTTTATACCACTCTCATAATAAATCCTTTCCATAGAGAGTATTAAGTCTTGGAATTGGTAGTAACTTTTTAACTTCCACACTTTAGCTTTATTTTTCTCTTATATCTACAAATTATTATCTCGAGGATTATACATATAGTACTAACAACAATACCAACAAAAAATATAATCCAAGCAATTTTATAATATCTTAAATTTAAAGGATCCACTGGATAAGCATCGTACAGAACTTGGTAATATTTTGAATTTATTGCTGCAACAAAAGCTTCCTCTTGCCATTGATTCCAAAGCCCAGATTGTTGAACAAGTAAAATAAAATAATCCAAGGATTTGCCAAATTGCGATTTCAATTGTATTGGAAATGTATTAAACTGATTACCAAAACATATATCCGATAACTGATATATCGGTTGTATGAGATTACGTTGTAGTTTGGTTATAAATAACCAATCATTTTGTGTGATTACATAGGCAAAAGAACGATTTAAATTTCTAATATTATCTGAAACACCCAACGGTGACTTCTCTATGAACATCTGTTCTAAACGGGATAAATCCACATTTTTATTATTACGCAATTCCTCTAATATATCAGTGGGTATTAAAACTTTTATGTTGGCTTTAACTAAATCATTAACTGTTCTCATATAAGGTTGAAATATTGGACGCATATTGTAGGCACACAAGAAACTACTGTAATAACTGGATAATATAAAACCCATTAATAATATAAAACCATAAAAAGATTGTAACCGTAAAGATATATTTATCCAGTTCAAATTAGTATTGGCCGAATATAGTACTAAGGCCAGGCTAAAGAAAAGATTTTTAACAAATGATGTTGTAGGATGTTTGAAATATTTCATTAAAACGGCCACATATATTACAGTGATACCCAAAAATGTCCATATATATCGTCCAAAAGGCCACACTACATACCAAAATCTTGGTAATTCATCTTCTGCTGGTACCATTACACAAAACCTGGACCATTCCAAAGGATAAGTAAATGTTATATTAGCAAATAGATTTCGATAGGTGCCACCGTGCATGGAAATATTATATAAATTCCTTTCAATATTTTTTTGTATAGCCGATATTTTATAATTATTCTCAGGCACCAATTCCAGACTGTAGTTGCTATAATCGGCAAAAAGTTTTATTGTTTGGGCATATGCACCCACAACTTGTTTGACACCTTGTGAATTTTTGTAGACAAAAGCGTTTGGTATATCTCGGTAAAATGGTGTTCTTAATATTTCCATATTTCAATTATATTTAGCTACCTAATTTTTAGTTAAAACTAAATGTTTTTGCAAATTTATAAAGGCTTTTATAGTTGCAAAAACTTTGTTTGTTATCAGGTTTACAAAAAGTGCAAACACAAAATCCTTAATGATAATCACCAGGGCAAGGGACTTCATAAGAACATAGTCAACTACGATATATAACATATGTTATCTTTGCGAATGCATATTTTGCTATAAATACATATTTTTGCATATCATCAGCTTATCATCAGCTTATTATTGGTAGAATAGTATTGAGATTGCAACGCCGGCAGCGGCCAAATAAAATTTTATACAGACTACAAAGGTTCGGAAGCTGAGAGGAAAATTAAGCAAATTTCCCTGATTTCTCCAAAAATTTGAGCAAATTTCCCTAATTTTTTAACCTTTTTTTAAATCCAATTGGGAAATCTGCTAAAAATTAATTGGATTTGCAAAGAAATCCAATTATAAAAGCTGCCGAAACTTTGTAACCATATAAAACCAAGAAAACGTTTTTTTACTAGGTGAGAGGCATCGTCATGGTGTGGTTCGACCTATACGCCAAAAAGTGGTTATCGAGAAAAACCATAAACAATGTTAACATTTTTTAATTTAATTTTTGTATGCAAATTTGGTATTTAAATCAAAGTCGATACTGGATATCTCAGATATGATACGGAATATCAAATATGTGGATGAGAACCAGAGAACTGCATTTGCTGATTGCAAAACGTTCATACGCAACCAACACAAGAATAAATTGTGTTTGCGTTCAAACGCTGAATATACTCCAACACACATATTTGTTGATGATTTTAAATCAATCAAACGATGTGCAAATTGTTTTGTCACTGGTTTATAATCATCGGTCGTTGTTAAACCATTGATTTTATTATGTTCATTCGAGCCAACAATAATTATTTTGATGTAGAATAAATTAGAAAAAAACAACAAACAACGTGTATGAGTGTAATCATAATTAAAACAAAATAGTTTCTTATCTATAAAAAGGGGGTGGTTTTGTAAAAAAACATATTTCATAAACGTTATATGTATATTAGGGTGGGTCTTAAATATGTCTTTTATAATTTTCATTAGGAATACCAAAAATATTGTTCCTTGTGAAATTTTGTTTTTTTTTAATTTAGGTTGACATCTCAGGCTCGTCCAATCCGGTTAAAGTTAAATATTGCCTAATTTTCCAATCAAAATAGATGAAAAAAAAAATTAGACAATATTTAAATTTTTCCGGATAAGGCAAGCCTGATTTATCGACCTAATTTTTTTTTCCAAAAAAATATTTATATTTCACAAATAAGAATATTTTTATTACTAATAAAAATTCTAAAAAAGCGGATTTTAGACCCACCCTAAAATACATATAACATTTATAAAATGTTTTTATACAAAACCACCCCCTTATAAAATGTGTTTCTATTTTGTTTTAATTATGAATAAACTCATACGCGTTGTTTGTTGTTTTTTCTGATATATTTAACGCTGACTTTTTGTTAAGTGATTACATTTGCATAAATCATAAACGACAGATGATTCACACTGATTCCAATTACGCGTTCAGTAACATGATGCTGATTTTATTCTACAGTCAATTTTGTTGAATTATTAAAAGTGAACAAGAATTTTTGTGTATGATTAAATCAAGGAAAAATTTGATTTTGCAGTTCTCTGATGGGAACATCAATAAGCAGATTTCTAGATTCGCATAATTCATGAAGCATCATTATACCCCTTCAAAATACCCGAGGAGGTATAGCCGGCGCTGACGCTTTTACGATGAACGGCGACCTCTATAACAGAGTCATGCTGACTGTATTTTTCTTAACAGAAGTTGACGATCTGGATTTGAAGGACATGTTGCAACAGTACGGAGTCACTTGTCATACTACACGCGAAGGATGCTTTTCCAACGCGTCAGGACCTCCGGATTTGACTCGACTTCTTCCTCTGGGGATATTTGAAGTCGTTCTTGTACGACAACAAACCCCACAGTTTGGAGGAGTTAAATAACAATATTCGAACCGAGACTGACTACAGGACATCATAAATGATGATGACAGTTATGAAATATTCCCAAACTTGCATCAACGCCAACGTCGGTCATTTGTCGGACATAATTCTTCACAAATAATTGTAGCAAAATTTTTAAGTACAAACAAATGAGTCCTCACCTGAAACAAAATTTATTGCGAAATCAGATGATGGTTTTTGCCCCACCCTTATGTAAAATTCACAATAAGCGCCTGCAATTAACAAAAGCAAATAATTAAATATAACGGTAACGGTACTCATATAATAATTCTATTTCATTTATTTCAGTAACAATACACTCGGAAAAAAAGCTTCATCATATATGAAGAAAAACTTCATAAATATGAAGAAAAACTTCATAGATTTTCGTCCAATGTAACATAAATATGATGAAGCAAATTGATGACATATTTTTTCATATTTATGAAACCTTAAATATGATGAAAAACTTTTAAAAACAATAATTAAGATTTATCTGTTTTGGCCACGTAAACATATCGAGGTTCTTCATTGACGACCCACTGACCAGGGTCACAAATGTTACCACAGCAGATTTTTCCTAGGAATAACGCGGTGATCAATTTCGAGAGCTGTGTGTAGAGCAGCCAATCTTGAGAATTCGAGATGGGGTCCCAGATGAGATTGACCCGAAACAGGACTATGGGGATACGAGTGGAGCATCTGTGAACCCAATATTCAAAGTGCCCTTCCGATGGGCAAGTATCCGTCCATGTGGCAGGCGGATATCTTTGCCATCTACGTAATTGCGTCGAGGTGCCTGAGAAGGGGCATAAAGGGGACACCTATTTATATTCTTGCGGATAGTCCAGCGGCGCTCGGAACATAATTGTCCAGAACTGCATTGAGTCTCTCAATAGGCTAGGTGGGAGCAACAGACCAATCCTAAGCTGGGTTCCTGGACACGAGGGGCTCGTGAGCAACGAACGGGCTGAATGGTTGGCCAACTGTGGGCGCCGTGGTCATTTCGCTTTTCTGTGGTAAGCCTGCGGGATATGTCAGAGGAAAACTTAGGTTATAAAGGGAATCCAAGTCCGTTAAGTAATAGAATGCTACCATTGACCAGCGTCAGGCGAATAGATTTATCGCTCTATCTAGAAGAAACTCCGGGAGACTACTTTTCTGGACAGGAAGGATTTAAGGACGGATTAACAGGATTTTTTTATTGGATAATGATTAGACCATTTCGGGAGTAGGATTCTGTCTGATACGGACACTTGTAGGTTCTGCTAATTGAATGTTGAGGCGGCGGAATATGTAGTCAGCGTATGTCCTAGGCTTGGTGGCAGAGAACTACGATTCGTCGGCGGATATACACTATCCTCTTTGGAAATTTATAAATATGTGTCTAGTAGGGTGATTGGCTTCATCAATATTATTAAAGAAATTTCATCAATATTAAAAAGTTTTTCTGAATTTTAATTTCTTTTTCTTTTTAATTATTTAGCGAATTACAAATGCAAACCTGAAGAGAATAACAAGCAGCAGTGTCTTGCAACTGAAATAAATAATACTTAAAAGTATTCATTAATTTTTTTATAAAATGATTGAAATTTTTGAAACATTTTTCATACATTTTTATGAAACACTTTAACACTTCATTTTTGAATACCATAAGAATTAACCCATTATGGCCCAAACTGTGATGCTGTTGAGCTAGAGCGATTCAATTTTCAGAACATGATTGTTTTTGCCCAGATAAGATCTGTATGTGTTTAAAAAAAATCCAAGTGGTGGGAGCCGAGTTAACCCACGTTGTGAAAGCACAACGATGGACTTTAATACTAAATGTTTTTGTTTTATTTTTTGCAAAGTACATATTTTATAATTCAATTTTTATAACAAAATTAATGGCATTATTGAAAAATTAAAAAATAATTGGGATGCACTGCAAGATTTATAAATAGTTTGACTGCTTTATTGGCGACACAGCAAATGTCTGTCTTGTCGAAAAATTTATTTTTTGGAAAAGATATTTATAATGTGAAAACCTCATATTTGGAAAAAAAAAATCCTGAAACATGGTTTCAATGGTTTATACTTAACATATATTGAACCAATCTTTATTTCCTTATACATAATTTAAATATATAGTATGTCTTATAATTATAAGGTCATTACTTTTTTTATTTTTCTCTTAATATATTGCTTTGATCGATTTGGTTTCTTCTGAAGTGTTATTCATCTTTTAGTGTACCGTTAGTTAATGCAGTGTTTTAGAATTTTCTGTTGTTGTTGCTTTATTTTTTTTACATAACAAATTATTCAGTGTTTCATAATTATACGGTCACTTTATTTAGTTTTTAAATAAAACAAAAATTAATAATATTTAATTAGGCTTTTTTTTGGTAAATATGGCCACCTTTATTCGTAATTAAACTAAAAATTCTATTTTTTATACTACTAACTAAATTATTAATTATATTTTCATCAATTTTCTCCCACTCTTCTAAAATTGCCGTTTTAAAAGAAGAAATGTACTCAAATTGTCGGTTTTCGGCATACACACGACGAGACAGAATTCCCCATACATTTTCCATCGGATTCATGTCTGGGCAACAAGATGGCCAATTCATTACCTCTATATTTTTGGATAAAAACCAATTTTTTGTATAAGCACTGTTGTGAATTGTGGCGTTGTCCTGCTGCAATGTGAACTTTTTGTGGGATTTTGAGTCGTGAAAGGCATTAAATTCATAACTAGAGTCGAAATATAATTGGTGTTTTTCATTTTAAATAAAACGAACTGAATCTCAAGCAAGCCATCTGCACAAAATGCTCCCCACCAAAATTTCTTCTAGAGAAGTTGAGGACCGACTTTCTTAAATCTCTCCAATAGCCCCGATATCCATCTTGGCCATCCAAATTCCACTTTTTTTCATCGGAAAATATAACGTTAAGAATTTTTTTTTGTTTTTATTGTTCTTAAACAAATTAAAAAATGGCTTACCTGTTCCCAGTTGGTATTCATGCTTTCGCAGGCAAATTCAAGCCTGGCCATGATATGTCGGGGCAATAATCTTGGCCCCCTGCTTTATTTTGGAGTAGACAATGTTTTTATTGCTTAATGTATAGTGGACCTCGAAACATTTACTCCACTTTTTTGTCTAATAGAGTTTAGGCTGTAGGAGGAATGACTCGCCAAACGCGTAATGTGGTTTATATTTTTTTTCGAAAGCTTTTTCCGTCAGATCTTCTAGTTTTGCCGTAATTGTTCTGATCATTCCCAAAATTTTGGACCACACAGAGACTTCTTCCTATTTTTCTTGAAATTTCACGTAAAGACAGATTTTTATCTCTGTACGCAAAAATTTTACCTTTCTCAATGTCAGTTAAACTGCAACCACGCGGCATGTGAAAATTTAAGTTAAATCCTTTCTATTAATACCAATTACACACTGAACTTTGTTTCACTACTGATCCATTTTGCTTTATTTTCTTTAAATGACCTTATAATTATGCAACATGAAATAACGGTATATTTTCCAATATTTAAATAATAACAACATTTTACACTTTCCATTATACTTTATTTAAGAGTAAATGCCAAGATGAATTACTCTTACGAAGACTTTATATTGTTCGGAGCAATATTTTAAGAGATAATTAAAAACAAGAGCGACCTTATAATTATGAGACATACTATAGATTAATCTGGGTAAGTCTGGTAGATGACTGAAATAAATAGGTCGTTAATGGGTTAAAGTTAAAAAAAATCTGTAAAAAAAATATAGGATAAATAAAAATTGTTTTCGGGTTTGTTAATTTGTTTTCGAACGCTCAATATAAAATAGACAATCATCAAAGCGTTAACCCAGAAAGGGCTTGAATGCTGAAAATACTAAGTATTCTCTTCTGCTGGCTCTGATTGAATTTTTTCAATTTTTATTCTCCAACATTTACTAATAATAATTTTCTTTGCATTAAAACATTTTATAAAAAGTGTATGATTTAAAATTCTACTAAATATCATTCATTTACACTTCAGTATACTTATGAAACCCTTGACAATTTTTTAAAACAGTTAAAGAATATCATGAAATGTATTTGACTGAGTTTACGTTAAGGGAATCGTTATTTCATTTATTTCGGTATCTGGTAGCGGTAGTCAGTTGAACTGATATAATAAATGTAAATTTTTGAGATTTTTATTGTATGAACTTCCTTGCCCTTATTATAACTTTCACTTAATCAATAGTGGTATTCAACTATCTGGCATATTTACATAACTAAAACAATACATTATTTTCGATATTCCTGCTAGTTTGAATTTTATCCACATTTTTTTCAAACCCCTTATTGCAAATATTTCGAACAACTGGAAACAAAAAAATTTTGCCGATAAAATCGACTGAAAAGCACATTTAAAGCAAAGGTGCATTATAAAAGTTCACAAAAGTATCTATCTTTAAAATAACTAAAAATTTAGTTATTTTTAATTGTTAAAAAAATACTTAACGTTGAAAATAGCTGATACTGCCGTAAAAATAACTAAGAAATATTTTACTACCAAATTTTTAAAACAATTGACAAAATTGGTAGCAACTTCTATTTGTACAGCTAATTTTTACGGTGTTATAAAAAGTAGTTGTATTTTTCATTTCTTAAATAACTAATGCTTTCAAAATGCCCCATTAAAGGAAATCTGGTGACCAGAAATCGAGCTTATTGCCAACTAAAAATTCGAATTTTTGCACATTCACATTATTACTTTTTATTTTGATTCAGCTTGTATTTTTTCTTAATCACATGTAAGATTTTCCTAAAAAAAACACAGTTTTTTGTTAGGAACACTTTTCATATTATTGTATATTTCTGTGTCCGGCAAGTAGTATTGTGAATACAGCTAATATCGTTTTTTTTTAAATTGATTTCAATTATAATTTCAGTGTTTAGCAAACTCGTTGCACGTTAACATTTACAAAATTTCATATTATACACTTTAGTTCTTATCATGTATTATTATCAAAGTTTAACCTCTTTTTGCAACTAAATTTTTGACAAAAGTCAGGAATAGAAATTATTCCTAAAAATATATAAATCTTCATTTAAAAAAAAATATATTAATAAACATAAATATATTTTAACAAATTATTTATTTCAGTTGCAAAACCCTTTTGTTTGTAATTCTCATTTAGTTTATATTTAAATTTACATAAATATTAAAAGAAAACAATTAAAACGTCTTCATATTGATCAAACTTCTTCATAAATATAAAGAAACTTCTTCATAAATATGAAGAAATATTTCAATTCTTACGTAATATTTTTTAAATTCTTCCCGGGTGTCCTCCGGGAAGGTATACTACTTTGTTTTATCGCCATTTCGGTAAAAATTAGTCTTAACAGTTCATATTTGGCAGTCGTGAAGTAGATACGTGGCAAACTTATTATGGAAAAATATTCGATAAACTAACGTGTTTTAATCGTTAAAACATTTTATCAAAATC
The DNA here is from genome assembly GCA_949748255.1 of Eustalomyia histrio. Classification (NCBI taxonomy): domain Eukaryota; kingdom Metazoa; phylum Arthropoda; class Insecta; order Diptera; family Anthomyiidae; genus Eustalomyia; species Eustalomyia histrio. The sequence continues at coordinate 46,828,040 of OX456527.1, forward strand.
AGTCATCGATTACTGTGACGATGAGAAAGTTAGGTGAAATTTTTGGGAGAAACAACGTGCCAACAAAACGCACTATTTATCGTGCAGTGAATGATTTCGAAGAAAGAGGATCTGTAGGTGATAGGCCCAAGCATGGACCTGAAAACATTACTGCTGCTTAAGAAAGTGTTCAAAACAATCCATCAACCTCAATTCTATGCTGTGCTCATGAGCTTGGACTTCAAAGTACGACTTTGGCCACTATTTTGCACAAGGATTTGCATTTGTTTCCATTTAAGATTCAGTTGGTCTTCCACAAGACCATTTACGCCGCCGTACATATGCCAATAGGATGTTACAGCTCGCCCATGAAAACCCCGATTTTCATGAAAAAATCATAATGAGTGACGAGGCACATTTTCATTTGAATGGATATGTTAATAAACAGAATAGTCGGTTCTGGGCAATGAAAAACCCTCAAATTATTCATCAGTCACCTTTGCATCCATTAAAAACGACAGTCTGGTGTGCAATTTGGTCAGAAGGAATCAATCATTGGACCTTACTTCTTTGTGGGGATATACATGCAAAGAAACCAGAAACGCTTGTGAAACTCAAACAAAATATTCGTGATGAAATGAATGAAATACCGTGTGAAATGTGTGAGTATGTAATAAAAAATGTGCTCAAAAGGGCTCGCATTTGTGAGGCTAAGAGAGGCGGACATTTATCTGATATTGTATTCCATACATAATTGCCGACATTAAATAAAACATTCTCTTTCATTTAATCAAAAATTATAAACAAACAAAGTAGTATACCTTCCCGGCGGACACCCTGTATTGTTAAATGGTTTCATATATATGAAGTTTTTTTTATAAATATGACTAAGTTTTTCCCTGAGTGGAGAATGTTAATCTAAAAAACATTTTTATCACTTTACATCGCCACCTAGCGGAAAGACATGCTATAAATTCAATATGTACACTTACAAAAACCACAATGTAATGGGTAGTCATTACCCTCTCGCTTGCGAACAGCCAAAAAATAATGAGTACTCATTACTTTTTGGACATCGCGAACAAAAGTAATTAAGCGAGTAAATAAATAGCCTGATAATTAGTTGATACCATGTTTTTGCTGAGGGGCAAAAAATGGGTTAATTATCTATGGCAATGAAAACTTTTTCAAGTTTATAAAATTACACTCAAATAAATAAGATTGTAAAAATATTAATTCATTTTAACTAGTATTGTCCCTACGGTCATAGCCTCCAAATTGAATATTAGCATTATTACTTAATTTTCACTAAAAGAAAAGGGATTATGACCATTTGAAAATTGGTAATAATCCCCATGGACCAATTATTGTAGGCATAATGGCCGACAACTCAAGACATTTTTCCCAGCCGAAAGCCGAACTAAAAATATTTTTTTTTTTGTGTAAAAAAGACTTAATATTCATTTACACAATTATTAGGGATTATCAACTGAATTCTGGGTATTATGTGCAATTGTTTATGAGCATTGTGTCTGAGAAATCATCGGACATAATTCCCATTTTAATTATGGGGTTTATGGGTGAAAAAATTTCAGACATAATCCCCAAAACGGAAATTAGGGAAATGACCACTATATTTTTTTAAGAATTGCCAAGAAGTTATTTGCTTTACAAACACCGTCACTACTGCCGACTTTATTTGAGTGTAAGTTTCGTGCAGTAGCAGTAGTTTAGTGCCTACTTGAATTTTAAATTGGTGTTGTATTTTAATGCTGTTATTCAAAAGAACTTCTTAATTAAACTTTAAAAACATGAAACTAACATATCGCTCATTTGCGAGAAGACTGGAATAACTCCAAAAAAGTGATTCCGAGATAAATGCAGTTAAAGTTTTTAATTAACTGCTGAGAAAAGTACAAAACACTTTTGGTCGCCACTCAATAATATGCTTTAGATAATGGTATAACCCATATTTCTGCATCATTTACTCAAAAATCGCGTTTTTTTTTAGTTATGCCGGCCTTCTTGCAAATAAGCGATAATAATGCCAATCAAACATAATTTAATCGATGCGGTATCGAGCTTCTTTTAATATTCGTTATATTCCGGCTTTTAGAAGATTTTTTCCAAAGTGCTTTTTCCACCTATATTTCAAAAATTTTGAAATAAGGCAACCCAAGGTCCTAGACAAAGGCAACAGAGATAGATGCCAACTTTTTGTGCGCAAAAAGCCAAACAGAAATTTGCAAAATGCATATTTTTTGCTTAAAAAGGCGTATAAATGCGACAGACTCTTTTTTCTTTTAGTTGTCATGGAACTTTCTCAAACGAAGCTAAAAAATTTCAGAAAAGGAGTATTTAATAATTGTGAATGAAACTTTTGTAAATTTGAGACACTTTGTCATACAAAAATGAGGTAATTTGTGAACCCTCTTTTTAACGTTAAACATAAGATGAAATCTATCAATCTGGCTTGATCTGCAAGTTGTTTTAGCTCGAAAGTTGGATTGTTGTGCGCTTTTATGTCGCTATGGTAGCTATACAAGGAATAAGAGGTGGGCACGTGATGCGAAATTTCTTAATTCACGCGTGAACCAAAGCGTAAAAAAATTTGTGCATGATTGTAATTTTTGGTTTGTGAACGAGGATGAGCGTGAGTCAAAAATCGCTCACGTGCCTATCTCTATAAGGACAAAATTTATCAATCTTTTCCAGTCCATTAAGTTTTGAACCTTGCAAATATCGCACAGTCAAAAAAATAGTATTGAAAGGTCTCGTCATCCTCCCCAAACGCCACACAAGTCATCGAGTTCGCATGGCACAAGTTTCATTTTACCGAGCTTTAAAAGTTCCTTAGTCTCTTCCCTATCTAGGCACCTCCATATAATTCTAGTGATCTTACCTATTGTTGCGGTGTCCCACATTGTTCAATGAGCAATAACAGTACGTTCACGTAGTTCAGCCCTAAAAGCCTGAAATAGTTTCGCCTTCTCCAAGTTGACTGCGCTCAGAGAAGAACCTTCTCTAGCCAATTCGTCAGCAATCTCGTTCCCTGCAAACCTATATACAGGTTGGTTGAAAAGTTCCTGCGCTCACCAAGAGATGGCACTGATAGCTCAAAACTTTTTTTTTCTCAAGTTGGTATAACTGTCCTGAGAACACATGCAAAGTTGCAAGGCATTCTGTCAATTCTTTCTTTGTTAACAAGCCATTTGAAGTTGACGTGTCATTGCTTTTTTTTAATATGGAAAAAATTGAATATCGTGCAGTCATTAGATTCTTTGTTTTGAAGGGTTTAAAAGCAAAGGAAATTTATGAACAATTGTGAGAAGTGTATAAGGAGTCCTCACTTTCAAAACGCACCGTTGAATTTTGGGCTGGTGAATTTAAACGTGGTCGTACCAGCCTTAAAGACGATTTACGCGAAGGACGACTAAAAACTGCAAACACAGCAGAAATCATTGAGCAGGTACATAATAAGGTTAGTGCAGATTCAAGTTTGACTAAGCGGGAAATTGCTAATGCCATAGGCATCTCAGACAAACGAGTACTCCATATTTTACATAAAGAATTACGTGTTAAAAAACTGTTTGGAAAGTTAGTGCCGCACACATTAACAATTCAACAAAAACTGGATCGAAAACAAATTTCTCAGCGTAATTTGGAGCGTTTTAAGCCGAATAAAACCGACTTCTTGCGTCGTTTTATAACTATGGATGAAACTTGAATCTACCACCATGATCGTAAATTCAAACAAGAACGTTTACAGTGGACTGAAGCTGGTTGTTCAGCTCCAAAGCAGGTGAAGTCACAACGATCAGCAAAGAAGGTTATGGCATCAGTTTTTTGGGATGCAAAAGGAATTTTGTTGATTGATTATCTTCAGAAAGGTAAAACAATCAACTCTGAATATTATTGCAGCCTTTTGGATCAGCTGGATGAAAAAATTCGTGAGAAAAGACCTGGTTTAAAGAAGAAAAAAATCATTTTTCATCAAGACAATGCACCTGCTCACAAAAGTGTTTTGACGATGGCTAAATTCAAAGAATTAAAGTACGAATTGCTTGAACATCCACCGTATTCACCAGATTTGGCTCCCAGTAACTACTATCTCTTCAGAAATCTCAAACAAAGCCTTCGTGGAAAGCATTTTTCTTCGAATGAAGAGGCCATAGCAGCCGAAGACGATTATTTTGCAGAGCTTTTGGAAAACCATTATAAGGATGGGATAAAATTATTGGAAGATCATTGGAACAAGTGTATTGAGCTTCTAGGAGATTATATTGAATAAAAAAATATATTTCGTAACAAAAATAGTATTCTTTCATTTCGAGCGCAAGAACTTTTCAACCAACCTGTAATAACTACTACTTCTCTTTGAGGAGTTGTTGATCGCCTTGCACCCGAGGATAGTGGCTAATCTTATAGAGTTAAAAGAGATTGCCTGGATATTCGGTTTTTCTCTACGTAAACATTCTTATATAGGGTATCCCAAAACATTCACCCCATGTTCATTTAGACCTTTAAGTTTTCCCCCAATCGTTTTTTTTTTTGCTTGATTTTAATTTGAATACCAAAATCTGAATTTGAGGGGTTGTTGTAGGAGAAAATCTTCAGAAACTGAGCATGTTTTTCATAATTTTTTTAGTTTTATTATTTTGGATAAATATATTTAATTTTTTTATAACTTTTTTTAAAAATATTGGAAACAATATTTATTTTAAAATAATTAATAAATAAATATCATAATTAACTGCAGAAACGAACGTGTAATAGCCAATTGCGTAGAAAGTTATCCGGTCGACGTTGACGCACGTGCTGTTCCAGTGGCTTCGAGGAGGACAGCCAGGAATTCTGCGCCAATATTCACGTTGCGCCAAAATCACGCGTTCTGTAGGAGTATATTATATTAAAATAAGACTAACAGCTTTCATCATTTACATTTTGGGCGCAATTGCATCTTCATTCCACAGGGAGCTACAGCAGGAGAATAAGGTATACAGATGCGTTTTCTTGATTAAATTCGTTGTTGCTGTAAACCAGGTTGTTTTTCTCAAATTTTCACATTCAATTGATTCAAAAGGTCGCAATAATATTCTGAATATTTTTTCTTTACTTTTGTCATTTTAACCTTTGTAATGAAAGAATACTGTTCTCATAATCTTCACTTCGTGGTTCATCTTCAATGCTTGTACGACTACGTTTAAATTCAGCAATTCAATTTTTTACTGTTGCATATGAAGGGGCACTTTTAGCTAACACATTCAACGTATTATAATGAATTTCTTGACCCAACCCCCAGAGAATAGATTGGAAAAGATTTAATACTCCAAATTTTCCAGTTCAAATCCTGGAAAAGGCATACATTTAGAAAATATGTTTTTTTAATTAAAAAAAATATTCAAATGTTTAAATGGCAAATTTATCAAAAAAAATTAAAATGTGTTGTGTTGCAGTAAGCAAAAGTATGAACTACGAGGGCGGATCAATAAGTCCGTGACTTTTCGAACTTTCCTCCTAGTTTTATGAAATGCAACACTGCTCCCATCAAGTACAACCTTTAAATAGACTACTGTCAAATTTTAAGCAAGTTCCGTCATTTACTTTGTGTTTAACAGCTGTTCAAAACATACAACCTCGTGGATTTTTTTAAAAATGGAAAAAAGTGAATTTCGAGTGCACATTAAACATTATTTTTTGCGAAAAAAAACCGTCAATCAAACCAAGCAAAAGCTTGATAAATACTATGGGGACTCTGCACTATCGCTTTCAGTGGTAAAAAAGTAGTTTACTGACTTTCGTCCGCACCCATCTTGCTGTCTGCAAGATGGGTGCCGCGTTTGCTCTCAATTGACCATAATGCACGGGTGCACACGTGTGTAGTCTCAATGACAAAATTCCATGAATGAGCTACGAATTGGTACCTCATCCGCCATATTCTCCTATTTCCAAAATTAAAGAAATGGCTCGGTGGAAAGAGATTTAGCTCCAACGAGAAAATTATTGATCAAACAAATGCCTATTTTATGGACCTGGAAAAATCCTATTTTTTGGAAGGGATGCAAAAATTGGAGAAACGTTGAAAAATTATTTTTTTTTTTGCAAAAAAAAACTGTGTTTCATTCAAAAAGTCACGGGCTTAATGAGCCGCCCTCGTAATTAAGCTAATTTTTCCATTATAAAAAATCACAAGCGTTTTTTTCGAGCAGGAGTTTCCAGATTGAAATGAAATTTAGCATGTGTGCATGGAGATTTCTTATACACTCAATTAGTTTCTGTTTATACCGCCATCTCTGTGACAGGCTAAGAACAATTCGAACGGTCTTCGTATACTATTTCTTTTAAATATCCACAAAGAAAGCAGCCAGAAGATATTTAACCCGGTGGAACGGATTTAATAATGCTATCGACGAATATGTCCTTGATTTGAAAAATTAAATTATTTTAGTACCTTGAACAAAAGTGTAGTCTTCCAAATTAAATACCCCAAACCAAAAAAAAATAATTATTAAAATATTTATGAAGAATTCCAACCACAAAGCTAGATTAAAAGCCCGCTACTTCGTTAACAATCGTTTTAAATATCGCAATGAAGGGATAAAAATACTTTGTTTACAATATTGTAATTAGCCGCTCTTAATATTTAATGGGAACTAAATAACTTTTAAAAACGTATAAAACGTTTCAGAAGCCAATTGAGCCAACTCTCTTAGAAGAAATTTTAACAAAATTAATAACGAAGTTTTTGCATAATTTCCTGCAAAATATCAACTTAAATCAAATATAAGAAGGAAGAGACGGGACGTAAATACAGAAAAAAAAATCGATCCTCAATAGAATTTCGCTCTAAAAGTAAAATAAAATATTCACAATGATGGAGTACTCCACGCTGCAGAGTGCAGTGTTCTAAAATAGAAATGACATGACATATAAAATTTGGAAGTGCAAAGGAAAACGGGACAAAATTACATTCTGCAGATTGGAATACTTCATTATTGTAAATGCGCCTTTATTGTTAAATTTAAAACTTCAGTTTTATTTTCGTCTTATATCTATAAATTATTAACTCTAACATTATGCAAATAGTGCTAACAACAACACCACCAACAAGTATTATCCAAGCAATTTTAAAATATTTCACATTTAGAGGCTCCACAGGATAAGCATCCTGCGGAACGACAAAGTATTTTAAATTTATTGCCGTAACATAAGCCTCCTCCTCCCATTGCTCCCAAAGTCCTGACTGTTGAACAAGTAAAATGAAATAATCCAAAGATTTGGCAAATTTTGATTCCAATTGTATTGGAAATGTATAAAGCTGTTTACCAAAGCATATATCCGACAACTGATATATCGGTTGTATAAGATTACGTTGTAATTTAGCCGAAAACATCCAATCACTTTGAGTGACCACATAGGCGAAGGAACGATTAAAGTTCTTAACATAATTTGAAACATTTCTTTGCGGCATTTCGACTAAAATCGGTTCTAGAGGAGACAAGTCCACATATTCATTATTACGCAATTCCTCTAATATTTGTCTGGGTATTAAAACTTTCATGTTGGCTCTCAGTAAATCATTTACTGTTTTCATAAAAGGTTGAAATATTGGACGCATATTGTAGGCAGTTAAAAAGCTGCTGTAATAACTGGACAATATAAAACCCATTACAATCATCAAACCATAAAAGAACTGTAAACGTATAGATAAATTTAACCATCTCAAATTGGTACTAGAACAATATAATACTAAAGTTAGGCTGTATAAGAGATTTTGAATAAATGATGTTGTAGGATGCCTTAAATATTTCATTACACAGGCCACATATATCACAGTGATGGCCAAAATCATCCATACATATCGATCGAATGGCCACACAATGTACCAATATCTGGATAATTCGTCTTCTGCTGGTACCATTATACAAATCGTAGACCATTCCAAGGGATAACTAAATGTTATGTTAGCAAACAGATTTCGATAGGTTCCACCATTTATTGATATATTATATAAATTATTCTCAATACTTTTTTGTATCGTCGCTATTGTATTATTATCGGTTAACACAAATTCCAGATTATAGTTTTTATAATGGGCAAAAAGTTTTATAGTTTCGGCATATGCACCTACTAGTTGTTGAATTCCTTGGACATTTTCATAGGCAAACGCCTTTGGTATATCGCGATATATAGCTGTTCGTAGTATATCCATGATTAAATTTGAGTTAGTAAATTCTAAACTTAATATAAATTGATTAAAAGGCATTAAATTTCTTTGAAAATTATTTTAATAAAAAAAAAATAAAAAAATTTAATTTCATTGAAAAATTTGAACTTGAACTCAGCTGCGATTTTGTTGTAAGTATTTTAAGTTAAAACTAAATTGTTGTTGCAATTGTTAATGGCTTTTATAGTTGCAAAAACTTTACAATTTTATTCTAACATATTTACAAAAAGTGCAAACAAATCCTTAATGATTACAACTTTAACTAAATAAATAGTGGGTTTCACTATCTGCCTGTTAAAAGCAAACAATTGCGGCAAGTACGCCAGCACACAGGGTGTATTAAGTCAGTAAAAAAATTGGTAAAACTGTTTTTAATAATTTTGAAGACAAGCAGTGATGCCAGAAGATATAAATAAAATTTCTTACATACATACACTTAAAAAAGTTTGTAAGTTAAAATAACTGAAAATATCATTTAATAGAAATGATATTTCATTTAAAAACCGGTCTACTAAAACAAAATTTTCATTTAAAATAAATGCCATTTGTTATTTATTTTTAAATGTTGATTAATCAACTGACACATCCGTAAGAAACATATGATATAATCAGTTAAAATAAATGTCAAAATTTTACCTACCAATCCCTAAAAAATAAATGTGTTTTTCATTTATTTGAAATTATTTCCGTTTTTGTATTTTTTGTTTTTTTTAATATACTCGTACAATACAAAATGTATGTATGCATATGAAGCTATAAACACTTTTCGTGTGAATGTATTTGTGTATGTATGTGTGTTTATGAAGTTCTTTTTATTTGTATTGAAAAATTTTGTATATATACAACCAATTTAAATAAAAAAACAAATTGAAATTTTTTGAATATTTTTTTTTGAAATAGACAGCAAACAAAATTTAAATTTGTAATAACTGTTACGGACACAAATAAACCACAAGTTTCCGTTTTGTGGGTAAATTTTTATTAAATTTCAAACAAATGAAAAAAATAAATGAAACTGAAAAAAATCGGTAAATGATAGTAAATTATTTCGAATAAATGTATAAAAAAGTTAATATAGATATTTCTTTGAAAAATAAATGTATGTTCCTTTATTTTTAAATGGAACGGAAAACTTTTTTATTAAACTACAAACAGTTAACTACATAATATTCTGAGTGTATGTATATACAAATTTGGATCGGAACCAGTGATTTTTACATTAAGATGTCAAAGGGTGGAAGTTATCTTTTGTAATCCTTTTTCATTGCATCTAAAGCAGTTCCCAAATATATTTCGTATTTTGTAATTAAGATTTGAATAGGACTTTGGTAATCGGGTCTTAGCCTAGATTTCACAATGTCCCGTTAGCTTGTACCTAGGAATTTAACTGATACATATAAAGTTTAAGTTTGACTGTTGGTTGAATTATGTATAACGGAACATTGTTGGCTGGTTTTTTAACGGGACATTATTTATTAAAGTACTTTATTCGAAATTATTACAATTTTTACTACTTTTTGTATTGCAAAAAGTGTTGCCAAATGGACAGATTTATCTGTTATTTACAGATTTCTTAAGTACTGAACAGATTTTAAGATTTTTGTGAAAAAAAAAAATTTTAATTTTAAGCAGATTTTTTTCATTTTGATCGATTACTACTAAAACAAAATTAGATACAATTTAATTTAAACGAAAGTACAATATAACTTTTTATGCAACAGTGTTAAAAAAAATTTGTTTGCCTTTTTACTGCTACTATAAACTATAATATTTTATTACTCCTTAATGAATTTAAAGGCCTTGTACAAGTATAGGGTCGCACATCAAACGTTTTTTTTTCAACTAGTGCTTATTTCGTGAATGGTAACACTTAGCTCATGTCTGATTTGACAGATAACTAGTTTTATCCTTCCGCTGAACGAATATGGTTGTGTATACGCTTGAACAACGCTGGGAAATATTGCGACATTATTTGAAAATCATGGTAATGTTGCAGAATGTCATTTTTTCAGATGAAGCTCATTTTGATCTTGGCGGGTATGTAAACAAGCAAAATTGTCGCATTTGGGACACAGAAAACCCGCACGCATACATTGAAAAGCCGATGCACAGTGCAAAATTAGAGGAGTTGTCGCAGAAACTTGAAATTTGGTATGCTGGCTCAGAATATCCCAAGGACACGCCTACTTCCTATACATCCTTAAATTTAAAAGTTTAATTCCAGCTACTATTATGAGCAGAATGAAGCAAAAATTGGTAAATCTCTGTTAAATTATGTCATTTAGCTAAGTGCTTAATTTTGTTTCATTCGGAGCAAGGACATAACAACCTCCCATATATCCTTTTTCTTAAAATCTACATTTTGGCTATATTAATGATAAGAATAGAGTAAGAATTCGGAATAGTTTATGAAATTATACTTTTTTGCTCTGTGACAATTTTCGTTTCATTCGGTGCAAAGAAAAGCGTATGAGTTTTTGGGTATATTAATTTTTGACAAAACAGCGAAGTGTTAAAGTCAAAATATCTATTTTTTATACTCGTAAAGAAACAGCTCTAAGTCAAAAAGTATTTGACCTATCAAAAACTCCTACGCGCATCCAAAGATAATTTAGTTTTCCATATGCATTATAAATTTCAGAGAAATCCACCAAAAATTTATTAAGTAATGCTGCGTGCCATGGACCTCTATACTAAATATACTATCATTTTGTAAAACTTTGTGAAAAACAAATATTTTTTTGTACTCCTTCATAAATCTGGTGAAAACCAATCTTTGTTAACACATCTCCGTAAATAAAGAAAATAAAAACGGAAGTTTTTATAAATAGGCTTTTTACGTAGGTGTAACCCCTTAAGTAGTATAAAAGGGTGCTTGAGGTCAATGATTTTTGATGTAACAAATTGGTATCATTGCGACAAAAACATTGATATATAACCCTTTAAGATCCGACTGTAAATACAGAAGATATGACAAAAAAATAAAAATGCCCTACATTCGGCAACAAAAAAAAATTAAAAAAAAATAAAATAATAGTTCCGCTGGAATTATTGGAATACTTTCCTAGAAAAAGTTTATTGCCTTTTTGCGAGCTTTCATTTTAAAATATTAGGGTAGTTCATTAAGGTGGTAGCAACTGAGATGAGGTGGGTTAATACTAGAACGGGTTACTTGAGGTCAATGGCTCCTTCGAGGAAAACATCGGTCTCCGCGAGACAAAAAACATTGATATACAACACTTTAAGATCCGACGGTAAATGGCGAAGATATAAAGAAAAATATAAAATGGCGACCCCTACGTTCGGCCAAAAAAAAAAAAAAAAAAACATTTTCGAAATTTTCTTGTTAAAATACTTTATATTTGAGGGTGTACGGTGAACTTTTTTTTTGAGGTACGGTCTAATATACAGTGATGGCTAATTGATTATGTATATTTTTTTTTAAGTAAAATATTTTCAAGTATAAACACTTTAACTAATTCTAATTTAAATAATAATAATTATAATTTTTATTCGATTCGCATAAAATTAGGTACACGAGTTTTTATCCGATTTAAAAAATCTAACAAAACTTGTATAATTTTATATAATTTTTTATGCTCTATCAAAAATAGTAAAATTTTCCATAAGAATACTAGGTAATCGGGAACTAGAAGAATAATTTGTACGGTGGATATGCAAAATTTTTTATCCAATTCGGATAAAACTAGGTACAAGAGATTTTATCCGATTCGGAAAAAATTTCCAAATTATAGACTTAGAAAAGCCGAAATAAAAAGTTGTATAATTTTATATAATTTTTTTTTATACTCAATCAAAGATAATAAATTTTTTCAAACAAATGCGGTAAAAATCACAAATTTAGCCATTTTTACAAAAGCCAATATTTTGATTTTTTGTGAAAAACCAGCACTTTTTTTTTAATAATATGTTAGATAATATTATAGACTTACAAAAACCGAAATAAAAAATTATTTAATTTTATATAATTTTTTTTTATACGCAATCAAAGATAATAAATTTTTCCATATTCCTAGTATGTTCTTCTAATTCATTGGGAGCTAAAAGAATAGTTTGTAAGTAGACTATTCAAAATGTTCATCCGATTGGAATGAAATTTGGTACATGATGATTGTGACTAATTCTTTTTACTGATATTTGTACATATATCCAATTTGCTGAAAATTGGTCAATATTCAATCATATAAGTCAAAAAAATGCGGTAAAAATCACAAATTAAGCCATTTTTACAAAAGCCAATATTTTGATTTTTTGTGGAAAACCGGCACTTTTTTTAAATAATATGTTAGTTAATATTATAGACTTACAAAAACCTAAATAAAAAATTATTTAATTTTATATAATTTTTTTTTATACTCAATCAAAGATAATACATTTTTTCAAACAAATGCGGTAAAAATCACAAATTTAGCCATTTTTACAAAAGCCAATATTTTGATTTTTTGTGAAAAACCGGCACTTTTTTTTAATAATATGTTAGTTAATATTATAGACTTACAAAAACCGAAATAAAAAATTATTTAATTTTATATAATTTTTTTTATACTCCATCAAACTTAAGAAATTTTCGAATTTTCACCAAAAAAAAACCTATTTTTTGGAGTTGTAAAAAATATTTGTTTTCAAATATATATTAAATAGTGTATTAAAGGTTTACTACAAATATATCTAAGTATTCAAGAAATAAAATTTTAAATCAGTATTTAAAAAAATATATTTTTGAGAATTATTTTCGTGAAACAACTGAAAACAATATTTTTTGTTCAGTAATTTTTTTTGCTTAATATTTTCAAACTTTGGCGCCCTCTACTGACGGCGAAAGCAATCAGACTAAATTTTTTTTTGCATATTTATTTCAGTTAACTTCTTGTCTTTCAAAAAATGTACTTTTAAGAACAATTTGAGCTCATGCTTAATTTTTGATTTTTGCCTATGGGACAAAGCACTGTGGGGCGGTCCCATAATATGCCAAAATGACGTATGGATGGCGCCAGTAGTTTGAAAAAAATTACTTGCCTGAAAAGTGGCAACCTTATACAGTACAACATTTTTCAGCTCATTGATTTGGGACTCAATTCTGAGAATTGCTCGTGAAAGTAGCAATTTTTAAGGCACTGGATGCACTTTTTTCGGGAAAGTTTGTTCCGCTTTTTTTTCTCCTATTCAATATGAGGCTACTTACACATGCAATTCTCGGAATTGAGTCCCAAAATCATGTGTTGTACTGTGTGTTACAAAACATATGTTTTAAATTTTAAGGCACCACGTTGTTAAGTATTTTTTTTTTGAGCCATCAAAAATAAACGATCTCAATGAATTTATAAATTGGCCAAAAATCAATGAATTTAAGTTCGAATTGCTCATCCATCACACATCTTATTCGCCAGATTTATCTGCTTCAGATTATTTTGTATTTACTATCCAAAAATATTTATTATAATAAATAAATAAATGTTATGCAGTTTTCATATTGATTTCCAACAAAATACTTCCATAAATTGGAATATTTTCTTCTACAAGGAGAAAACATATTCATTGTGACAAAGAAATTTGTTACCAACCGAATGGTTCGGTTGGGGCCACCAATATTTTTGTTTGTGGCAACAGAAATTCGGTAAGTGCAACAGAATTTCGGTTAAAACAGAATATTTTTATTGTGTCAGGATATATTTGATTACCACAACCAAATAATTTAGTTGCTGCAATTGGCAAGGAATTCGGTTGTCAGAAATGACTGGATACAATTAATTTCCAAGTTGGCCCAAAAATAAAAACAATGTTGTTTTTATAAATTTTATTTATTATCCCCTAAATAATTTTCAACAAAATCTCAGACTTTAGCTTGGAATATTTTCCTTATGAGTGTGTATTACGGTCTTTGGCAAATAGTATTGTGAACACCTCTAATATCTCTCTTTGTAAACTCGTTGCACGTTAATACTTACAAAGTATTAAATTGTACATGTTAATGTTAACCCATTTTCTTGATACTCATCTATTCGAGTTGAATGTTTTTCACAAAACTTTGTACACTCATAAAACAAGTCCTTACCAAAATATGTAAAATTTCTTCTAATAATTCAATTGAACTAATTTTTATGTAATTTTATCGTAAAACTTAAAATTGAATAGATTTTCAGTAATTTTTATTTCTTGACTTTAGATATTTGCCACATAATTGAAAGCATAATTGTTTAAAGATTATTAACATTATCAAGTTGTATTTTACCAAAGAACTTTAATAATTATACACTTTTAGCTTTTTCCGTGTATGTTTTTGAAATTTTATTGTGATATGAAAGTGGATTCGAATAGAAAATAGTTAGATTAATCAAATTCATATTCCAAAAAAAAAAAAAAAAATAAGCCTAAACTCGTAAGTTTTTTCCCTCCGGTTGACATTGTGTTTATATTTTTCTCTCATGACGATTCAAGATTCCATTTTCGTTTTATATTTTTAGTAGATAAAACAAAAAAACAACGTATTTTTCTCCACAAATTGACACTTAAAATACTTCGAGCGTTGTAGTTATGGCGTAGAATCTATTTTATTTTCATAACATTTTCTTTTCTGTCTCTATCTCTCTCTTAACAGAGTTGCCTTCTTTTAAAAATGTTTGTAAAAAAACATTTGACGAGTACAGATTACATATACATATATTCCTATTCCGAATTTATGCTGTACTCTTTGCACTCTGACTGCACCGTTGTACAACGTTTTTTTGGGTGTTTTTGCTCTCACAACGCCAATCGTTATACGTCGGGTTGTTATCCTCGTCTTAACCTATATTCTATAAGTTAAGATGTTGCAAAAAGTCTAGCAATGAACGATAATGGGTTAATTTTTTACGTTACTAAAAATATTGTCAAGTTTATAAAATTTAAATTATTCGTTTATCGAATACACTCACACATACTAGTTAGTAGAACTATTATTGTAATTTCTGATTTGATTTTAGTTAATTTAACTAATTTAAATAAACCTTTGTTCTAAATTCTTTTAAAAAATTTAAATATTTTACAAGGTGTTTTTTATGTTATATGTTTATGTTTTTTTTTGACCGGCATTTCTGTTTACATGATAACAATTTATTATGGAGCATCTAATGCACCAACAACGTGTTAAATATAAGAAACACCCAGGTTTGGCGAAAAATCATTATGAGCGACGATGCACATTTTGACTTGGCTGCCTTTGTTAATAAACATAATAACCGCTACTGGGAAACTGAAAATCCTCAGTTGACACACCAACAGCCTTAACAACCTCGTATTTTACAAGAACCTTTTCCCGGCCGCATTATGTCAAAAACAGAGGAGATTTTGATTAGCCCCGGACCACTTTCTTTGGTTCTACGAGAACAAGCAATATTGAAAAAATTGAAGCGGCCAACCAAACCAAAATTTCCGGCAGTAAAATATTATTAAAAAATATTGTACCGTTTAAGATTTATTCAAAAAAAAAATATATCATCGGCCTGGATCATTAAAAACAGCCATATAATATTTTTTTTGACTTGCAAATTTTAATCTGCTTTACAAACACAGTTATTACTACTGACTTCATTTGAGTGTATGTTTCGTGCAGAATTTTTATTTAGTGCACACTTAAATAAAACAACTTTTATTTGTGTGTTTATTAAATTTAACATTATTTTGACATTAAAATAATAGACCAACGTTGTAACAACTTTATTGAAAAAACGAAAACTTGCTTTATGCACGTTTTTGTAACTGTTAAAATCATTGCAACCGTTTGTTTTTGCATTTTTTTTAATTTTAAGCGATTTTTTTTAACATGTATCCATAGTTTTTCAGTGTAGAAAAACATCATCTAGTGAGTCAAAAAAAACTATTTTGTTTAAACAAAAAGTTCTCGTGCCAGGAATCGATACTGGGATTTCAGGTTGTTAGTCAATAGCTCCGCCATCTACACTCTACATCCCAGTGAGAGAACGGTAATAGGGTATCATTATTTTTGGGACTACCAATAATGATACTAGCACCTCCTTACATCGTTAGAATGACTTAAAATCGCACAAAGCATAGTAAAAATTCATTAACTGAATTTTATTTGACTCAAATCATAGTTTAAACTAGAGATCAGCACATGCGCGAATTTTGACTTACGCACGATCACGAACCAAAAATTAAAATTTTTGCTCACGCTTACGAAATACTCACGCTTTGAAAATTTAAAATATTTTGAATCATACTCTATTTTTAACCGTAATATTCCCTAACCACGGATAACGTTAAAATGGACTAATTGTTTTTCATAAAATTATTAAGAAATTTTAAATTTTAACGTTAAAAAACGAACCTGTTTTAAAATTATTAGTTCTAGAACTACTTCTCCGGATATAACAATATATTCTTTAAAAGCATTCCTTATTTTTAATTTATTATTATTATTATTATTTTTAAGTCAAGATCTGGCCCCACGGCCGGCACTGCGACCCATATGGACCTTCCGTACCAAGGATTATAAAACTAAACCAAATTCTGTATTATATTCCCTATAAACTTTAATATAAAAGATGGAGAAAAGTTCCTAATGTTCTCTGGACCTAAAAATTCCCTATTGAAAACTTTCCTTCTGTTCCTATGCAATAGAACACACTCACACAAAATGTGGATAATTGTTTCGTCTTCCTCCAGACATAGCCGATACATAGGCGATTCCAACAGCTTCATTCTCCACAAATGGTAGTTTAATCTGAAATGGTCAGTAAGAAACCCTGTTAGTAACATAATGTTGTTCCTAGCAAGGTCCAAAAAATTCCGATTTTAAAAGGGGTTGACTAGTAGTTTTGCCTGTCTTATCCCCCAAAGAATTGTTCCAAAGTTCCTTTGTCATTGGTAGTTCTTCCAGACATAGTTGACACATAGACGATTCCAACAGATTCATTCTCCACAAATGGTAGTTTAATCTGAAATTTACAGTAAGAAACCCTGTTAGTAACCTAATGTCGTTCTTAATTCAAAATTTTCCCATTGAAAAGTAGTTTTGCCAGTCTCATCCCCCAAAGTATTGTTCCTAAGGTTCTTTGTCATTGGTAGTTCTCCCTCCCTAATCAGGGCTGCTATGGTGCACTAATTTACCCTACAGTACCGGTTCCGGTCCAACTAAAAGTGTGGGAGAAACCATTCCAGCTAGTTCATCCGCGATGGCCTGGTATTCAGCAAAGAGTAACCCTGTTACGCGCGGCCAACTGTTGAAGGGTATCAAAACAATCCAAAACTATTCCCGAAGTGAATGTTAACGACGACAAAGCCTGGAGTGCTGCCTGGCTATCTGAGAAAGTTGAAATATTTGCACCCTTAAGACCCTTATCAATATTCAGTCTAGCGCATATGAGTATATCCTGTAGTTCAGCTTGGAATACCATTGGAAGCTTGCCCATTGGCTCCGATATCTTCGTGTTGGGTCCAAAGACACCCGCTCCCACACAGGAGTCCATTTTCGACCCGTCAGGATACCAATTTAGACTACGAGCGTCCACTACTGGATCATCCGCTGCCCCTTCAGTTCTGCTTGTGATGACAACCCCGAATTTCCTACCGAATCTCAATTACGTGTTATTACGGTCTGTCGGCATACCTAAGAAGTCCTTGTTCGCTAAAGAATTCAAGATATTCGTATGACAATTGACATTAAAAGGACCATCGTGTTCAAAGTTTTATCTACGTGCAGCCAATGGATTACGAAATTTCGTGTCACGAGCCCAACTCTAGTTTAAACTTCAGCATATTATAAATTTTTAATTTTTCCTTAAGAAAGCTACAAGCGTTTCTTTTTACTACCAAGATAAATCCTTGTACCACGCCCAGGTTGGGTAATATGAACCTTATTTTGAAACACCGTGCAAAGTATCGGGCATATTTTTGACAGAAAGTTGTCATGGAAACTTAATATTGAGGAAGCTCATGCATTGGGTTTATACGACAGTTACTAGGGCAATTTTACTTTATAGTATACCTGTTTGGTGGACTGTATTGAAGAGAAGAGTCTAGAGTCGAGCTGGCGAGGCGCGGGGTCCAGTTACCTGACAAAAGGGCAATGGACATCCGTGTGCCACTCCACTGTAATGGGCAAATCTGAGTCGGTTTAGTGGAATTCTAGAACGTGCAGGGTGTCGAAGATTATGCGGAAGACTTACGATCCTAAGGTGATGTGTCTTCTGTTATCCTTAACCAAAATCTATTGTATAATTCTGGTACCGACGGGATACTGCTAGACTGCAGTTCTAGCCACGAGAGCGGGAAATCTGGAGGGTGATAATTGTAGGTTTGGTGGGTACGGGGGAAAAAGAGACGGTGGAGCATATTATGTGCCACTGTCCGGCTTTTGCGCGCTTCAGGGAAAGTTGCTTGGGAGATTACCTGTACCGATTACCTGTTCTCTCTAGAATCTAGGGACGCAATTCGTCTATGCGAGGTCTTTTTGACCAGCCTGCTCAACCTAACCTAGAAAAACACAATCACAATAAACCCAAAATATCACTTTTCACTAGAAAAATAATGGTCTTGTATATTAAATTTGAGTGAAAACAAATGATACTAAATTTTCACGTTAAAATTTTTTAATTTTTTATAGGTAAGTGACAATATTTTCAATGAAATTTGACAAAAAAAGAATAAAGAGGTTAGATATATAAAAATGTATATTAAAAATTTACAAAAAATAATATTAACCATAAATAAGCCTGGGCAATTTGCAAAAAAAAAATGTAAATCGAGTAAATACCCTTTTAATTGCCCTTGTAAAAAGTTAATCTGGTGCCATATTTAATCATATCCAATTTAATATTCTTTACAAAATAATATCTGCTGCAATATCCAGCTGATCTTATTTGATCCAAAAATGGCAGATCAAATTACATCCAGCAATATATTAAGGGATTTAAAAAGATGTAAATTGATCCGAAAAATGGCAGATCAAAGTAGATCCAAGATCTTATTTGATCCGAAAAATTAAATATAAAATTAGATCCAGCAATATATTTGGCGATGTAATAAAATCTAAACTGATGTGAAAAATGACAGATAAAAGTGGATCCAGCAATATAATTGTAGATTTAGTAAGATCTAATTTTATACGAAAAATGACAGATCAAATTAGATCCAGTAAAATATTTGTGGATTTGTGTTGTAAATAATTCTTACGAATAAAAGCCTTTATAATAATAAGATCTAAATTGATCAAAAAAAGTTCAGATCAAATTGTATTAGAATAGATCCAACAATTTTTTGTATATATGTATGAAGGTATTTTAATGCGAGAAATGTTCTGATTAAAAAATACAACGCTTCCTGGTTTAGAATAGGGTGAGTCACAATATCAAATTTATCTTCATATTGGAAACAAATTGTTTATTACCTAAATTTATTTATTATTTATTTAATTATTTATTTATTTATATATTTATTTATTTTTTTTTATTTATTTATTTATTTATTTATATTAATCATATAATTACAAATTATATCCTAATACCCTAACCGAGCACTAGCAACAAAGGCCATCGGCTTGTTGTAGCGAAAACAGACCAGAGCCTCTGGTGGGAATCGAACTCACGACCCCCGCACTGATAAGCTAGCACGCTACCAACTAGCCTACCGGGGCGCTCTACCTAAATTTAACATTAAGTATTTTATACTGCCTTTGGTTAATGTGAAAATAAATTCTGTAGTAAAAAAAATTTTCGGATAGAAAAAAAAATTTGAGGTGAAAAAATACAAAATATTATTAATTTCTCTGCGACTGGTGCAAAAATATTAAAAAATAAATATTTTTGTAAAAACTGTTTTTTGTAAAAACTAGTTTTTGTTTGAGCATTTGTTTTAGATCCTTTATTTTTTCTATACTGGTTATCGTAGCTTAGTGGTAATCAATCATTATCTTTTACGTCATTCCCATGTAATGAGAGTCGTAATAAAAATAGTTGTTGGTTAAAAATACCAGATATATCAGGCTAATATATCATTATGTATATAGATGAAAATTTTAATATTTTATCCAGAGATTTTTCTCTTTTTTAGCTTGAAGTGTTTGCACATATCTTTTGCCTTTATTTTCATTTATAGTTTTTTAAAGCGCATTTTTCCCCTTTTCGATCTCATTTTTATTAGGAAAATCCAAATAGTGTCTCTTTAGTGAATAAGCCTATACTCCAGTGAAAAGTGAATTAGTCCTAATTCCAGTAATCACACATATATTTTAAATTTCAGATTTCTAGCCGAAGCTTTATGTGTAAGACTTCCACGAGCAGATTTTTTCCTTTTTTAAGTTAATTAAGAAAACTTTATTAAAATGCAGAAACCACAATAAATAACCAATTAAAATATAGACAATTGTCTTAAAAATTAATTAATATTTATACAATCTCTATATATAAAGAAATAACGTTACTGACTGACTAACTGACTCGATTACTCATTAACATCGCCTAGCCCAAACCGCTGGAGCTAGAAAGCTGAAATTCGGTATGTTAGTTCCACTTTCGGCGTTGACATCCGCTAAGACGGGGTTTTTGGAAATTCCTTCGGGAAGGGGCAAAAAGGGAGAAAAACTATCCTTTCACGGCCTGCCTAAACCCTTTTAGCTAAAAATCTGTAATTTGAAAAACGACTTCTTGGGAGCATGTGCTAACTCCTTAAGGTAAATTTTAGAATTTTGTCCAGGGTTGTGGTAAAAATGGGGGTTTAAAGGGCGAAAATTCTTACCCCTTTACGGCCTTCCCAAACCGTTGGACCTGGGCAGTTGAAATTTGGTATGCAGGCTCCTTCCCCAGTATAGATAACAGCTAAGACGTGATTTTTGAAAAATCAAAAGTTGAGGGACAGAAAAGGGTGAAATTCTCCCTCTCGACTGCCTTCCCAAACCCATGAACATGGGAAGTTGATATTTGGTATGCAGGCGCCTTTTCCAGTGTAGATAACAGACAAGACCTAACTTTGAAAAATCAAACGGGAAGGGGCACAATAGGGTGAATTTCTCTCCCTCGACGGCCTGCCAAAACCGTTCGAGCTGGAAGGTTGAAATTATGTATATTGGTTCCACCTGAGGTGTAGACATCCACCCAGGTAGGATTTTTGGAAATTCTTACGGGGAGGGGCAAAAAGGGGAAAATCTCCCCCTAACGGCCTGCCCACACCAAAATAGCTAGATACCTGAAATTTTAAATGTGTATTACCTGGAGTATGGACTAACTTACTGACAGGCTACATTTTCGAATTTTAGCCAGGGTAAAAATTGGGTTTAAAAGGATGAAATGTCTCCCCTTTAACAGCTTGGCGAAACCGCTGGATCTAGGAAGTTGAAATTTGGTATACAGGCTCCTTCTCCAGTGTAGATAACAACTAAGATGTCAATTTTTGGAAAATCCAACGGGTAGGGCAAAAAAGGAGAAAATTCTCCACTTTGTCGATTTGCCAAAACCGCTAGAACTGGGAAGTTAAAATTTGGTACATAGGTTCCCACTACAGCGTAAACCAGGGATGGAAAATATGTTTTCTGTTATTGTACCAACGAGACAAACAAATTGTACTTTTTCGATCCTCACGGTACCAAAATTTGTCCGGTTTTTTTTTTAACAATTTTATCGTATTGAGTCAGATTTGCTTAGACACTAAAAAGACTTAAACAATTTAAATCGACCGGGTGAAAAAAAATTAATCGTTAATTTTATGTAGTCGTATAATTCCCACAAAACTTTGTAAAATTTTACTCTAATTTTTATGTCACACCTTTTTTTATGGTTAACCTTTTCAGGATTTGCTATTAAAAATTTAAAGGCATTTAATAGCTTTTAAACAATAATACACTTGTTCAATTTAAAATCAGCTGTTCAATGTTGCCACTTCCGAATATTTTAGTACAATCTGTATGGAAACATTTGGTACATTTGATGTGACACCAATTTAGAGTCAGTTCAACTTAAAACTGACTTTATTTTTACTATAGAAGTTGAATAAATAAAAACAGGTTTTTCATTTAAAGTTGCTTTTAAAAAAAAAGTCGACTTTTTGTTATGTGGTTTTATCAAGTAATAAATTGAAAATTTGAAAAAATTTCAAATTGTACTAAATGAGCCGCGGAAGTACCACGGTACCAACCAAGGTAAAAATGTAACAAAAAAAGTACAATTGTACCATATTTTCCATCCCTGGCGTAGACATTCACCCAAGTTGGATTTTTGGAAACTCCTACTGGGAGGTGCAATAAGGGGAAAAGTCTCCCCGTCCGAACGGCCTGTCCAAACCGCTGAAACTAGAAAGTTAAAATTTGATATGCAGGTTCCTTTTCAGTGACGTGACTTTTGGAAAATCTAACGCGGAGAGGCAAAAAAAGTGAAAACTATCCCCTTTGACGGCTTGCCAAAACATCTTGAGCTGAGATGTTATATGTAAATATGCCAACGTGCATGTAAGCAAATGTGCAAATTTGAAAATGTGCAATTTTGCAAAAGTGCAAATGCGCAAATTTGCAAATATACAAATTTGCAAAAGTGTAAATGTGCAAAATTGCAAAAGTAAAAATGTGCAAATTTGCAAATTTGCAAAAATGAAAATGTGTAAATTTGCAAAAGAGCAAATCTGAAAATGTGCAAAAGTGCAAGTGTGCAAAAGTGCAAATGTCTAAATTCGCAAAAGTGCAAATGCGCAAATTTACGCATTTGCAAAAGTGAAAATGTGCAAAGGTGCATATTTGCAAATGCGCAAATTCACAAAAGTGCAAATTTGCAAAAGTGCAAATTTTCAAGTGCAAATTTGCAAACATGCATATGTGCAAATTTGCAAATGTGCATATGTGCAAATTTTCAAATGTGCTAGTAATTATAATAAAATAAAATTATAAAATTTATAAATATTAACTAAATTAAATATTTAAATTAATAGAAGTAGTAAGAATTTTTTGTTGAGTAATATTTCGTATATTTTTAAATTAAATTTAAAAACTTAAAAGAATGTATATATATACATATGTATATATTAAACATGACGCTTAGGGCACTGGCCCCTGATGAAGTTAAAAATTTGTATTTTTTATACATGTTAAGATTTAAAATTTAATTAAAAGTTAAAATAAATAGTTTTTAAATTTTGACATTTTAATTCATCAAAGATGTTTTTAAGCATATTTGTACTACTTTACTGATGTGTCCTGTTTTTACTAGTCACGCTGTAGTTTTTTCGGACCGGTCACGGGATAGGTCACAAGTTAAACACCTTCAGATCGTTTCTATTTCTCCAGGTACAGGGTAGGTACTTTTACACCGGTCCTGTTTTTGCCGGTGACAGGATAGGTCCAGTTTGCACCGGTCACAGAACAGGTGCCGCAACCTCTACTGATGCCTTTTTTCCCACAGTGCCTTTATTCGATACACAATTTACC
The DNA here is from genome assembly GCA_949748255.1 of Eustalomyia histrio. Classification (NCBI taxonomy): domain Eukaryota; kingdom Metazoa; phylum Arthropoda; class Insecta; order Diptera; family Anthomyiidae; genus Eustalomyia; species Eustalomyia histrio. The sequence goes on from OX456527.1 coordinate 46,851,667, forward strand.
TCATTCTTGGTTTAAGATAACTATGCTAAATTCTAAAAAAATAATTGATCAGCCTTCGCCACTAATGGATAGTGTTCACTTGTGTTTACTTACTCACTTACCTTAGAACATTCCAAACTCAGTGTACATTTAAAATTTGATTTGGAAATTAAAAAATATCCTTATTTATTTTTAAGTTTTATACTTCAGTTTTATTTTCTTCTTATACCTATAAATTATTATCTCTATCATTATACAAATAGTGCTGACAACTACACCACCAAAAAGTATTATCCAAGCAATTTGAAAATATTTCACATTTAAAGGCTCCACAGGATAAACATCCCTGGGAACGAAAAAATATTTTAATCTTATTGCAACTACAAACGCCTCCTCCTCCCATTGACCCCAAAGTCCTGACTGTTGAACAAGTAAAATGAAATAATCCAAAGATTTGGCAAATTTTGATTCCAATTGTATTGGAAATGTATTAAGCTGTTTACCAAAACATATATCCGATAACTGATATATCGGTTGTATAAGAATACGTTGCAGTTTAGCCAAAAACATCCAATCACTTTGTGTGACCGCATATGCAAAGGAACGATTAAAGTTTTTAATATAATTTGAAACATTCCTTTGCGGCATTTCGATTAAAATCGGTTCTAGGGGAGACAAGTCCACATATTCATTATTACGCAATTCCTCCAATATTTGTCTGGGTATTAAGACTTTCATGTTGGCTCTCAATAAATCATTCACTGTTTTCATAAAAGGTTGAAATATTGGACGCATACTGTAGGCAGTTAAGAAGCTGCTGTAATAACTGGACAATATAAAACCCATTACAATCATCAAACCATAAAAGAACTGTAAACGTATAGATAAATTTATCCATCTCAAATTGGTACTAGAACAATATAATACTAAAGTTAGGCTGTATAAGAGATTTTGAATAAATGATGTTGTAGGATGCCTTAAATATTTCATTACACAGGCCACATATATCACAGTGATGGCCAAAATCATCCATACATATCGATCGAATGGCCACACAATGTACCAATATCTGGATAATTCGTCTTCTGCTGGTACCATTATACAAATCGTAGACCATTCCAAGGGATAACTAAATGTTATATTAGCAAACAGATTTCGATAGGTACCACCATTTATTGATATATTGTACAAATTATTTTCAATACTTTTTTGTATTGTCGCTATTGTATCATTATCGGTTAACTCAAATTCCAGATTATAGTTTTTATAATGGGCAAAAAGTTTTATAGTTTCGGCATATGCACCCACTAATTGTTGAATTCCTTGGACATTTTCATAGGCAAACGCCTTTGGTATATCGCGATATAAAGCTGTTCGTAGTATATCCATGATTAAATTTGAGTTAATAAATTCTAAACGAAATATAAATTTGTTTAAATATGATTGTAAAAAAAAAAACGTTTTAAATTTCATTGAAACGTTTAAACTTGAACTCAGCTGCGATTTTGTTGTTAGTATTTTAAGTTAAAACTAAATGTTGTTGCAATTGTAAATGGCTTTTATAGTTGCAAACACTTTACATTTTTATTCTATTTAAAAAAGTGCAAAAAATCCTTAATGATTATAACTTAAACTAAATCAATGGTTGTATTCACTATTTGCCTGGTAAAAAGAGTACTTCATTCAATATCAAACTGCTGTTAACAATTTAAAGATTTATTTTGTGTTGAAATACTGTTTTAAAAAAGATTTTGGATATATTTAATCGCTTAATTACTTTTGTTTGTGATGTCCCAAAATTCATGGGTGTTCATTACCCTCTCGCTTATAAAAATAGTGAGAATAATGAGTTACCAGCATAGTTACTAATAGTGAAGAAATAAGTGGTTACTTACTTAGTAAAGTAAGCAGTTACACTTAGTAAATTACTCACTTACTCAACTAAAATTATCTTACTTAAAAATCGATAAGAATAATTTGTATTTGAATTGATAAAAAGGAATGTTTAAAATATCCACCTTTTGCATTAAAAATTTAAGTTTATATAGATGGAATGCTATTTCACATTAGAATCCCTTCAAAATCTTAAGATTTTTGCAAAATCACTTTTTACAGCAAATAATTTTCTATTTTATTGCATTGCAAATTAATCAATAAATAAAAAAAAAAACGAAATACGAGTTCGGTACTTATTTTAGTAACTACCAGTAATTCATTATTTTCTATTTTAAAGTAATGCAAAAGGTAACGACCTATCCTTACATGATAATCTACACAGTAATAACCTGTCATTACCATTTTTTTTGTGGGATCTTAGCGATCACGAGTTTTTATTTATTTTGCCGACATTTTAGCTAGTTCGTTCATTGAATCGGATTTTATTTATTTTTTTTCTCTGAATACTTTTTTCCCCACTTTTTCAAATTTGAAAATCCTATGAAAAAAAACATCTCTTTCGACGAACACATTTATGTTGCGTAGTGCTTGTTTCGGAAGCTTTCTAAATGCTCTCTAACAAAAAAAATTTAAAAAAGTGGCAAAGTTTCTTCTCTTGAGGCAGAAACATAATAAGCTTAAGTTACTTTAGGTAACGAAACTTAAAATTTATTGAAAACTTAAAATTTATTGAAATTAAAAAATAATTTGTATTTACTTAAGACAATTATGTTTCAGCCTTTAATTTTCAAAGTTGTCCCAACAGACAAAAGAAGTTTATGTGATATATATGCGAGGGGCGGTTCAATAAGTCCGTGTCCTTTTGAATGAATTGCAGTTTTTTTACATAATAATTTTTTTCAACATAATCTCCTTTTAGCTCAATAAACTTAGTCCAACGTTTCTCCAATTTTTGTATCCCTTCCAAAAATAGGTCCATAAAATAGGCATTTGTTTGATTAATAATTTCATCGTTGGAGCTAAATCTCTTTCCACCGAGCCATTTATTTAGGTTTGGAAATAGAAAATAGTCACTGGGGGCTAAATCCGGAGAATTTAGGATAATGAGGGTTCAATTCGTAGTCTGCTTCATGGAATTTTGCCATTGATACTACACACGTGTGCACCCGTGCATTATCTTGATAAAAAAGAACTTTTTTCTTGGCCATATGGGGTCGTTAAATCGGTCCAATAAGTTGGCATAATATTCGCCGTTTATTGCTTTTCCCTTTTGAAGGTAATCGATGTGGATTATCCTGCGTGCATCCCAAAAAACTGTTGTCATCACCTTATTGGCCGACAAACTTACCTTGGCCTTCTTCGGAGCCGGTTCACCCGGAAATCCCCATTGTTTAGACTGCTGCTTGGTCTCCGGAGTGTTGTAATGGATCCATATTACAAAAAGCCGCAAAAACTCATTCGACTCATGCGGTTAAACAACTCCAAACAATCCTTTGAAGTTGTCAACTGAGAGCAAACGCGGCACCCATCTTGCAGACAGCTTTCTTAAATCCAACTGATCATTTAAAATCGAAACCACACTGCCATATGAAATGACTATGGCATCAAAAATCGCACGCAATTTTACTTTTCGATCGGCCAACACCATATCGTGGATTTTTTTTGACATTTTCGGGTGTATTGACCTCAATTGGCCGTCCAAAAAGTTCAGCGTCATTTGTACTTGTGCGACCACAACGAAAGTCAGTAAACCACTTTTCAACCATTGCAATCGATGGTGCAGAGTCCCCATAGTATTTATCAAGCTTTTCCTTGGTTTGATTGACGGCTTTTTTCGGGAAAAATGGTTAATGAGCACTCGAAATTAAATTTTTCCATTTTTAAAAAAAAATCAACGAGGTTGTATGTTTTGAACAGCTGTTAAACGCAAAGTAAATGACGTAACTTGCTCTAAATTTTACAGTAGTCTATTAACAGGTGGTACTTTATGGGAGCAGTGTTGCATTTTATATAACTACGAGGGAAGTTCGAAAATTCACACAAAATTCAGAAACCTGTCGAAATTTTAACTAAATCTTAGAGTTTAGCTTCCCAGCATAATATTTTATTGGCAAGTAAGTGGTTATACGAGGGATACTATTTATATTTCGGGAACTGGCAACACCGTGTGGGTATTCCAAGACGATCTAAATCCAACAAAAATTGTTTGTGGAAAAAGCACAGCGAAGCCTGTTTCTTCGGTCGAATGGGTCTGTATGTTACACGACTATTAGTTTGCCGGAAGTCTTCGAAGAAATTCGTAAAGCCGACCGCCGAAGACGAATCATTCTCCATCATGACAATGTGAGCTCTCACACATCTCGTCAAACAGGTGAATTTTTGAGAAGCGTCGTACAGTCCTTGGCACCCAATGACTTCTTCTTGTTCCCAAATATTAAAGGTAAAATGCGTGGTCAATGATTTGCGTTCAAAAATCATGTTTTAGAGGTGTCTCAAGTGGAATGGAAAACTGTTCTGACAAATGGTTTGAACGAATGCCAAAGTGTATCGACCATCAATTGGAATATTTCGAAAAACAATAAAGTTATTTCCATTTAAAAATGTTTGTTATTATTTGCTATTCCCGAAATATAAATATTTAGTACCCCTCGTATAATTAAACAAAAATTTTTACTGCCTATAATTCGCCGTCAGTAGTACTTGTTTTTGTTAGACGAAGTGAAATTACTATTTAATTACAAAAATAATGTTATATTGGTAACTACTTATTTTTTAATTACTTAAAAGTATATAAGTAAGCCGTATTATTTACAAACCTTGAACCACTTATTTTTTAACTGCTTATCAGCACACAAATAACTAAATATTTATTTTGTTAACTAGTTATTTTTTTAATGCAGCAGGTGCTTACCTCAAATTTTGAGTGTTTTTTTCTGCAGCGACTAATGCCCGTAATTTCAAGCAATAGATACCTACTTGTGCTTAGATACCTACTGGTTTTTCTTCGTCTACACGTTAGATATCTAAGCACTGGTAGGTATCTATTGCTTGAAATTACGGGCATAAGTACAGCTACTTGTCGAATAAAAATAATAAGTTTAAACACCGAAATATATGCAAAAGACGCTTTTTATATTTTTTATTAATAAGATATAAAGCACAGTAACTTCATTGAACTCTAATACTCCATATAAAAAAATATATATTTTTCACCACAACAAATTTCGCATGAAAACAATTTTTAAGCATATTATATGTATATTCTACACTATTTTTTTTTCTAGTGAAAAAATTATGTTTTGTGTTTGGTTTGATTGTGTCTATATTATAAATAAAAAAATAATAAGTTTTACAATTTAAATTACGTTTTGAGGTCATTAAAGTTCGATTGAAATTTTTCCACAGAAAAAGTAATTTACTATGCTCTAGTAATGAGCACTCATTACTTAGATTTTGCTGGTTTGGTATATCGCACTTTCCTTGTAAATATATACTTATTAGTGAGCCTGGAAAATTGTATTGTGCATCCCGCTAATATCGTTTTTATTTTTAAATTGATTTCAATTATAATTTCTGTTTTTAGCACCTCAACTCTTTGCATGTAAATACTTACAAAGTTTAAAATTATACACGTTAGTGGTTATCATGTATTAATATCAAAGTTAACCCATTACCAGACATTCAGACATCCTATATGCATATTTATGATTTTAGATATGGACTTAAGATCTATTTTTTAATTAAGTGTGGAAACGATGACGACGTCTAATTACTATCAGTGAAAAGTTATTACTCTTTGCATTATTTTAAATGAAAAAATAATGCGTTACCACATATGACTATCGTTATTTGCAATAAAAAGTAATGTTTTAAATTTTATTGAAAATCTATTTTTATACTAGACCGTTTATAGCATATGAGGCAGAAACTGAAAGTTGCTGCGATCCTTGATTGGCGGGCCCAAAAAGTTTCCATTTGGCCTACAAGCCTCCAATAAAAAATTTGGGGCCAATCGGAAAACGCTAAGGTCTGTCCAAAGTTCATTGAAAAATTAAAACACACTTTATATGGTGAAATATGGGGTTTTTAATCAAAATACGTATGTTTTAGCAACTAAAAATAAAAAGTTAAAAAGCGGTTTTACGTAAATGGAAAAGTCATTTGTGGTATTTGGCACCGGAAACAATGTCTTAAGCGTTTTTCGATTTAGAGAAACGAAATATGGTTAGGCGCCTGCAATAAACAGATCTAATCGTAAAATTAGATGATGATAGAAAATTCTCCGACCTAAAACTGTACAATAATTTGAGCAATTTCGTCTCATACAAAACCAAACATTTTTTCGATGCCTTCCGATTGACCACTGAATTCTTGAAGCATGATCCATCCATTTGGAAAAAGAAAGAAGATTATCAAGATACTCTCGATGTTTGTTGTTAACGATGCTGCTTTCTGCAGTGAACAATTTATGAAAGATTACAACAAGATTCTTACCAAAGACAAGGAACAGAATCAATTTATCTTACAGTGCATTGAAGCATATCGTCGAAAATATCCCTCACACAACACGTCGAATCTAATATAATCTTTTAATTGTTGTAACTTTTTTGTTTCTCTAACGATTTTGATTTATTAGAAAAGAAACTGTATTTAAAATCGATGTCAAGTCTAGTTATCCAAAAAAAAAAATATTTTTAGTTTCTTAAACATTTGTATTTTTATTGAAAACCCCATATTTCACCATATAAAGTGTGTTTTAATTTTTCAATGAACTTTGGGCGTTATACGATCGGCCCCAAATTTTTTATTGGAAGCTTGCAGGCAAAATGGAAACTTTTTTGGCTCGGCAATCAATAAATGGTCTATTTTAAACTTAATATAAAATTTTTTATTTTTTAGGAGCAATTCCCCTTTTAGCGAAGAGATGTAAGGACAAAAGTTTTCACCGCTTCATCCCAGGAAAATTTTGGTAATGGGTGTAATAAACTCATGCATTACTTTGTAATGTATACTGCTTACCTGTATCATTATTTTTCAACATAAACTAATGAGTTACCGAAAATTGGTTACATAATTAGTTGCTCATTACTTTCAGAATTATTTAGAAATATTAATGTTACGAGTTACCGATATTTGGTTAAATAATTCATTACTTTGTAATAAGCATTACTTTGAAATATAAAGTAATGATAGTGACTAAAAGTTGACAAATTTATAAACAATAAAAAGCAATACAGTGAAATCCCGATATAACGAATGACATATTGTCGGGCCCATTCGTTATACTGAAATACTCGTTATATCGCAACAATTTTTTGTATGCATTTGTTGCATTTTTAAAATTTTTAAGATTACTAAAAATTTATAAAACGATTGCAATAATAATACACGCTTAAAGTTCAGAAACCAAATTTTTTTTTTTTAATTTTTTTTTTCTATATTTTGTTGCCAATTATTCGTTACATTTTCAGAAATACGTCATATGGAGTTTTCGTTATACCGAGTATTCGTTATACCGGGCTTTGACTGTATATAATACCCAACAAAAAAAAATAGCTAAATCAGAGAAAAAGAAGCAATGATTTTGATTCCGGTGTAGTGAAAATTCGGATCGGAACCAATGATATTTACATAAGGGTGTTATAGGGTAGAAGTTTTCTTTTATGATTCTTATCAATTATCGGGCATTAGCCTCAATTTAACTGACACATTTGTTGTCAAAGTTTAATACTAAACGATAGTTATAAATATCAAATGTATATAAAAATATCTGTGGTTAACTTTTAACTTTAATTTTTTTTTTAAAATAAGTTACCCGTAATAGCTTTTTGTAAAAATGAACTCCTTCTAGGAAAATCAGAACTAAATGATACTTTGCACTCAAAAAAAAAAATGAACTAGAATTTAGAAATATTAACTTATTTAGAGGAAAAATTTAAATGAAAACGGCGCCAAAGACACTTTTTACCAATATTTAATAAAATTTTCCTTGAAAATAAGAAACAAATTTGACTTAAAGTTTGGTAAAAATTTCTAAATTATAGAAAAATTTTACTACTGAGAAGCAAATTTTTATTAGAAATTATTAGAAAACAGTAAAATTTCCTCCCAATTAGTTCAGACATCATCTAAAACTGTACTGTTAGTTAGGAAATGTTTCCTTGGTTTTAAGAAAAATTTTATTTTATTTAAGTTCATTAGATAATTTTTTTTACTAAAAACTAGGACTTAACTCCCTAAAAATAAGAATATATTTTCTAACATCAAGTTAAAAAGCACTTCTTTTAAGTGGAAATTATCCTTATCCTCTGCTTCTATGGGAAAGGTAATATATTTTACCATATATTTTAAACTACTTTACACTCATTGAATAGGTATTTTCCCACTTTCGGAGGACTTCCGCTTTGTGAGGACACTGCTCTTAACAAGCTTTTTGCTATACAATTTTGCCCTAAAATTAAATTGAATTATACTAAATTCATGTGTTTAAGATATAAATTAAATTTCATTAGCAAAAAGGTAAACAAATTAAAAAAATGTACTGCACAAAATCAGATCCTTTTCGTAGTTAATTAACGGTTCTGCTTGAGAGAACTACAAAAAGGGACGCCCTACGTGACACACTGCATCTATGGCTAAGGTACACTGGGGGTCCTTTGTCTTCTTAAATTAATTAATTTAAGGAAATTGTTGCAAAAATACAATATATCACAGTAACATTTCTTGTTATTATTCAAAAATGGAAAAGTCGATATGTTTATTTTATGGGATTTTTAGCTTAAACTTTATTTGACATATACAAATTTAAACTTTTTAATTATTAAGTGAATAATGATAATAATAATGAATAATAATAATAATAATAATAAATGAATAATAATAAAAAAATAAATATAAAGTTTAATAAGCACTACGTCAATAATAGAAATTATACATGGCTAATGTATAAAATGTGCCTGCGATATTTTGTATTGTAGTCAACAAACAAATTTATTACATTAAAGCGCAAATTCGAAATTTTTTACCTTTTGCTAACAAAATTTTAAAATATATCTTAAACTACTTAAGTTCAATATTTAAGACTGTTAAGTTTAGAGATGGGCACGATTTTTGACTCACGCTCACGAACGATCACGAACCAAAATTAATTTCTTTTATTTAATAATATTTTTTCTTGAAAATGGGAAAACTAACTGGTTTGTTTTTAATTGATTGTTTTTTTGGAATAGAATATTAAAAATAATTTAAACGTTTTCCAACAACAAAAATCCTATACCAAATTTTAGTATTTTTTAAAAATTAGAAAACTTTTACTTATCTGAACTAAGTTGCATGAAAATTTTCCTTAGAAATACTTCATCAGTTTCTAAAATCAAGTAAATTTTTATTATTTAATAGGAAAAAATGTATTACCTTTTGTTTTTAATTGTCTGAACTGATTTTTAGAAAACAATTCTTCAAAATTAGAAAGTGGTAGACTTAAAAACTGAATTTGGAAATCGCTTTCTAAAATTTAGTTAATTTTACTACTCGCGAACAAAAAATGAACACACATTAGGTTCAAGTACTTTCTTGATTTAAGTTAGCACATTTTTTAAACTAAATGGGAGCAAATTATTTCCTTATTTTTTTTTTTGAACTAAACTTAATTTTATTACATTTGAGTATGCAAATTTCTTAAAACTAAGATGTTTTTTCTTAATATTAATAAATTTTTATTTAATTGACTTTTTTTTCCTAAAATCAAGAAATATTACTTAGGAAAAATATGAACTATTTCTGAGTATATAAACTATTTCGTTTTTCCTCAAACTTAGGAATTTTTATTCATTTTAAGAAAATTTTTCTAAGTTTTAATAAAATTTGACTTAAATTGAGGACAATTTATAAACTATTTTGAAGGAAATTTTTGATTGCATTTTAGTTCATGTCTGTTTTTTTTTTGGTGTACTATTGGCGTCTTTAGCAGCTTTTGGTTAAAACGTAACCCTACGGGAAATGGCCAGTCACTGGGTTGGTCACGTGACCTGGAAATAGTTCTCTTATATGAAAGTAACCCTGTAACTTTAACATGGGCTTGTCACAGGAGGTGGCAATTACTACCTTTTAAGCTACTTGCGATGTATATTGCTGACCTTGAGCGGGTGGGTGGGTGCGTGGGAGGTTGAGAAGGAGGTAGGGGGTAATTGATTTATCTATTATTTTTTTTCTCTCTTTGTAATATTGAGTTTATTCTTATAACTTTGTTTCATAAATTTCTGTAAAGTTGTTGTTCAGGTAAATGACCAACGGACGAAAATTGGTTAAATTTATACGCGAATAAAATATTGTCAATTCTATGAAATGTTAATTATCCGTTTATCTATAACACTCATATATATAAAATAGTAGAAATATTATTGTATATTTTGAGGTAGATTTTACAAAGGAACTATCAGAATAACTTCCATTAGTTTTAGTTGGATGTATGGTAGAGGGGGAAACATTAAAGAAAAAAATTCGATTAAATTAAAGTTAAGCTAAACTCTGGTTAACAAATTTCTATTTAATTTTAAAAATTTTGTAAAAAATTTGCAAAGAAATTGTAAATGCTTTTATCTCACTTTATTTAGTTTAAAATTTATTTAGTACATTCGCACAAGACCTTAGAAACTAAAAATTTGTTTCAAAGTTGTTCGATACTTTTTTGGTTTAAACTGCATTTATAATAAAACAACATTTTCGTTGACGACCAATTTGTACCTAGTACTTTCAATTATTCTGACACACGGCTTTTTCTTGATAAAAAACAAACAACAAGAGATTTTTTAATCTTTTCTTTTTATTTTGGTTTTTCAAATATTGAAGAATATAACAAAAAAAAAAAATTATTCAAAATGGCCGCCATTTGCCTTTCAACACGACCGAAGTCTGACCGGCCAATCGTCTATTGCAGTACGCACGACCTCGATGGGGAAATTGTCCACTGCGCGGATAAGTGCACGCTTAAGCGATTCCAAATTTTTGTGGTGAGTAGTGCAGACCATGCCTTCTAAAACGGACCACAATTTATAGTCTAAAGGATTCAGGTCTGGACTACCCGATGGCCAATCATCCGTAGAAATAAAGTTTGGTAAATTGTTTTTTAACCAGTCTTGAGTGGTTTTTGCCTTATGGGCTGGGGCAGAGTCCTGTTGAAAGGTCCACGGCTCGTTTTTGAACAATGTGCTATTTAATGGCTTCACAACCTTTTCTAAAACATCAGATTGGTACACCTTTGCCGAAGTTTTAACACCTTTTTCGCAGAAATGAAGCTTGGTGACCCCATCATAGGCGACTCCCCACCATACCATCACAGAAGCTGGATGGTGACCTCTCTGAACTCTAGGAACCAATTCATTTGCTTGCAGAGATGACTTAGCATAGACTCGTATCATTTTATTTATTGAACGACTCCTCCACAGTAAAAATTTTCTCGTCAGTAAACATAATTTTTCTGTGGCGGTTTTTGGCGTACTGGCGAATCGATGGTTTTGCTTCCGTTTCTGCTTTAACGCCGCCGTAAGTAGATGCCCCGTGTGTCTTTTGTAAGCCCGAAGTCCCAAGTCATATTTAATGGTGCGAGAAATGGATACCTTCGATATATTCATCTCCCGCGACATTATTTGCTGCTTTCGGAGTGGATTTCGATAAATTCGATTCTGTACAGCTTTAACGGCTCTGGGAGTTCGCACAGAGCGCGGACGACCAGATCTCGGACTGCTACTCCACCAGTATCCCCAAACAGTTTCACAGCACGATAAACAAAACTACGACTAACCCCGAGCGGCTGCAATGTTCGATAAATGTCTCCAGTTTCCATTCCACATTTTTTTAGGTCAATTCCGACAATACGGTTTTCAATATCTCCCCATTCCATAATTTAAAGTAACGCACGACAAAAACTTTTTACACAAAAATTAAGTTTAAATGATAGTTGTCAAAAAACTGTCAACGTAACGAGAGTATGTTCAGTGGATTTCTTACAGTGGGGGCGACTAACATTGTGTCAGTAATTATGAAAGTACTAGGTATATAATTTTTGGGAATAAACATAAACATAACACAAAGTCTAAAAACGCTGATATTTTTCATGCCATTTTTTTAGTTTATTCCAATTTCGGGTAGAGTTGTTCCAAGTAAGATTTTTTATTGATTTAAATAAGCTTTTATTCAAAATTCTGGTAAGAATTTCAAAAATATTTATATAAAACAAATGCACTTTGTTAATGCACTTATTACTAATAATATTGTTTGAGTGTAGGTTTCGTGCAAAACAAGTAGTTAGTGCCTACTTGAATTTAAAAATATTCTATTGGTGTATTTAAAGAAAATTAACGAGTGCTTACATTGTAAGCAAATTAATTGAAAACAATGCAAATTTTTTTTTTTTGGAACATTTAAAATCACAACAGTGTTGCCAATTTTGGCATTTAAACCGATCAATTTAGATAGCAGCATGTGATAACTTGAGGTCTTGGCTAGATAAATGAATTAAAAAATAATAACACTTAGGGGCCCGTTCAGACCTTGAAAAAGATAAATCTTTATTGAATTAATTCGCGAAAAAAATAATTCTTTTTGTAAATCTGCGAGATGATTCATTATTTTTTAAATCAGATTTAAAACCATAGTTGATAAAACAATTTCATTCAAATCTTTTTTGATTCAATTGAATTAAATCATTTCCAGCATAATTATTTTTAATTCGCGAATTAAAAAAAGATTGAATTGTTTGCGAATTAAAACAAAATAAAAAAAAACTACAAATCTTGCTTAGTTTTCTAGATATTCATATAAATTGATAAAAAATAGTCACCCTGTGTCGAAGGGTAACATTTGTTGAGGTTTTCAAAAATTTTGTCCGCTTCCTAGACATTTGCCATTTTATAAAATGCCTATTTATTAAAATGGTTGGTATCTCGAAATATTTACTCTAGTAGATTATTAATATACTGCGATAATAAAAGTGGGCCAGGTCAGGAAGACATTCAGTCTCCAGACAGGAGACTGTTTTATAAAAATTCCATTAAATCCTTTGGGATTAAAATTTAATTAATCGTGATTTAAAAAAATTATTTTAATTCACGAATACAATCATATTTGAAAATTGATTTGATTCTTTGAAAATATTTCTTTTCAATAGTTGTTGTATATTTTTGAATTTAAAAATACCTAAATATTCATTTTTGGCCTTTGTATATTTGCATATATTTAGTTAAAATACACTAAAAAAAAAAGACATGAACTAAAATGTTATCCAAAATTTCCTTCAAAATAGTTTAAAAATTGTCCTTAATTTAAGTAAAATTTTACTTAAACTTAGAAAAATTTTCTTAAAAAGAATAAAAATTCCTAAGTTTAAGGAAAAACGAAATAGTTTATATACTGAGAAATAGTTCATATTTTTCCTAAGTAATACTTCTTGATTTTAGGAAAAAAAAACAAGTAAATTAAATGAAAATTTATTAATTTTAAGAAAAAACATCTTAGTTTTAAGAAAACTGCATACTCAAATGTAATAAAATTAAGTTTAGTTCAAAATAAAAATTAAGAAAATAATTTACTCCCATTAGTTCCAAAAATGTGTCTAACTTAAATCAAGAAAGTGCTTGAACTTAATGTGTGTTCATTTTTTGTTCGCGAGTAGTAAAATTAACTAAATTTTAGAAAGCCATTTCCAAATTCAGTTTTTAAGTATACCACTTTATAATTTTGAAGAATTGTTTTCTAAAAATTAGTTCAGACAAATACAAAAAGTAATAAATTTTTTCTTATGTAATAATAAAAATTTACTTGATTTTAGAAACTGATGAACTATTTCTAAGGAAAATTTTCTTGCAACTTAGTTCAGATAAATTTTAAAAATGTTAATAAAATATTCTTTTTTTTTTTCAAGTAAAAATTTTCTAATTTTTGAAAAATAATAAAATTTGGTATAAGATTTTTTTGTGGGAAAACGCTTAAATTATTTTCTATTCCAAAAAAAATCAATCAATTAAAAACAAACCAGTTAATTTTCCTAATTTAAAAAAATTATCGTGCATGATTGTAATTATTGGTTCGTGATCGTGCGTGAGCGTGAGTCAAAAATCTCTCACGTGCCCATCTCTAATCTTAACTGTCTTAAATATTGAACTTAAAATAGTTTCAAATATATTTTAAAATTTTGCCAACAAAAGGTAAAAATTTCGAATTTGCGCTTCTATGGAATAATTTTGTTTGCTGACTACAATACAAAATATCGCAAGCACATTTTATACATTACGTCATAAAGGCTTTCCTATAATTGACGTTGCGCCTATTAAACTTTATATTTATCGAAGGCATTAAAACTTTTTGTTCACTTTATTATAAAAAAAGTTTAAATTCTGTATATGTCAATTAATTAATTAATTAAGCTAAAATTGTCATAAAATAAAGTTATGACATTTTTCCGTTTTCCAATAATAAGAAATACAATTTTGATTTATTGTATTTTTGCAACAATTTCCTCAAATTAGTTAATTTAATAAGGCAAAGGACGCCCAGTGTTCCTTAGCTGTATGTCACTTACGGTGTCCCTTTTTGTAGTTCTCTCAAGCAGAACCGTTAATTAACTACGAAAAGGATCTGACTTTGTCACAATTTATTACGTTTCAGGATATCCTGCAGTACATTATTTTAATGTGTTTACCTTTTTACTAGTGAAATTTAATTTTTATATTAAATACATGAGTAAATATAAGTATATGTTTCTTCGACCTTTTTGTTGTAACTTTAAAAAATAAATTGTCAAGCTCGAGGTCAATAAATATTTTATTATATTATTTATTTTTCAATATTTCCTCATCCATTGGATGACATCTTCATAAAAAAACTTAAAAAAATAAAATATATAAACTATATGAATAAAAATATTAATCAATATAATAATAACAATAATCACATAACTATACGAAATATAACAACAATCACTGTACATAAAACAGTAATACATAAACAACAAAAACTTACAAGCAAACGAGTAACAATATTCAAAATGTAACTTAACGCATTAACAACTTCTATTGTACTAGTTGATTTTATTTTATTTTACTTATTATATGCCGATAGCTTTGGGCACAATTAGTGACGTCACTCTTAAAGTTTATTCTTTGTTGTTGTGAGATGTTTACTATATGAAGCATTTCTAGAGTTAGTCTTTTGTTTTATTTGTCTTCTATTTGTAATATTTTAACATTTTCTAAGTCTGGAAAATGTCCTCTCTCTGCACAGTGGGCCGCAAGTGCTGTTTTCTGTACAGTAGAATTATTTCTAAGTTTTATATCTGATTTGTGTCCAGCTAATCTCGTTCTTAATTTATTTTTAGTTGTTCCGATATATACTTGATCGCATATATTACCATTTTTGCCATTACATTTTATCTTATATACCAAATTAGATTTATCCATTACGTCAATTTTACTTTTCGTGTTTGAAAACAGTTGTCTCACAGTATTTCTGGTGGTAAAAGCTATTTTATAATTTTCTCGGTCGTACAATCCTGACTTTTCAACCCTTTCCGATATTTTAGGTACATACGTCATCGATTTATATATTGTCAGAGTTTCTTTTGGTATAATTTTTCCTTGTCTCTCATTAATTTTAATAATATTTCCTATAATGTTGTCAGGGAAAGAGTTTGTTCTTAAAATGTCCTTAATTCTCATACGATTTTCCTTATGAAATTGTTCGTCACTTATCCTCATCACTCTCTGTACGAAGTTAATGGCCGTGTTCATAATGACGTTTTTAGGTTGGCATGAATAGAAATTGACAATTCTACCGGAAGACATTGGCTTCTGGTACCAATCAATTTTTAATTTATTTCCACTCCTAATAACAATTGTATCCAAATATGGCAGTCTTCCGTTTTCTTCCTCTTCGATGGTGAATTTTATTCTAGGGTGAAAATTATTGAATTCTTTAAGCGTCTCTTCTATTGCACATTCATTTATTATTCCAAAAAGGTCGTCAACATATTTCGTCAAAACCCGTGGCTTCTGTTTTAATTTTCCCACGCATTCCTTCAAAAGTTGTTCCATTACTATATCTGCCACTATTGGGGAAGCTGGAGATCCCATGGGCAGTCCTCTAATGTGTGTATAGATCTTGTCCTTATATTTGAAATATCTATTGTCCTTAATACAGAATTTTAATATTTTAACGAATAACTCCTTTGAGATCTTAGTACATTGTCCTATTTCCTCCCATTTTCTCATTATAACCTCTATCGCATATTCCACTGGAATACTTGGAAATAATGATATTACGTCAAATGACATTATCCTTTCGTCGTCAGCTATTGTACTATTATTAATCCTATCTCTAAATTGCACAGCATCCCTTACATTAAACTCTGATTTTTCTGTAAGTTTCTCCAAAATGTTGGATAGAAACTTACATAACCCAAAAGACGGGGAGTTTACCGATGAACAAATTGGTCTAAGAGGAAAATTGTCCTTATGGATTTTGGGTAGTCCATATATTCTTGGAGCCAGTGCTGAGTCATTTTTCAGCCTCTTCTTCTCCATCACAGATATTACATTGCACTTATATAGTTCCTCAACCAATTCATTATTTCTCCTTTGTAAAGATGAAGTGGGATCTTTATTCAATCTTTTATAGGTCATCATATCATTCAAAATATTATTCATTCTCTTCTCATAGTCTATTCTTTCCATAGCCACTGTAATGTTACCTTTGTCAGCATTTAATATTAATATGTTTCTGTTTTTCTTTAAAAATGTTTTTGTCTGTCCCACTGTGCCGTGTACAAAACGTTCTCTCTTATCCATTGTATTCCTGTTTAAGTGGTTCTTAACGATAGATGTGAACTTTGTCCTTCCCATCTCTTGTCTTTCTTCATCCTTTAAAGTTCGTACGAGGTCTTCTCCATCGGCAATATATTTAAACATGGGAAAATCACACTTTGCCGTCGGTAGTGCGTGTTTTGGACCCAAAGAAAGGAGCCATTGTACATCATTAGGAATATTAATTGCTGTCTTGTTCACAAACCACTTATTATTGTAGACTATATATAAATACATGAGTTTAGTATAATTCAATTTATTTTATAGACAAATGTATAGCAAAAAGCTTTTTAAGAGCAGTGTCCTCACAAAGAGGAAGTCCTCCGAATGTGGGAAAATACTTACACAATGAGTGTAAAGTACTTTAAAATATATTACCTTTATTTATGAGAAAATTTTTTTTCAAATTTAAGCATAATGTTCACTTAAAAAAAGTTCTATTTAACTTGATGTTAGAAAATATTTTCTTATTTTTAGGGAGTTAAATCCTAGTTTTTATTAAAAAAAATTTATCTACTGAACTTAAGTAAAATAAAATTTTTCTTAAAACCAAGGAAACATTTCCTTACTCAGAGTAAAATTTTTATATGATTTATGAACCAATTAGGAGGAAATTTTACTGTTTTCTAATAAAAATTTGTCTATAATTCAGATATTTTGACCAAATTTTAAGTGAAATTTGTTTCTTAATTTCAAGAAAAATTTTATTAAATATTGGTAAAAAGTGTCTTTGGCGACGTTTTCATTTCAATTTTTCCTCCAAAAATGTTAATATTTATAAATTCAATTTCATTTTTTTTTTCAGTGTATAAATTGAAATATTTTAATTCACGAATAAAATCAAAATTGATTTGATTCTTTGATTTAAAATTGAATTATTCAAATTGAATTATTTCTTATGATTTATAAAAAGTATTTTTTAAATCAACTTGATTCTTCTAATAAGATAAAGATTAAATTATGGTAGTTAATAATTATTATTTATTTATTTAATCAATGTTACACAAAAACCGAGCCCAGAGGGCCATATATGGTTTAAAAATACAACTCAAACATACTACGGTTGCGGGATCGATTCCTTGCGAAGGCACCATTTAGAAAAAATGTAATGTGTGATTTTTCTCGTCCTCATAAATATCGCAACGTCCTCTTTCTGTCTTTTGATCAAACTTAACCCCACCGAAGTAAAATAACAAAACAGGGCTATTAAATAAAAAAAGCTTCAACAATTTTCGCCAACTCCCTATCAGATGGTGAGCAACAAGTGTTCTAAGATTTATCATCTCGCGCAATTACAGCGTTGCCATATTTAAAGTCTTTCAACCTTTACCAACGTTCATTTCTTCTCTATCCCCTTTCCAAAGAAAGCAACACATTACGATTAATAAGTAGGAAAAAATTCCTGAGTGTTGCTTCTCTTAAAAAATTTAAATCAGATTTGAAAATTTATTTAAGGAATTATGTTTTTAAAGGTCTGGGCCAGTTATTATAACACTTGCCTTTATTGTACGTCTAAGTTAAATGTAAATTTATCCAAAGGGAGCAAAAAAGAGACCTTTAACTATTTTTGGTTTTAAAATAAAATGAAATTTTTTGAAAATAAAAAAATACAAATTTTTGTTGGCAAAAATTTAAAATGTCAACGCCTTGCATAGAAATAATACAAACAACAAGGAACCGCTTAAAAACTACACTACAGAGCAGAAAATATGGCAACTTCAAATGCATTGGAATTTATAATAATGGGCCTTATTGGTGTAGGGTTGCTACATAAATTTTTAAAAATAAATTTTTTACATTTTTATGGTACTTTTTTAAAAAATTGTTTAAATATGGAAAGAAGAGAAGTTTTATAAAATTAGTGTGTCCATTTTGTTTAGGACATTTAGGATTAAGGTACAGTGTCAGCATTTAATGTAAAATCAAGAAATTTATGAACTTGCAAAAACTTTAATATGCTAAAAGTTATAACTTGCATTATTCAAATTTCATTCTCATTCAACATTTATTATTCATTTAGTCAAATGTTATTTTGCAGCAAATCATAAAAAAATAATAGAACAGTACGGTATCTGGTTTGATCTGAAAGGTGATCACAGAACTAACGCAAAAGAACATGTCATGACCTTTAAACGGGTCATGTGGTAGGTACTTTAGGAACCGGTCCTCTTTTCACCTATCTCGTAATATGTATTTTTAGAACCGGTACAGTTTTCCCCTATCACGGGACAGGTCCCAATTCTCAATTGACCCCTTTTTTCCCGCAGGGAAGCTATCAAATAAAAATTAAAAATAAAAAAATTCATAAATCTTTATATCTTTTATTTTTAATACAAGTTGTACACTAGACCGTACCACCTTACAGGCAAAAAAAAAAAGTTTACCGTACACCCTCAAATATAAAGTATTTTAACAAGAAAATTTCGAAAATGTTTTTTTTTTTTTGGCCGAACGTAGGGGTCGCCATTTTATATTTTTCTTTATATCTTCGCCATTTACCGTCGGATCCTAAAGCGTTGTATATCAATGTTTTTTGTCTCGCGGAGACCGATGTTTTCCTCGAAAGAGCCATTGACCTCAAGTAACCCGTTCTAGTATTAACCCACCAGATCGCAGTTGCTACCACCTTAATGTACTACCCTAATATTTTAAAATGAAAGCTCGCAAAAAAGCAATAAACTTTTGCTGGGAAAGTATTCCAATAATTCCAGCGGAACTATTATTTTATTTTTTTTTTAATTTTTTATGTTGCCGAATGTAGGGCATTTTTAATTTTTTTGTCATATCTTCTGTATTTACAGTCGGATCTTAAAGTGTTATATATCAATGTTTTTGTCGCAATGATACCAATTTGTTACATTAAAAATCATTGACCTCAAGCACCCTTTTATACTACTTGAGGGGTTACACCTACGTAAAAAGCCTATTTATAAAAACTTCCTTTTTTATTTTCTTTATTTACGGAGATGTGTTAACAAAGATTGGTTTTCACCAGATTTATGAAGGAGTACAAAAAAATATTTGTTTTACACAAAGTTTTACAAAATGATAGTATATTTACAATAGAGGTCTACGGCAGGCAGCATTAGTTAATCAATTTTTGGTGGATTTTTCTGAAATTTATAATGCATATGGAAAACTAAATTATCTATGGATGCGCGTAGGAGTTTTGGATAGGTCAAATACTTTTTGACTTAGAGCTGTTTCTTTACGAGTATAAAAAATAGATATTTTGACTTTAACACTTCGCTGTTTTGTCAAAAATTAATATACCCAAAAACTCGTACGCTTTTCTTTAGATAATTTAGTTTTCTATTTAAAGTGTATGTTTCAGAGCTATCCATCTAAAATTGGTTAAATTATGCTGAGTGCCGTGGATCACTTATAAAATAACACACATTTTAATCGATCATATTTTGACGGGATTGAAGTTGGCTGTATTATTTGAGTCAAGAGAACTTCAATATGGACTTCTTAATAGCTATTAGTTGCGATGGAACTCCTACCAACACTGGCTACAAAAATGGAGTCATTGTAAGAATGGAACGCCATTTACAGAGACCTTTGCAATGGTTCGTATGCCTATAATTTAACCAAATTATCTAAAGAAAAGCGTGTGAGTTTTTGGGTTTATTGCTTTTTTGCGAGCTTTCATTTTAAAATATTAGGGTCGTTCATTAAGGTGGTAGCAACTGAGATCTGGTGGGTTAATACTAGAACGGGTTACTTGAGGTCAATGGCTCCTTCGAGGAAAACATCGGTCTCCGCGAGACAAACAACATTGATATACAACACTTTAAGATCCGACGGTAAATGGCGAAGATATAAAGAAAAATATAAAATGGCGACCCCTACGTTCGGCCAAAAAAAAAAACATTTTCGAAATTTTCTTGTTAAAATACTTTATATTTGAGGGTGTACGGTGAACTTTTCTTTTGAGGTACGGTATATTGTACACCCTTAAAAAAAGCTGCCCTTTATTTAAATTGGCGTGAAATTAAATTCTGTTTGAAACCCGTACAACTTACTATGTACATTTTTTAATTAAAATTTATATTTTTATTATTTGATAATGTAATGTAATTGTCTGAATTTTAATTAATTTTTTTTTTAATTGTGCTTTCTGTATTTTAATAACGTTTTTTTAATTTAAAAATTATTTTTAATTTCGTTTTACATTTGGTTTCTCAATTTTGAGTTACCCTTCAGGGTATGATGAATCAATTGACCTCAATGGACCTATCCAGTGACCGATCACCTAAAGGAAACCACACATTACCAAATAATGGGTAAAGTAATGTATAGCAATAGGGGCCGATGGATTACTTTACACCTTACTTCATTGATTAATTTTATAGGCGATGAGCCTCAAAGTAATGTATATGTATACCCATTACTTAAGAGGTGATAATGTAAAGGATTATTTATATGGTTACGAGAATGGAAGAAGTAATGTGTCTAAAAATAGATTTTTAAAAAAGAGGATTTTTTATTAAAAAAATTATTACAAATATTTTATTTAAAATATTTGTAATTAAAAATAATGTGGTCATGATGGAAATCGAACCAGGCAACTCTGGTTGCCAGCCAAGAACTCTACCCATTGAGCTATCGACACATATAGTATTTGATTGCTTTAAACTTAAATGAATTGTTGCGCTTCGTTTTTTCGCTAGTGTTGTCAAAACAAACATACATTAGCCTTTTGCTTACAAAAAAACACAAAGTAATGTATCTAAAAATAGATTTTCAAAAATATTTCAATTATTACTTTACATTTATAAATCATATATCACGTAATCAATAACTTATTACTTTATGCTTGCAAATAATGAAAAAGGTAACGAGCTATCATTACAAGGTAACGCATGAGAATATCGCACCCATTACCAAAGTTTTGCTTGGATGTGAATGTTTTTGTAATTTTATAATTTTTGTTATCATTTTCCATATAACAAAACACAGTGCATTCTAGTGGACATTAAAATCATAGCATACTTTAAGGCTCATAATTTACAAAAGTACTTAAATTTACCTACAGTCTGTTCGTTTACTTGACATTTTTGCAATTTTTACCACAATTGGAAAATTTTGTTTACTCTTTGTAGAGAAATTTTGTTTTTAAGTCGGTTAACACATATTAAAAGAAAAGTAGCAGCTCTTTATATATAACAACAACAATTTAAAATTAATCAACTGAAAAAGTTAAGGGTGGGATGGTAGAAGAGACAAAATAAATAAAAACATGCCAACTTATTAGCGGCTCAATCTCACATTAAGTCGGTTTGAAAAGGGGAATAGAAATGGTCTGTTTTTAGCGTTCTTTAATACTTTTTAACATTTATCAGTAGGGGATTGGGAATACAATTTAATAATGTCGATTTAGACAACAGATGGCCAAACTATCACATAAGGTTTGTGTCAATAATAACAAATATGGTATTTTGGAAGGTAAACATATGTCATTATAATTCAGTATTCGGCAGACCCCAAAGTGTAAACACACATTTTTGTTCAATCGCTATAATAATGACGAATTTTGTGCCTAAAAAAAGATGTTATGCGGGGGTCTAATAACATTCTTTCATTTGAAGAAATGCCTGCTGAAAGTTATTGATTGTTCATAGAAGCTTGCGGTCAACATGCACCAAGTTAAAAAACTTGTGAGAACGATGGTTTGCACAATTGAAAAGTGGTGATTTAGACACAGAAGACAAGGAGAGGCCTGGTCAGTCGAAAAACTATGAATATGAGGAATTAGAAGCATTACTCGACGAAGATTGTTGTCACACGCAAGAAGAACTTGCATTATCATTGGGTGTCACACAACAAGCCATTAGGATTCATTCAAAAGCAATGAAATTGGGTCCCATATGAATTGAAGCCGAGAGACGTTGTCGGAAATGCTGCTTGAACGCTACAAAAATAAGTCATTTTTGCATCGTATTGTTACTGGTGATGAAAAATGGATACATAACGATAACCCCAAGCGCAAAAAGTCATATGTAAAGCCCGGCAAACCAGCCAAATCAACGCCGAAGCCAAGGTAATGCTATGTATTTGGTGGGATCAGAAGGGTGTTTCGTATTATAAGCTCTTGAAATCGGGTCAAACGATCACGGGGGACCTGTACCGAACACAATTGATTCGTTTAAAGAGAGCAATCAACGAAAAACGAACAGAATATTTGATCAGACACGAGGCCATAATCTTCTATCATGACAACACTCGGCCACATGTTGCAATACCGGTCAAAAACTATTTGGAAAACAGTGGATAGGAAGTTTCGGCTCACCCGCTTTATAGTCCAGACCTTCTACCATTTGTTTTGATCGATGCAGAACACCCTTACTGGAATACGCTTCACCTCAGAACAGAGTATCAGGAATTAGCTTGTTTCATTCATTACCTCAAAACCGGAGCAGTTCTTTTGGCACGGAATGCATATGCTACAAGAAAGATGGGAAAAAGTAGTGGCTAACGATGGACAATAATTTGAATAATGTATCAATTCATGTTGTAATTATAATTAATGTATTTTTCAAGCAAAGAAATCGATATTATTAACTTGTATACTCAATATATAAAATTTAGACATTTTCGAAAATAATTTAGTTTTCTCTCCTCCACGAGGTGTTTGTATACCTACTTTTTAGGTACCTACGTATTAAATACGCATTTTATTCTTAAATTTTACTTCAGTCGCATATTTTTTAAAACAAAATTTATTCCAGTAAATTGATCGGGTTTTACATATAAAAAATGATTTTTCACGATAATAAATTTCAATTGAAAATTTAGTACAATTTATATTCACGCAAATTGTGTATCTAAGACTATTAGTTTTCTAGAGAAAGGGTGACATTTTGGGCTAATTGTGATTGCGTCTTTGTTTTTATATTTTTTTTTTGACTTTTAAAAAGCATCTTGATTTTCAGAATATTATGATATTTGAAGTCACTCTGTGTTTATAAAGGACGATCTACAGGTAGTCAATCTTTGTCAAAAAAAAAACTTTATCAGCAATTTTTTACAGGAGAAGATGTGTTTGAATTTTAGATATCTGGTATTGAGAGCAATCTTTGAAATTAATATTAAATAGTGCACGATTGACTTTAAAAAAAATGTACCAATTAGGGCCATTAATATCAACTTGTAATTAATGTTTCACATGTGCACAAAGGCAAACAATAATACAAATACCGCTACTGATGAGTTGTAGCGCTTTATGATTTACTGACAGTCAAAAAAAAAAGACATGAAATAAACTGTAATCAAAAATTTCCTTCAAAATAGTTTATAAATTGTCCTCAATTTAAGTAAAAATTTTATTAAAACTTAGAAAAATTTTCTTAAAAAGAATAAAAAGTCCTAAGTTTGAGGAAAAACGATATAGTTTATATAGAATTAGTTCATATTTTTCCTAAGTAATATTTCTTGATTTTAGAAAAAAAACAAGTAAGAGCGGGTAAATTCGGCTATGCCGAATCTTATATACCCTTCACCATGGTTGGGAAAAAAGTGAAGTTTATATATGGACATATATGGAATGGACAGATTTATATACGGACGCCTTTAAGAGGAAATTAACCATTTAGTTTGGTGATAAAACTTGGACTCGGGAAGATTTATGGTTCAAGAAAATAGGTATTTAAAAAAAATTATATTTTGGGCATAACTTTTTTGTATCTGAACCGATATTTCCGAGTTTTTTCAGCAAATATGTTATACTAAAGATTTTCGATCTTTTGCTATATAAGACGTATCCATAGTGTTTGTTGTTTGTGTATAAAAGGTGAAGATGGAAAAGAAAAGAATTTCAACAAATCGTTAAAAGAAATCACTAGAACTGCATGTGTTTTATTTCTACAAAAACGTTTGATTTAGCTGGTAAATTTGCATTTGGGATTTTATTTCGCTTTTTTATTACAAAATATTTTTAATTTCTTAAAAATGGTTTAAAAATCTGTTTATAAATTCTTTTAAATCGGAGCAAAAAATAGAAATTAAACCGTTTGTATTTTGTTTGTATCAGAGGGTTTTTATACAAATTTTGATGTTTTTAGCCCATTTATGAATTATTTAATTATTAATATAAAATTTTATTTAATGTTAAAAAAAACAAAAAATAAAAAAGTCTTAAGAAAATAAAAAAAAAATGTACAAAAAAAAGTTTAATTGTGTCTTGAGTAGGATTCGAACTCGCGTTCTTAGAGAAAAAAAGTATTTGTGACATAGCGTTTAGACAACTCAGCTATGAAGGCCATATGGAATCATCGTTTATAGAGTTAAATGAACAGTTTTTGTTCAATAGGGATTTGTTTGGTTTTTATTTAAATGACAAATCTTTGTATGTGTTTGTTGTTTGTGTATAAAAGGTGAAAAGGTGAAAAAAAAAAGAAATTGATGTGTTTGTTATGCGTAATATTCAACATACATATAAAAGCAAAGGAATTTTACGGAAAAAAATAGAGGTAGTCCTGGTTTTTTGCTAATATCTCAGCCATTTATCAACCGATCTGGCTGATTTTTAATAGCAAGCAGAAATGGATCACATTTAACAGAAATATATAACAATCAAGTCCTCATCATGTCTGTGGTCTTCGGAAAACCCATTTTAACACACAGACGGACAGACGGACATCGTTAAATCAACTTCGCTCTTCATAAGGACCCATAATATATATACTTTATAGGGTCTAAGATCAATATTGCAGAAATTACAAACGGAATGACAAACTTATATATACCCTTCCACCTGTTGTGAAGGGTATAACAAGTCAATTAAATAAAAATTTATTAATTTTAAGAAAAAACATCTTAGTTTTCAGAAAATTGCATACTCAAATGTAATAAAATTAAGGTTAATTCAAAAAAATTAAGAACATAATTTACTCCAATTTAGTTCAAAAAATGTGTCTTTAAATCGAGAATGTACTTGAACTTAATGTGTGTTAATTTTTTGTTCGCGAGTAGTAAAATGAACTAAATTTTAGAAATCCATTTCCAAATTCAGTTTTTAAGTATACCACTTTATAATTTTGCAGAATTGTTTGATAAAAATTAGTTCTAAGCTAATACATTTTTTCCTACTTAATAATAAATATTTACTTGATTTTAGAAACTGATAAACTATTTCTAAGGAAAATATATTGCCTTTACCATAGAAGCTGGATAAGGATGATTTTGACTTAACAGAAGTGCTATTTAACTTGTTGTTAGAAAATATTTTCTTATTTTTATGGAGTTAAGTCCTTGTTTTCAGTAAAAAAAAATTATCTAATGAACTTAAATAAAATAAAATTTTTCTTAAAACCAAGGAAACATTTCCTAACTAACAGTACAATTTTGGATAATGTATGAACTAATTAGGAGGAAATTTTACTGTTTTCTAATAAAAATTTACTTCTCAGTAGTAAAATTTTTCTATAATTTAGAAATTTTGACCAAATTTTAAGTAAAATTTGTTTCTTAATTTCAAGGAAAATTTTATTAAATATAGGTAAAAAGTATCTTTGGCGCCGTTTTTATTTAAATTTTTCCTCTAAAAAAGTTAATTTTTCTAAATTCTAGTTCATTTTTTAGTGTAATATGATAATATGTTTTTTAAAAAGATTGATCAGTTGTTTGCAATGAGAGAATCCAAATAAAACTATTACTATTATTCTTTAAATAAAATCACAGAAGCTTTAAATTTTTACGCTAACAAAATAAGGTAGCGCTACCTCAACATCTAATCAAATCGTTCACCAGATTGTTGAGTAACAGTGTAGTAGCATTTGACTGTCTGTTAAACATGCCCAATGTTTATGTCTGTCTGTCTATCTATCCCCTCGATATTAGTACAATTCAGGGATGGAAAACATGGTACAATTGTACTTTTTTTTGGTACACCTAAAAGAGTTTGTAAGTTAAAATAACTGAAAATATCATTTAAAAGAAATGATATTTCATTTAAAAACCGGTCTACTTAATTTTCATTTAAATAAATGCCATTTGTTATTTATTTTTAAATGTTGATTAATCAACTGACACATCCGTAAGAAACAACTGATATAATCAGTTAAAATAAATGTCAAAATTTTACCCACCAATCCTTAAAAAATAAATGTTTTTTTCATTTATTTGAAATTATTTCCGTTTTTGTATTTTTTGTTTTTGTTTTTTTTTTAATATACTCGTACAATACAAAATGTATGTATGCATATGAAGCTATAAACACTTTTTGTGTGAATGTATTTGTGTATGTATGTGTGTTTATGAAGTTCTTGTAATTTGTATTGAAAAATTTTTTATATATACAACCAATTTAAATAAAAAAACAAATTGAAATTTTTTGAATATTTTTTTTTGAAACAGACAGCAAACAAAATTTAAATTTGTAATAACTGTTACGGACACTAATAAACCACAAGTTTCCGTTTTGTGGGTAAATTTTTATTCAATTTCAAACAAATGAAAAAAATAAATGAAACTGAAAAAAATCGGTAAATGATAGTAAATTATTTCGAATAAATGTATAAAAAAGTTAATATAGATATTTCTTTGAAAAATAAATGTATTTTCCTTTATTTTTAAATGGAACGGAAAACTTTTTTATTAAACTACAAACAGTTAACTACATAATATTCTGAGTGTACATTTTTACCTTGGTTGGTACCGTGGTACTACCGCGGCTCAATTAGTACAATTTGTAATTTTTTCAATTTATAAATTGATAAAACAACATAACATAAAGTCGACTTTTTTTAAAAGCAACTTTAAATTAAAACCTGTTTTTATTTATTCAGCTACTATAGTAAAAAATAAAGTCAGTTTTAAGTTGAACCGGCTCTAAATTGTTGTCACCTCAAATCTACCAAATGTTTGCATACACATTGTACTAAAATATTCGGAAGTGGCAACATTGAACAGCTGATTTTAAATTACCTCTAAAAACAAAAAAAAAATAAAATAAGAAAAAAGTGTATTATTATTAAAAAGCAATTAAATGACTTTAAATTTTTTAATAGCAAATCCTGAAAAAGTTAAATTGCCTTCAAAGTTTTGTGGTAATTATACGACTGCATAGAATTAACGATTAATTTTGTTTCACCCCGTAAATTTAAATTTGTTTAAGTCTTTTTAGTGTCTAAGCATATCTGACTCGATACGATAAAGTTGTTAAAAAAAGCGGAAAAAGTTTTGGTACCGTGAGGATCGAAAAAGTACAATTCGTTTGTCTGGTTGGTACAATAACAGAAAACATATTTTCCTTCCCTGGTACAATTTATCATATTTTAATTTTCACTCGACTCTACAAAACTTAAACAAAAAAAAATCAATTGCGATCTTAAATTGTCGTTGGCAAACATGCGAGTATAAAATAGGCATACAAACAGACTTCTGGCAGTCAAATTGTTTTTTTTTAACTTTTTAATAATTTGATAAGAAATAACAAGAACAACCATTAAAGATCGTTTAAAAATAACTGAAAATAGTGCGCAAAATAAATAGCCAAAAAAAGAGTTATTAAAAACAACAACCAAAGAACTAGAAAACAAGTCAAATCGTTAAATTCGGCTTTATCGAATTTTTTATACCTTCAAAAAATACTGTTACGGTTAAAATGAAAAATTTAATTCATAATGTTTCGGATGTAAAAATAATTTTTATGATGAAAATATTTTTGAGGGGAAAAAATCTTTGTAATGCAAAAAATTGAGATTAAATTCAATTTTTGAAGCGAATTAAAAATATAATTCACCTTCTGATGAAAAATAAAACAGAAAAAATGTATCACTACACCTTTTGCAATTATATTTCAGAAATAGTTAATTGTATTTTAACATAGTCAATTGTATTTCAGAAATAGTCAATTGTATTTCAGAAATTGTCAATTGTATTTCAGAATAGTCAATTGTATTTCAGAATAGTCAATTGTATTTCAGAAATAGTCAATTGTATTTCAGAAATTGTCAATTGTATTTCATAAATAGTCAATTGCATTTCAGAATAGTCAATTGTATTTCAGAATAGTCAATTGTATTTCAGAATAGTCAATTGTATTTCAGAAATTGTCAATTGTGTTTCAGAAATAGTCAGTTTTAAAAATAGTCAGAAATTTTAGAAATACAAATGGAAAAGGTGTAGTAAATTTTATAAAAAAAATTTTCAAGTTTCAATTTTAGTTTCCCTTTATAAATGTAATACTTAAAATTTAGCTTAATAAATTGCTAATTGTAGAAATCGAATAAATGAAATGTTAAAAAATCGCTTAGTTGATGTTTAAGCTGATTTAAAAATTTTAACTCCAGGCTTTTGAGATAATTTTTTACCATTTTGACCCAATTTTAACCACGTATTAATAGAAAATTTTAAAAAGCGTTCGAGAGAAAAGATATATTTTTCTAGCTAAACATTTCCGTATAGAACACTAACTAAGAAATAATTCCCTTTTTTGCCGCTCGTCGTAAAAATTTCCAAAATTCCGTCCGGGTATATCTACGGCGGAAGAAGAACGGTTTGGCCTAGGTGATTAATAGCAGCCACTTGTATGCCCGTAATTTCAAGCAATAGATATCTAACAGTGCTTAGATATCTTGATTTTTGTTTGTCTGCATCTATTGCTTGAAATTACGGACAAAATTCCAAAAATTACCTCTAACATAAAATGAAGTAAGCCTATTCACCAGGGAACACATACTATAAATTTCAGGTTTCTAGCGAATGTTCCTGACGAAAATTCCAAAAAGTATCTCAGCGGGGACATATGCCATAATCTAGAGAACACATATTTTGTAGCCTGTTAATGACGCACTCTTATGATCCTCCCAGTTATTGGCCTTTCCGAATATTGCTACTCAGAAAATCTTTGTTTAAGTAAACAATGACCGACTGTTTAATCGAAGCACCATTGATGAGTTCCCTCCGATTGCGACGAGAAGGTTGATAGGGGGTGTGACAAATCAAATGATCTGTTCGCGATCAAGCAGTTTTTAATCTTCTAGATGCGCGAAATATGATTATAAATAACGAATAAAATACATTTTAAACGCCTGGATGAACAATTTGCGATTGCTATACAATTTGTTATTGTAATTTAAATCAAACAATTTTTAATCATAAGCGCGATTAATTTTCGAGTCCGTTTTTAACCTCGTAAGTGATGAATCAGCTTTTGATCATCAAAATTACTTAAAGAAGACTCAGCAAGGTGATTTTTTAAAAAACTATCTTACAAATGCTAAATGGGAATTTGATCGTGTAAGGCCCCTTTAGTTGTAATATGGCAACACATGTGTTTCTGTTTTTGGTATAACACATTAGCCGATGATGTTTGAGCCTTTTTCTTTGTAACAAAATTTATTTTTCAAATACTGGATGCAAAATAGACTAATAAAAGAATTTTTTTGGTTAAAGTTTTCATATTAATGTTTGTTGACTTAATCATATTTTTTTTGTTGACTTAATCAGCTGTTTTTATTATCCAATCGAAATCCCGAAAAGTATGATGTAAACGATATATACAGTGGTTTACATTCAAAGTGAGCCAGGATAAATTTTCAAATAAATAATAAAACAAAAAAACAAATTGGCGAAAATATTAAGTACTTTGTTTAACTTCAAAGCTTAAAAAATATAATAGTTATTTCAGAAGGAAAATCTCATAGAGAAATTGCTAAATTTGTCAATAAAAGCCGTGGAACTGTACAGCACATTATTCACCGCTTTACAAGAGATGGTAGAATTAAAAATAAAATGAAACTGACGGAAATGGTCAGAAGTCAGTTGGATATCCAAGTACACCCTGAAACAGTTGGAAGAGTGCTTAGAAAACACAGGTATAATTGAAGAGTAGCAAGAAAGAAGCCGTTTATTAGCAAAATAAACCGTAAAAACCGCCTAGAGTTTGCTCGTAAATACGTTTAAAAGAGTATGAGTTTTTGGCAAAAGGTATAAACACATAAAATAGAGTTAAAATGTTTGGTAAGGTTTTATTTACAGATGATCTTATTTGACTTCGGCGGAAGCAAATGATATGGCGACAAAAGAACACTCAGCTTCACGAAAAAAAACCTTACCCCAAGTGTGAAGCATGGACATGGTTCTGTCATGGTTTGGCGGTGCATGACAGTAAGTTGAACCGAAAATTTGCACCACATTTCGGGAATTATGAACAAATTTGTTTATATAGACATTTTAGAGCAAAACGTCACGCCGAGTGTTGAAAGACTTGGGATCGAAGATGACTTCTACCAGGACAACGATCCCAAGTATAAATCGTATGTTGCGAGAAAATGGTTACATGTACTTGAAGTTCCACCACAATCTCCGGATTTTAATATAATTGAAAAATTATGGGCCCCCATCTTGACCAAAATATCCGAAAACATGCCATTACCTCACACACCCAAAATTTATTGCAATCGATTCCTAGACGTCTGCAGGGCGTTATTTCGGCGAAAGGAGGTCCAACAAAACATAAGTATTAAATATTAACCACATTTACTTTTAAAGGCTCACTTTCACTGTGATGCACATTTGAATATTTTTTAAAGTTTTTGTTGTTTTTTTTATATTACTTAAGAAATCTAACGAAAAAAATTGTTGTTTTTAAGCATTTTAGTTAAATAAAAAAAAATAATTTATATTTTTGCCAATCAGATTTTCTTTTTATTATGTATTAAAAATTTTACTTGAAAATTCTGCCTGGCTCACTTTGACTGTGAGTCACTGTATTTCGCAATTAATTTGAAATTGAAATCTTCTTAAAAAAGTTATAAATGTGAATTCGCTGTAAATCAGTCTCTCTGACATTTTGTATTAATATTTCGCCATCTAAATGGCAAAGGGAACCTTTGCGAATTAGTATATTGAACGAGTTTGTCAAAGAGAGACTAAACAAGAAGAGCGAAATAGGAATTACAAAAAACTTAACTAGAAAGATCGGCTAAACAAAACGAAATAAAATGTCCAAGTCTAAATAAATTGTTGTTGCTTTGTATGTGCATATTTTTCGTGTTTTAAATTTATTTTATGTCTCTTGTACTTGTAGTCTCAACAAAGGTCATCATACATCTTCACACCATTTATAAAAAAGATAAAAAGAAATAAGTTTCTATTTATCTTGTTTTATTTTTGTTTTCCTTTTGAACTTGTCCTAAATTTGCAAATCATAAAACGTTGTTCTTTTCAGATATTTTAAAAAATGGGGAGAGTTTAATACAAAACTATGGGGTTACATGTGAATAATATTGCAGTGATTTCTGTTTATTTTGTTTATAACTTGTTAAACTAAAAAACAAAACACACTTTTTTGCTTTCATCTCTTCGTTTATTCTTCATTTTATTTATTTAAAACGCAAAATGATGTTTTCAAGAGCAGAAGAAGATCAAACCAATATTTGCAATTTTTTTGTACCGTTTATTATTTTACCGGTTTAACAACAAGAGTATATGGCTAGAAAAGAGAGAGAGAGAATTGATTTTGATGATTACTTAATTCTGTACCAGTGATGCAAACTTTTTGATGTTAAAAAGCACAACAGAAATTGTTAAAAAAATTTTAAATCAAATTTTTCAAAGGCTTCTTAAAGTTACTCATTTTTTGTTTGATTTTGAAAAATATAAGATAAAGGTTAAATCATAAAGTTTTAAATAATGCAAAAAGACTTAATATGAGGACGGTACCAAAATTAGCCGATTTGGCGTATAGATGGCAATTATATATAAAAAAATACGTTGGTGAAAAGTGGCAACCTTATAAAACATATGTTTTAAGTTTCTAGGCTTCATGTGGTTTAAAATCAGTTTATACAATTCAATTGATTGCATGCAATTTTCTTAATTCGCTTTTCAAAGTTGCTTCCATATTTATGTATATTTATACGGTGACATTTGTTGCACTAAAACCGAATGTGAATAAAGCAACAAAAGAAGAATACATAGGAGTGTGAAAGAGAAATAACAGAAACATGCACGAGAACCGTGCTTAATTTTGTTAACCCGCTTGCTTTTCTACACCGTTCGCCAAAAAAAAAACAAAGTCACAGTCTAAATTGTCTCTTTGATTTTTTTTTTTTTTTGAGCTATCAAAATAAACTATTTCAGTGAATTTGTAAACATGAAAAAAATTGGTCACATGGAAAAAATTGGCCAAAATCAATGAATAGTTGGACATAAAACATTTTCCTAACTGGATTTTATGGTTTTTTCGGTGCTAAATTTTACCCCTTTGAATTTTATTAAAAAAAAACTTAATAAAAAATCAATTCTTCATAATTATTTGTTTTTTTTACAGCTACAACATTTTTAATTAAAAACAATAAAAAATTTTTTATTCATTTCAACAAAACAAATAAAGTATTTCAAGAACCTTGTTTTTTTATTAATGTTACATCAATAAGTTATAAAAATGTAAAGAGAGGGAAAAATTTACTCCACAGTTTAATGAAAAAATTGGCCGATATCTAGAAAAATTTAGATATCTATAACCATAAAAAATTTTAATTATCCAGGAAATACTTTCGAAAACATTTCTATTGCAATATATACACACATAAAAAGTAATTTCAAATCAAGCAGAAGCAACAGAAATTTAAAAAGGAAATAAATTTGCTTTCTTTTTAATTTAAATATTTTTTTACATATATTTAAAATGCGAAAACATAATTAAAAATGTTGAAATATTAATTTGAATACGAAAAAGTTTTTTTTTAAACTAAATTCATAAGATTCATAATTAATTTAAAAATGTCCGCAAAGAAAAAATTCCAGATTACTTAAATCGAGCTACAGCAAATCGCTACATTTCCTCCAGTTCTAATTCATAAATTTGTGGCAATAAAAACTCGCTGATCATGGTTCTGTATCGCTCACCAGTCACAGTAACCGTCTCAACCACGGCGTCTAGCCCGATGCACTTCCGGCGTAAATGTCGCACTATGCAGTGAGCCAGAAACGAAAATTATATTACGTATTCGTTCAGATGAAAATGGACCTCGTTGCATATGAAAAATTTACATTTCCAACAGTCCCAAAAACAAAAAAATCTGACCACTGATTCAGAAGTTAGCAATTTTATCCTACTACCCTCCGACCAAAAATGTTCAAACCGTTGCCATTTCGCACTTGCTTTTTCGGGATGGTCGTAGTGGACATATTTTCATGACATGAGCCAAGGAATACGTTGGTGAAATTCGGCGGGTCGTGACTGAATCACTCTATATTACGGTCCGTTAACGTGCCATAAAAGCAGGATTTTGATTTCATACGTATCGGAGAGTCCGTAAAAATGTTTCTATGGTTGATACATTTTAGGTCGCCTTGTAATATTTCGCCAATATTTCGTTAAATCCGTTCCCTTTAGAATCTGATCCCAACTCAAAGAATAAATTCCGAGTTCAGGATAAAAAACGACAAAAACCGCTCAATTGACATTAATGAAAACATCCCTTCTTTAAATTTCTTATTTCTTTCCAAATGGAGAGTATTTTCTTACTTCTTTTGTTTTCATATTTGTTGTTATTTTTTATGTTCTTGTCGTTTTATATTTGTATATAGTATGAATATTTACTAATCCACGTACGTGTGTTTGTTGTTACTTTTGTTTATGAGTTTCTTGGCGCTTTACGGTAGTCATTTATCAGTTGCTCGTCACATGTTCGACTCGTAAGACTTAAAAAAGCCGCTAAAATAAAACATCTGTCGTGTGTTTCTTTCCCGACAAAAGTTTTTGCACGCAAACAACAAACGTTTTTGTATTTTTATTCTTTTTTTTTGTTTGTTAAATTTGTGTAATTCTAACCAAAAGAAATTGTTATTTAATTGTAAAAAAAAAATCTCGTTTTTAGTGAAAACAAAAAAAATCAATCGATTATAACAATATCGGTTAGAAAAAGCGATTTTTAATTAAAAAAAAAAACGCTAGAAAAACACGAGTTTTTAAACGATTTGTTTCGCAAAATTTTTACATAAAGAAATTTTTGCAAAATATAAAGAAAAAATTTGTGAATATTTTATAATAAATACAAATAACAAGAATAAGTAACGTGTTTCAAAGTGATAACAAAATATAATATAAAAAAAATATATTTTATAAAAAAATTTGAGATAATTTGTAATACATATTTACCAAGTATACTATAAATCATATTGATATAAATAAAGTGTTGTGAAATATATACATATATAACGTGTTAGAAAAAAAAACTTCATAAAATAAATATATAAAAAAAAACTTCATAAAATAAATAAAGATATAAAAAAAAAAAAAAAAATATTTTTACTCAAAAAAAATATTTTTAAAATTTTCAATATTTTAAAATATCAATATTTTATATAAAAAGATTAAAAATCAAAAGTGAATTGTATTTAAAACAAATTTTTTATGCTAATATTTTAAAAAAATTTTTGTGTACTTATTCAAAGATTTTGTGTTATTATAACGGTTTAAAACTAGCGTGATTGTTTTTAACTTTCTTGAAAACCATTTTGAAAAAAATATTGAACATCTTGCTTTTTTTTCAAAAAATCACGGAATTTAAATAAATAAAAAAGGTATTTATTGATATTAGTATTTAGATTACTTCTTAATTAATTTGAAATTTTAAATCATAAATTTTGTGTAAATTTTACTTTTTAAAAGAAATTTCTATTATGAATTTTGGTTTTATTTTAATAGTTTTTCATTCGTCATTGCCAAAAATTTTATTTTTTTTTATTTAGTTTGCTTGCTTTTCTGTCTTTTTTAAACACCTCGTGGTTTATTATTATTATTTTGTTTAAAATAAACTCGCCAAAAAAGAAAACTTACACCCTGTTTTTATAAAGCGAAGGGGGAAAAATTCCTTCGAGGGAATTGTATGTTTTTTGTTGCAGAATTCCTCTGACGGAATTATTTCATTCGCTTTATAAAAACAGGGATGATAAATATGAAATTCAATTATAACATACAAAGTGGTAATTTTTTGAGCAAAGTTTATCTTTATCTACTATTTCTCAGCATTGCACTGTCGGTTACAATCAAATATTTGTAAACAATTCAGTCATATCTTGCGGCACATTTAAACATCTTCCCAACAAAATCTTTCATTGTCATGTAAGTGGTTATATATACAGAGTTTCGAAGATTGAATTATATTTTTAATGAATTTCTAAGCATTCGCCGGGAATTCATTCGATCGTGTGGAAGGAATACAATCAATTTATCTCATTCGTTTTTATCAATCATTAAATTCAGAATTTTTGAATTCAATCATTTGTTTTTTTTTTGCATTTAAAAAAATTGGAAAATTAACAATTTTTTGATCACAGTTTTAAGCATGGAGGGTAACGGTATTTTACGGGTAACGTTATTTAACTTAAGCTAGAATTAGCTATACGTAACTTGAAGTATCTCCATATGGTTATCTTGTTTTAACTAATTCATTAGATTGAATCAGCTGATCCATCACGTTACGTATGGCTAATTTTAACTTTATTTTATTCTCTATAAAGCTAGAATTAGCCATACGTAGCGTGACAAATCTCCATTTGGTTGCCTCTTTTTAACTCATTTATTTTAGATTGAATCAGCTGATTCTTCACATTGCGTACAGGGTGGGTCATTTAAAATTTAAATCGGCTGTGTCTGGTTTTATTGGAAAGGTTAACTTTGTCATTTAAAAATGGAACACATGACTACCGCGATTGGCTCGGCAACAACAAATCCGATCAATCCAATTTTTTTTAGTAAATTTTCGATTGTTTCGGCTCGAATCTTTTCAATGGCAACTTCGATTTCATGTTTCAATGCTTCAATTGCCTCTGGATGGTTTGGGTAACATTTATCCTTAATTGCTCCTTATAGAAAATAATCCAAAGAGCTCCGAGGCGGCCAATTGACATCACATTTTCGGCTCATTATTCGATTTTCAAAAAGAGTGTGTAAAATATCGATGGTTGCGTTGGTTGTGTGCCATGTTGCCTCGTCTTGTTCAAACCGAATGTCGTGCGTGTCATTCTCTGGAATTTTTGGAAACGAATATAAGTAACGTAAAGAAGTGTTGAAATGTTCAGTTCCTGAAAACGATGACGAGTTGATGTTGATGGATGTTTTTGGACATTCTCAGCCACAGCAGCAATGTTTTCGATTGAACGCACTGGACAAGAACATACACGTGTTGGTTTGCCCTATAACGATCCATTTTCATGAACTCGCTTCACAAATTGACGCACAAACTGAACTGAAGGCTGATCTCTTCTCGAAAATTTTTTTACAGTTTCCACTACTGTGGAAGTAAGTTTTCCCAATTTTTTTCGAGCGTATAGCGTCACATTTGGCAAATGTCAAACATAACCCGGAAAATAAAAATGAATGTTGTTCTACCTTTCAAAGTCAAAGAAATCGGTAGTTTAAATTTAAAATGTTAAATGGCGCACCCTGTATAAGTATTTCGGTGAATCTGCTGATTCTTCACGTTACGTTAAGTGTAGGTCAGGGATGGAAAATATGTTTTCTGTTATTGTACCAACCAGACAAACAAATTGTACTTTTTCGATTCTCACGGTACCATTATTTGTTCCGCTTTTTTTTTTTTAAACAATTTTATCATATTGAGTCAGATTTGCTTAGACACTAAAACAAAATTTATCGTTAACCACAAAACTTTTTAAAATTTTACTCAAATTTTTATAAAAATCACACCTTTTTTTCTGTGTGTCCGCCTCCATTGGAGGGCAATTTCACCTTTTCAGGATTTGCTGTTAAAAAATTTAAAGGCATTTAATAGCTTTTTAACAATAATACACTTCTTTCTTATTTTTTGTATTGAGAGGTAATTTAAAATCAGCTGTTCAATCTTGCCACTTCCAAATATTTTAGTACAATGTGTATGCAAACATTTGGTATATTTGATGTGACACCAATTTAGAGCCGGTTGAACTTAAAACTGACTTTATTTTTTACTATAGTAGCCGAATAAATAAAAACAGGTTTTTAGTATAAAGTTGCTTTTAAAGAAAGTCGACTTTATGTTATGTTGTTTTATCAAGTTATAAATAGAAAATTTGAAAAAATTTCAAATTGTGCTAAATGAGCCGCGGTAGTACCACGGTACCAACCAAGGTAAAAATGTACCAAAAAAAGTACAATTGTACCATGTTTTCCATCCCTGGTGTAGGTAATTCAGGCTTAAGGGGATACTCTGCGTTACGATTAAGTATAAGTAATTCTACCTTAAACTTTAGTTCCACATTAGTTTGGTGGTATCGTAAAATCAGTAATGTGGCATTAATTAATTCTCTTTATAATTTAGTTAAAAATGAGCAAAAGATTCTTTGTTTTATGACCCGGCGTTTTGTTAGTCCAAACCCTTATTACAAAATGGGGATATTGATAGAAAAATTCTCGGTTAACTCCCATGGGTATTATGACCGTTTTCTAATCGGTCATCATTCTCAAAGTTTTTTTAGACAAATCATTTTGCTATAATCACGCTTAAATCCGAAATGGAGATAATGTTCGGTTTCTCCAAAAATAGGGCACCTTTTTTTTAAAGATTTTTCTTTGTCCTTTGCTCTCAATCGACCACCAACGGAATCGTGTGACAGCTTAGTTTCCATGGCAAAAATCCATGAAGTAGACTACGAATTACCCCCTCACTCGCCTTATTTCCCGGATTTAGCCCCCAGTGACTATTTCCTATTTCCAAATCTAAAGAAATGGCTCGGTAGAAAGAGATTTAGCTCCAACGATGAAATTAATCAAAGAAATGCCTATTTTAGGGACCTCGAAAAATAGTGCTGTTAAACGTAAAGTAAATGAAGAAAATTTGACAGAAGTCTATTAACAGCTGGTACTTGATGGGAGCAGTGTTGCATTTCATATAACTACTAGGGAAGAAAATTATCCCAATTTTTGAGAAAATTACTGATTGTACCTAAATGTTTCTTCCGAGTAATTATGAATTTTTACTAAATGTAAAGACATTTAGAACAAAATCTGATAAGATTATTCAATTAAATTCCACAAATATGATCGAAAGTATCTAATGACCTTTAAAATCCCCAAATCAAATGGTTATAATTTTGGATCTATTTTTAAAACTAATGATTTTAATCATTAAACACATATGCATTCTAACCTTAATAGACAAAACCTTAATCCTTGTTTGAAGTAAAAATTATATAAAAACGGCCTATATTCACATCTATGGAAATTTTCATATATAATAAATACACTAAAATATTTATTAAACTTAAAATAGATATAAAACAGTAAAACATGATTGAGACTAATGTTATAAACAATTCATTTAATTGGTAGTCTTTGTTTTATTATTATTATTTCAAATGGCACTACGCACCGCGACCACAATAGCTCTTTTGTGCTGCCCAGAACCACCCTAAAGGTTCAAGCTATTGATGAAGCCAAGAACCTTACCGGGTGAAGTGTTCCAAATGTCGGAAGGCGACAAGAAACGGTCACCCAAAAACTTGATATTCCTGACACAAAGCCCAGGACAATGGCAGAGGACATGTTCTGACGTCTCCGATTCCAACCCGCAAAACCTGCACAACTCAGTGTCTGATTGACCCTTCTTGTGCCTATGGTACCTAAGGTCGCAATGCCCAGTAAAGTATCCAGTGAGGGTCCTTAGGTCCCTTCGACCGAGGGCCAATGGTCGCCCGGACCCACCACTGGGCATAGATATAAATCTCTTAGCCTGTCGTTGGCCACGAGATGTTTGCCAATAATCGTTAAATTTCGACTCTCTCCACAACCTGAGCCTCTCCTTAATATAGCCCATGGGCACCCCGCAGAAAGGTTCAGGGCCTATAAAGGGCCGACGGGCACCTCGGTTGGCCAGACAGTCCGCCCTTTCGTTGCCCTCATGCCCCTCATGGCCCGGAACCCATCCCAGGGTAAGGGAGTTGCTCCTACCGAGTCAGTTGAGTGCCGTAATACATTCCATGACAAGTTTAGATGACACCTCGTGGGACATGTTAAAAATTAACTAACGAGTAACTTTACGACTTTAAAATAAAAAGCTAAAATTAGGCTTTTGTTTGGCTGTGCTAGCTTAACGAGTTATAGAAATAAAGTGGTTCCAAATTTGTTAATATACATAAGTGTACAAGTTTTTATTTGTTGACTGTATTTTTTGCACTTTTAATATGATTTTTAGTGCCCTGGTAATGACATTTATAAGGTGCGTTTCATAATTATAAGGTCAGTTGTATTTTTCAAATGTTTTGAAAATAAATTGACAAAAGCTAAAACTATCTATTTCAGCTAACGGTATTATCGTTATAATAACAAATGCAATTTAAACTTGTTTCAAATTAAGGTGTTACTCTTTTTTTATTTTTTAACGGAAGAAACCAATTCTTAAATTTTATAAAATTATCCAATAAATTATCCTCTTTTATTTACCAGGTCGGATATCCTTTTTTCCATACTTCAAACTAAATTTTGAATATTTGTGCTTAAATTGTAGTCCACTCAATTCTTATGGCTCGAATAAGTTCAAGAACCGTGTTAAATTGATTATTATTTGCATAAACCCGTTAGGAAAGGATGCCCCAAAGATTTTCAATAGTGTTTATGTCTGGTGAACACGCTGGCCAATTCATAACTTTTATTCCCTTTGATAAAAACCAAAATTTTCTTTCGCGGCTGTCGTAGGTTCACGCGTTATTGTGCTGAAATATCTATTGGTTGCTGTCCTGTTCATCCAAAAATGGCATCAATGCATTCACCAGGACTTGAATATATTCGCGATGATACAAATTGGATTTCCATACATCCTTCAGCACAAAAAGCAGCCCAAGTCATGAACTTTTCTCCACCAAAGTTTCTATTGGAAAATGTTAATGGCTCTTTTCGGATATCGTGAAAATATCCTCAAGAACCATAAGGACCATCTAAATTCCACTCCTTTTCGTCTGAGAAAATAACCTGCAACAAAAAATAAATGAATATATATGAATCATGCGGTGATTTAAATGATGAGATTTTTGGCATACCCCATTCCAATTTTAAACGGCATTATTGATTGCGAATTCCAACCTGGCTTTTTTATGACGGCACAATTTTTTTTTTGCTTAAATAGATGATTTCACTGCGCTGCAATCTCCTCCAAATGGTTGAACGGAAGACTTTATTGTCCACAAAGCTTTTTAACTGCTTGAAAGAGCAAAACGAATTTGTAGCGAAATTTGCCAACTGACCTTATAATAATGAAAAAGGTTTAAATTACATTTGTTATTATAACGGTAATACCGTTAGCCGAAATAAACAACATTGTTGTTTTCTTATAAAAAGTTTTAGCTTTTGTCAATTTATTTTCAACACATTTGAAAAATACGACTGACCTTATAATTATGAAACGCACCTTATATTAAAGTTAAGTTATTTAAAATTATGACTTTTCAAATAAAATTGTAAATCGTTTTTGCCGTGACAAAATTTTACTCGAACTTTAATTGCCTCAACACGTTATTAAAATTGTAAAAATAAATATATTTTACATTAAACCCAAAATGTAACTTTTACACCGTAAAACTACAGGTTGGTTGAAAAGTTCCTGCGCTCGAAATGAATGAATACTGTTTTTGTTACGAAATATATTATTTTATTCAATATTATCTCCTAGAAGCTCAATACACTTGTTCCAATGATCTTCCAATAATTTTATCCCATCCTTATAATGGTTTTCCGGAAGCTCTGCAAAATAACCGTCTACGGCTGCTATGGCCTCTTCATTTGACGAAAAATGCTTTCCACGAAGGAATTGTTTGAGATATCTGAAGATATAGTAGTCACTGGGAGACAAATCTGGTGAATACGGTGGATGTTTAAGCAATTCGTACTTTAATTCTTTGAATTTAGCCATCGTCAAAACACTTTTGTGAGCAGGATCATTGTCTTGATGAAAAATGATTTTTTTCTTCTTTAAACCAGGTCTTTTCTCACGAATTTTTTCATCCAGCTGATCAAAAAGGCTGCAATAATATTCAGAGTTGATTGTTTTACCTTTCTGAATATAATCAATCAACAAAATTCCTTTTGCATCCCAAAAAACTGATGCCATAACCTTCTTTGCTGATCGTTGTGACTTCACCTGCTTTGGAGCTGAACAACCAGCTTCAGTCCACTGTAAACTTTCTTGTTTCAATTTAGGATCATGGTGGTAGATCCAAGTCTCATCCATAGTTATAAAACGACGCAAGAAGTCGGTTTTATTCGGCTTAAAACGCTCCAAATTAGGCGTAGAAATTTGTTTTCGATCCAGTTTTTATTGAATTCTTAATGTGTGCGGCACTAACTCTCCAAACAGTTTTTTCATACGTAATTCTTCATGTAAAATATGGAGTACTCGTTCGTCAATTTCACGCTTGGTCAAACTTGGATCTTCACTAACCATATTATGTACCTGCTCAATGATTTCTGCTGTGGTTGCAGTTTTTGGTCGTGCATGGATCGTCTTCAAGGCTGGTACGACCACGTTTAAATTTACCAGCCCAAAATTCAACGGTGCGTTTTGAAGGTGAGGACTCCTTATACACTTCTAACAATTGTTCATAAATTTCG
The DNA here is from genome assembly GCA_949748255.1 of Eustalomyia histrio. Taxonomy (NCBI): domain Eukaryota; kingdom Metazoa; phylum Arthropoda; class Insecta; order Diptera; family Anthomyiidae; genus Eustalomyia; species Eustalomyia histrio. Next base: position 46,893,952 of record OX456527.1, read on the forward strand.
TTTGCTTTTAAACCCTTCAAAACAAAGAATCTAATGACTGCACGATATTCAATTTTTTCCATATTAAAAAAAAATTAATGACACGTCAACTTCAAATGGCTTGTAAACAAAGAAAGAATTGACAGAATGACTTGCAACTTTGCATGTGTTCTCAGGACAGTTATACCAACTTGAGAAAAAAAGTTTGGAGCTAGCAGTGCCATCTCTTGGTGAGCGCAGGAACTTTTCAACCAATCTGTAATATTGTTGTATATCAAAATTGCGTGTAAACAAACTGGATTCTAGTTTCGCTTGAAGTTTATTATAGTGAAAAATATTTTTTTATATGGAGTATAATACATCTCAAATATTGACGTAACAACGATAGTGACTATAAAAACTGTCATGTTGATTTCAGTGTAAACAGTACAGTAGTGAATATTTCCTCTCCAGTATCTCTTTCGTTTACTAGCAACATTTTTAAGTTGTTACATTTAAGTCTTAAACGAAATAAATTATTTGAATAAAAAATAGAAATCAAACACATTAATATGGAGTTTCCATAGCGACACAATTGAGTGACTGCATGTATTTTGTTTTTGTATTTTTGTTCGTCTGAAGCAAAATGTCATCTGAAAACACCACCTAAGTTGTTTTGTTATATTTATTCTGTTATGTTATCTTTATTCGTTTACTCATCATATATTTTTTGTTTACAAAAATGATTAAAATGCGTCAACATTGTTGCTGGAATCAGAAACAAAAAGAAAATGAGAGAATAAAGAAAAACGTTGTGAAAATAACACAACAGATTTTATCTCAAAACTGTATTGCTCGACGTGTTTTATGCGTCAATTTGTATGAAAAAATACAACTAGTTGTTATTTAGTATCTCCGTCTATTAATTTCTAATACCTTCCAGTTTAGGCAATATGAAATGTAATTTTTAGAATTCCCGGTTTACACACAGCAATTTTAATTGTAACTATTCTGAGTTTATAGGAGAAGGGTACAGACTTCTCTTGTGTTTTCTAATTCAAACTTTTTTATATATAAGTCCCGGCTTACACACAGCAAATTTTCTTTCAGCAATTTTTTTAAATTCTCTTTTGAACTTTCATTTGTGTCCACACTGTAAATTTGCAATTTAACTATATTACATATTTAAAAAGTACGAGTTAGAGCCAATATACACAGTGACTTTGTTGCATGCAATTATTGCGTGCAATTCTTTTTTTGTGGCAAACGGGGTAGAGAAGCAAAAAGGCACGCTTTTCGTTTCTCTCTTTCAGTTGCACTGCAATTAAAGATATAAATTTGGAAGCAACTTAGAAAAGAGAATTAAGAAAGTTGCACGCAATCAATTGCATCGTCTTTCTCTCAGAATTCCCGCAAAAAAAAAAACTTGCTGTGTGTAAACCGGCACAAAGAGAATTTCCACAAATTTAAGTTGACAGACATGATCGATGTATAAATAGAGGTTAATTATAAAAGATTTTTTTTTAAAGATCCTAGAGTGTAAATTCTCTAACTTTTTAACCACAAAATTCGGTAGTTCAGTTGTCAATGAAAATATTAGTAAAGTATATGTGACCTTCTCCGAGAAAAGGGATCTAGTGTGTGAAAATTAAGTTTTGAGAAAAACGCATTTAAAGTTTCATAACGCATTATCACTGTGAACACACCTTCAGTTGGAAGATGCGATTTGGTATGGTTAGTTATGATTGGGTGCCGACTTTGGTGACGTCATGCCTATGTGGTGATGTATTTTTTTTTGCTTTAAGTGTGACAATACCTTTGATATTGTTGCTGCTCTGTTCGTTCTCAGCTATCTGTTCGCTCTCAGCAAAGGGTTGATGTGCGTCTACTAATACGAAGAACATTGTAAAAATAACTATAAGAAAGGAAAAGATAAATTTTTATCAGAAATCTAACTCATTTCATCTTATTCTACTCCCTTTTATGTACCAGAATCCACTCTTAAGTCCAAACCAGTTTTTTGACACACTAGGTCCCTTTTCTCGGAGAAGGTCACATATAATATATAACACGTATTTATGTTAACTCATATTTTAAAAAATTTCAAGGAAGAAGCCCTGTAGGAAGCCTGGGGTCAAGTGTCTACAAGTCACCACTTTTGTTGACTAATTTGAGTGACTTTTTGGTGACATGTCCACAAAGCGTCTATACTTTTTACATTCCTTTTTTGCAGCTGCAAAGCTGTGCTTTGTGATTTTTTTATTGTTTTATTTTGTTGAAAATACATGTGCATAGCTGCTTGCAGTCTTTTGAACATTTGTTTACTCCAAAATTGATTTTTTTTTTACTTTTATAAAATTTATAAAAAAAATTTTTATTAATAAAATATCTAAGTTAACAAAATAAATGCACTTGTTTAATCTTATTTCCTTCCTAGTGTGGAAATCTAGTAGAAAGTTCCAAAAGTGTAGACTAGAATTACTAAAATGTACTAGTGAATCTCTGGTTCCAATGTCAACACTTAGTCAATAGTTGTGTAAATTCGCAATGACACGCACATGTTAAATGTCTACAGCAGAAAGCATTGGCTGGGGCATATTTAGTCAGTAGTACTGGTGACAAAGTCAATAGTGAATAAGTACAGTTTCACTATCGACATTTCCTACAGGGAGGTTCTATGATTACTTGTAAAGTAAAAAAAAAAATTATATATTTTTTATTTTATTGTCAAACGAAAATGACAGCTAGTTTGACCTTTTATCATAGCAATAATTGCTAACAAATATTGCTAGAGAATTATTGCGACATATATTGCCAGCAATAAATATGTACGACGTCGTCTGGTACATACTAGAGACAATCTGGTATGTGATGAAAATCCATCGATTTGAAATTAATCGTTTTTGAAATTTTAATCCTGCATATATTTTATAAGTTTTAATTTAAAAAATATCTAAAAATGTAATTTAATATACGTGATTTAGCCGAAGCGCTTAAACATAATATGCAGCCTCTTGGTATTTATATTCGCCTTTTAAATTTCAATTTTTAACCAAATCAATCGAAATCAAAATCTGTCAATTTTCATCACATACCGGAATGTAATTTTGACATTTGCTGAAATATATGTTAACATATTTATCGCCAGTCTAGACTACTAGATAGAGATAATCGCATTATAGTTTTATAAAAACTCTACCTTAACAATTTATTTTCCTAAAATAACATTAAATTGAAAATATTTCTTTTTTAATTATTTTATTTTTTACTTTTAATCAATATGCATAACAAAACTGGTGCTCCCTTATTTGAAATTATAATTTTTGCGTTGTTTTATTTGACTACTTGGGTTTTGTATTTTATTACTTTTCGATTGTAAATAAAATTTTTTTCTTTAAATTGTTTCTAATGTACGAAAATAGAATTGATAAGATAGTGTTTTATTTTAAATTAACCTGTAATATGGAAAATAAATTTGCAAACATATGTGAAGAGTTTGGGTAAAGTCTGTCGCAACAATCCCAGGAAATTTATAACTTCATGCAGAGCTTGAAAGAATTAATTGTGGAATTAAATGTTTCTTATAGATTGAATTCTGAGCTCCCCAGTAGCGTAGTGCGAGGGCCATGGGTTCGATTCCCACCATAGGCTAGGGTCTGTTTACGCTGCCACGAACTGATAGCCTTCGTTGCTAATTATATGAATAATATAAATAAAAAAAAATAATAGAATGAACCAGGAATGAATTTCTTGACTTAAAGATTATGCATTAAAATTAAATAATTTATTAACAAGGAATTCGTTCCCTACGATTTATTTTTTTTTTATCAAATGAATTCTTTTTGAAAATGAAGTTATCGTTTAGTTTTAAAGAAATAAGTTTTTCTTTTAATTCCCCCTAAGATATTATTAACATTTGCTTTATATAGGAAATTTATTTTTAGACACATTATTTTTTGTGTTTTTTCTTCAGGGAATGAAATGAGAAGGTTAATTTTTTTCAGGGAATAATCAAAAAAGTTAATACCTTCATGAAATTAATTGTAAAAGCTTATTTGTTCAGAGAGTCAAACGAAAATTGAAGATTTGTATAAATTCCTTGGCGAATTAGTGCTTTCAATTTTATGAAGGATGAACTCCACAGACTACAAAGACAGGTTATCAATGACATATGTCAAACAAGAATTCTCGAACCGTATGGTTATTTGGACATTGCAGTGATTTGCAAAATGAGATAGAAAAAATAAACTTTATATAAATTGTATAGTAAAAATTATTTTTCCTATATCTATATTTTTCTGTGTACGAGGGCGGGTCAATAAGTCCGTGACTTTTTGAATGAAACACAGTTTTTTTTTTGCAAAAAAAAAATTATTTTTCAACATAATCTCCTTTTAGCTCAATACCCTTAGTCCAACATTTCTCCAATTTTTGTATCCCTTCCTAAAAATAGGTCCACAAAATAGGCATTTGTTTGATAAATAATTTCATCGTTGAAGCTAAATCTTTTTCCACCGAGCCATTTCTTTAGGTTTGGAAATAGTCACTGGAGGCTCAATCCGGAAAATATGGCGGATGAGGTTCCAATTCGTAGCCCGATTCCTGGAATTTTGACATTGATACTACAGACGTGTGCACCCGTGCATTATCTTGATGAAAAAGAGTTTTTTTCTTGGCCATATGGGGTCATTTTTTCTTAAATCCTCGTTAAATCGGTCCAATAAGTTGACATAATATTCGCCGCTTATTGTTTTTCCCTTTTGAAGGTAATTGATGTGGTTTATACCGCGTGTATCCCAAAAAACTGTTGGCATCACATTATGGCCGACAAACTTTTCTTGGCCTTCTTCGGAGCCGGTTCATTGTTTAGACTGCTGTTTGGTCTCCGGAGTGTTACAATGGATCCATGTTTCATCCACAGTTTCAAAACGCCGCAAAAACTCATTCGAATTGCGGTTAAACAACTCCAAACAATCCTTTGAAGTTATCACACGATTACGTTTATGGTCAAATGAGAGCAAACGCGGCAGACAGCTTTCTTAAATCCAACTGATCATTTAAAATCGAAACCACACTGCCATATGAATTGCCTATGGTATCAACAATCTTACGCACTTTTACTCTTCGATCGGCCAACACCATATCGTGGATTTTTTCGACATTTTCGGGTGTATTGACCTCAATTGGCCGTCCAGAACGTTCAACGTCATTTGTACTTGTGCGACCACAACGAAAGCGAGTCAACCACTTTTTTTGCCATTGAAATCGATGGTTGTCGAATTTGTAGTCGAAATTTTCGACTCCATACAAATTGGTTTTGCGTAAATTGAAAATTATAAAGAAATTAAATTATAATTGTAAGTTTTTTACAATTCGATTGTTATTTATAATAAATTCAGTAGTGAAATCTTTTAAAAGTTGTTTTTTTACGACTTTTCAGCAAATTCGACTTTCTTTCGAATTCAATTACGACAACCGTAATAAGGCCGAATATTTGTCATGCTTTTCCTTGGTTTGATTGACGGTTTTTTTTTCGCAAAAAAATGTTTAATGAACAATCGAAATTCACTTTTTTTCATTTTTAAGAAAAATCCACGAGGTTGTATGTTTTGAACAGCTGTTATGCGCAAAGTAAATGACGGAACTTGCTCAAAATTGGACAGTAGTCTATTAACAGGTGGTACTTGATGGGAGCAGTGTTGCATTTCATATAATTATTAGGGAAGTTCGAAGTTTGATTCGCCTTCGTATCACCGCAATTTTAACATTTTCTTTTACTCGTTTTCTAGTCGCGATTTTGATTCAATCAGCTGTTTTCTGTCAGGTCAGTCTGTGATGAACTTCTTCAAGAACAAATTGAATGAAATTAAAGGATTCCTTTAATTCCTTAAGTTTGTTCAGGGTACTTATTCCCCAACATATAAATTCAGTTAAAGAAAAAGAGAAAACCAAATTAGGAAATTATTTCATTGTACAGAACTTCACCTGCTAATATGCAAATATTTAATTAAATTATTTTTTTTTTTTCATTATTTCAAATCATAATTTATCTTTTAAATATTATAGAAAACCCATAGTGACCTTTTAAAAATATTTAAATACATAACATTAATTATAATGAAAATTAATAGATCTATAAATATGATCTATTATGTTTTAAAAATACACATTATTAAGTATACCCAACCGAAAGTATTGAAAATCTAGTTGAACTTGTTTCATTTCAAAACAAGAACTTAATTTAAATTTAAGCAGTCATGATACGATATTCTATGCATTTTTGGCTATAACATAAAATCATTTAATTTATTAATATTAAGTTAAAATTTGTGTTGTTTTTACTAATATGTTTTATATATATAAAAAAACAAGCATTTAAAAAAAACATGATTTTAAGATGACAAGAGGGTAAATTTTAAATAATAAAGCTATTCACAACAGTTTAAATACTAAAATACCACGTTGTTGAAATAAATTTATAAAAAAAATCAGTAATTTTAGCAGAAATTTCTATAGTTTGCCGGCTTAAAATAATTTAAATGGAATGGTTATTAATGTTCAGTATCAAAATTCAGCTCAAAAAATTTAATTAAACAACAGTTTTATTCAGTGTGAATTATAATCACTCATTTTTTGAGGTGAGTAACGAATCAAGCCAATTTAGAATACACCTGTTTTGAAGTGAAACGTATTGCAGTGAGAGCGTTCTGCATCAATCGAAACAACTTGTAGGTGGACGAGGCATGAAACTGCTCAACCACTATTTTCTAAATAGTTTATAGCCGGTATTGCATCAATCGGCCGAGCGTTGTCATGATGGAATGTTACGTCTTCATGTCTGGTTGCTTTGTACGAATCATTTGTGTTCGGTACAGGTCCCCTGGGATCGTCTGGACCTATTTCAGCAGCTCATAATAGATGGGACGCTTCTGGTCACCCAAAATGCAGAGCATGACCTTGGCGCCTTGGAAATTCGGCTTTAGCGTTGATTTGGCTGGATGATCGGGATTCAAAAACAATTTCTTGAGCTTCGGGTTGACGTAATGAATCAATTTTTCGCTGCCAGTAATGAGTCGATGCAAAGATTGCTTCTTTTTATGGCATTCAAGCAGCATTTCAAAGCATGCAAAATCATCTTTTGTCTCTTTGTTAATTAATTTTGTGTACGATAACTCTACATAATTTTATAAAAATTTGTACTTCGTCGAAGAAAATGTAGTTTTTAGGAAAATATTAAATTTGGGTGTTTTTTTTTAATTATTCCTAGAATCTCGGATTATCAAATCGAAATGTCGTTATTGTGTGAAAGGACAAGAAAGGTGTAATTGAACAATCTGCTGTTGTTACCACTTAGAGCGAATGGCACAAGCAGCCTTTTCTCCTTACACTCACCAAAAAAGTCTGTAATGGAAATTTTGCTAATTTGAGCCCAGCGGTATTTTTTTTGCTAATCTTAGCAACACATGTCTGCTGACGTGAAGTACAATGAAATTTGTATAAAAAATTAGTAGCCGCTACTAAATTTTAGTAAACTTTCTGTAAAGTGTAATTTAAAATCTGTTTGCTAAAATCAAAATTTCAAATTTATCTTTTTTTTATCGAGCATCGAAATTTTTTATTTTATTTATTTTTTTAAAAAAAATATTTTAGACAAAATTTAAAAAAAAAAAATCAAAGGCTTAAAAATTGTAAAAAACATAAACGAATTTATCATTTTGTTTTAATTTCTTTTTGAAAATTTAAGTCAATTTTTTTTACTTTTAAAGTAAAAGTTTAATTAATTTTAGGGCTGATTTTTAGAACCAAAAAAAATCTTTTTAGTGCTATTTTAAGTGGATGTCCTACGTAAAGACATTTTAACGCAATTTAAGTTTGTAGGTGTAAGTTTTAATTAGAAATAACATTTCCATAATTTTCCTTTTTTTGTTAATTTTAGCAAATCGGCTTTCAAAAATGTGTAGAATGATTTCTGAAATTGTAAATATTCTGTAAAAATTATGTAATTTGTAAAATGTAAATGGCAAAAAGATTTGCTAAATAATAATTTTTTTTACTAAAAATCAGTACAATAATAGTAAAGTGGGATTGAAAACCGTTTACTTTTTTTTCTGAGCGTAGTGAATTTAAATCTGCAGGCCCTAATATGTATACATTTATTATATAATGCTAAAGAGGGTTTATATTCAGGTAAAAAATTTAAAAACAGTCTTTTCGTTCAGCTTGGCCCGGGGTTATACAGGGTGGTCCAATCACAATGCACGATATTAATTGTAAATAAAACAAAAAGTTTTCGGACATTTATCTTAATATTTTTCATGATAGAAGCGTCTATGACAATTATGTGTGATAGAAAATATCGGTAAAATGCTCGCCACGGTTTCGATGGCATACCTATATATTTATGGTCTATATTTTCAATGACTTTAGCTCTGGAATTGTTCTTGGCTTATTGTTTTACACATTTTCTTTTAAATATCCCCAAAGAAAGAAGTCCAACGGTGTCAAATCATATGATCGTGGCGGCCAATTAACATCGGCCATTGAATTTGTCGCGCAAAGGGCCATTGTTTCGTTAGCTGTGCGGCAAGTGGCACCGTCCTGTTGAAACCACATATCCTCAATTTCTGGCCACAAGAAGTCTGTTACAGGCTTTTTACACTGAACAACATATTTGTGAAACGCATGGAAGATGTTGAAAACGTGAAACATGTGTTTAGATTGGCAACATCTTTTATCTGTTATTTATTTAAAAATAAAAGAAAAAGCCGCATAATTTTTGTTAAAAATAAAAAATGGATTTAGAGAAAGCATTAATTATTGGAGTAGTTTTTGCTTTGCAAGAACAAACCCGAATTTTTAAGCAGTACATTGAAATATTAAAGCCCATTCTGGAAGAAGATGATGATGAAGAAGGATTTTTGGTAGACATAAGTATGAAATTCTTACATCTGAAGATGTTAACATCTTTGCAAATTGATGAAAGATGTAAGATGTAGCTCAGTGGAAAAAGACTATTATCATCTCGCGATAGCGAACACCTCGTTGTCGGTGGTGTCGAGGTTGACGGCTCTTCTGCCACACTATCGCGAACAATAGCAATGTTTTCCGCAGAACGAACTGGGCGAGCATGCACAGGTGTTTTCACATTTCCTACAGACCCGCTTTGCTGAAATTTGCGCACAATGCTCCCGATTGTGGACATATTTGATCGATTATGCTAAAAAGATCAGGAAGTGCACGAAATGCATTTTGATTTGAACGCCCGTTTTCGTAAAATGCTTCAACTATCTGTTCAATTGTGTACCTGTCCCTGGTTGAATTTGTCAAACACTGAAACAAATAAATGGGCAAAAAACTTGACGTTAAGGTGTGACTCCAACTTAACATCTTGCATTATGGTTGGACCACTCTTGTTTTCGTCATTCTGTTGCGATGTCAATGCAGTTTTCGGTTGAAGTGCACCTTGTCGGGTGTTGCTTAAAAAAAAATACCCACTCTGGAATAAAAAAAGAAAATGTTTTTCTATCTTCTGTACGCGTAGTAACATATAAACGTGGATACTCAAATGAAAGTCCGGGTTTTACAAACATCACTTTTTCTTGCAGCAATTTGCTTCAATTCTCTTTTGAACTTGCATTCGTGTTTACACTGTGAAAGTCTCTCATTGCAATTTTAGCATATTTTACATATAAAAAAAGGTACGAATTAGAAAACACAAGAGAATTGCGAGTACAAAAAACCTGTACCCCTTTACGTTCTTCTTTCCTTCCTCTCCTATAAACTCAGAATTGTTGCAATTAAAATTGCTGTGTGTAAACCGGGACTTATATATTAAACAAAAGTTCGAAGGAAGCACAAGAGTATTGCAAAAACAAGCAAGTCTGTACCCCTTTCCGTTCTTCTTTCCTCCCTCACCTATAAACTCAGAATTGCTGTAATTAAAATTGCTGTGTGTAAACCGGGACAAGGGAAATGTTCTCGGAATCTCAAAATGCATTTTGTTTTATGATCCCATGATTTTTGGGGCCGCCGCCTATGCAGACGAATAATAATTTGACACAGTTTTTTAAAGTTTTTACTTGTTGTTTTAAAATACGATTTTATTTTTGTACGACTCCTATTTTATTTTATTTTCTCCAACCCTTGTAGAACTTCATCAAATTTTGTTGCCATAAAATTTATTACAGCAGTCAGCTGATAGAGTATACTCAGTCGATTTTTTATCTTAGATAATTCTGCTGTCATACAACTTACCACTCTCATTGCAGATATTACAAATATACTCTTCGTTTTCATTTTACTCGACATGTATTCAAACTGAGGTTTATCTAAATTGGTACATATTGCTTGAAACGTTTTGGCGCACTTATGACACTCAATGTAATCTTATTTTCTTTTACCTACATTCTACATCTGCCACAAATAGTTTTTGTGTTTTTCTAGCAGCGGTGAATCTTAGTAGGCATTTTTTTTTTGCAACACAAGCGCATTCTTATCCAGATTAAGTCAACAATGACATACGCATCTGTAGGCTGGTGGTCTAAAATAATGGTGAAAAACATTCGAGCTTAGGCTGTTAAGGTCCGCAGTTAGACATACTGCCTGCCTATACAGGGCGAGGCTATGAAATCAATATGAAGGCTAAGAAATAATTGAACCTAGTATATGGATTGCAACAGAGGGCATGGCCTTATCGTTAAGGCATTCGGAACTTTGTCCAATGTTTCTGATGTCTTTGGATAACATGATGCATTGAATTCGGTTGAAAGTATGGTGTAATCATTCCGAGTAGGGAGGACTGGGCCAACCTAACTGAACATCCTGAGTCATATTTTAAAACTTATCCGGTTGGTATCCGGACGATGTGAAAATGTACTCTTATACCATGGGCGGAATGGCAACAATCTTTCAGACTAAGATTTTTGCTATTTTGCATGCGGCTAATTGGCTAATAGATAATGGATGGGGGAATAGGAGTGTGATAGTATAAGTAGTGAAAGACAAGCTGAGCTTAAGGTACTTGAATATTAGATCGGTTTTGACTTACAACTGGGTATCAGCATGTCATCTAAGTACTGGAAAAAATGGGCTGGGACTCCTCTCTTCTTCTTTAATTTCAATCCCATTTCCCTGTTTTGCTTCCCTCTTTTTTTCTCATTACTTTGTCTCTCTAGGGTATGCCTAAATAAAAATGGACTTCCTTCTTCGCTTATCCAAACAGTCCCAACTGAACAGCAAGAAAATAATTAAAATCACTCAAAACACAGACTATATAATATCCTGCACCAGTATAGAAAATTTCCGAATTTTTTTTGAATCGAAATAGACTCGTGTCCGCAAACTTTTAATAAGGGTTATCATTGAATGAAAAATAAAATATCTGTACAAAATTTTTAACCTAATTTTTGTTCCAGGTAAATATGTTTATGAGAAAATCGGTAACATGTAGGCCGGATTCAAACATCAAATAATTTTAATTTAAATAAATAGGGACTAATATGAGACAGTGTACCAAATTTCATTCAAGTATCTTTGCATCTGCAAAAAAATCTATTACTGGTGACATTTGTTCAAATAAAGATCGATCAATAGGGTTTGTCTTTAGGTCAATATGCAGCAGTTTACCTAATTCCATCACATTATCTTTGCATTTGTGACCTGTTAAATGCGAACCAAGTATACATGGTCAGATGGACGGGCATCGCTAAAAGGGTTCGCTTATATCACTTACCAATAGACGACAGATGTCAAAAATTTTTAATTTGTTTTGAATTTCATACAAACTTTTATCGTAGTATGTGTCAGTTTGTACAGGTGACTTGTGTAGTATATAGGCTCCATCAGAAAGTAATTCTTTAAAAAAGTTTTTAATTTTATCATTTTTTTTTGGCCAAGAAAAGTCTGTAATGACAACTTAAAATTTTGCTGTTATTGCGGGAAATTTTGCTAATTTGAGCCCAGCGGTATTTTTTGCTTATCTTAGCAACACATGTCTGCTAACGTGTAGTATAATGAAATTAGTAGAAAATTTAGTAGCCGCTACTAAATTTTAGTATACTTTCTAAATTGAAGTATAAATCTGTTTGCTAAAATCAGCAAAAAAAAAGTAAAAAAGGCTTAAATTCGGCTGTGCCGAATTTCTTTTCAATGTTCTCTATTGTTTTTGATACAAACAATATAAAAAACTTTTGAAGTAAAATCATGGAGGTGATTTTGGATGCGGAAACGAATTTTTTTACGTGAAAAAAATTTTGAGGTGAAAAAATTTTTTTAGGTGAAAAAAAATTTTTGTGCTGAAAAAAAATTTTAGTGGTGAAAAAAATTTTTTGAAGTGAAAAATATTTGAGGTGCACAAAATATTATTAATTTCTAAGCGATTGGTGGGAAAAATATGAGAAAATATTTTATATACCAGTCGCTACTATGAAATTGTACTAAAATACACCAATTTGTATGGAAAATTTAGAGGTATCTTCACATTTTCACCCATAACTTTTTAACCGCTGGACCGATTTTGCTCACTTTCAATACCAAACTGTTTGGGAGGATGTACAATAATCTGGGTAAAAATAGGCACCCGGCTAGCGTCTTCGCGTCGTGATCGCCATTTCAACAGACAGACGGACATCGCTAAATCGACCTTAAATTGCATAAGGATCACGAATATATATACTTTATGGGGTCTTAGGCCTATATTTCGACATGTTACAAACGGAATAACAAACTGATATATACCCTCAGCATATATGGTGGAGGGTATAAAAATTACTTAAATTTAGTATAAAATTTTAAATTTATTTTTTTCTCTCGAGCATCAACTTTTTTATTTTTTTTTTTAATATTTTATAAAAAATAAAAAAAAAATCAAAGGCTTGAAAATCTTAAAAATTATTAAAACATAAACGAATTAATCATTTTGTTTTAATTTGAAAAATATTTCAGTCAATTTTTTTTATTTTTAAAATCAAATTTTAATTGTTTTTAGGGCTGATATTTAGAACTAAAAAAAACTTTTTAGTGCTATTTTAGGTGGTTGCCCTATTTTCAGACATGAGTCGGTATATTCACTTCCGATCCTTTTTTTTAATCTTTGTAAAATTTTAAGGCAATTTAAGTTTGTATTTGTAAGTTTTAATTAGAAATAACATTTTCTTTAAAGCCCACTTTTTTTAAATTAGTATTTTTTTTTGCTAATTTTAGCAAAACGGTTTTCAAAAATTTGTAAAGTGATTTCAGAAATTAGCAACAAAAATTTGTAAATATTCTGTAAAAACTCTGTAATATGTAAAATGTAAATAGCAAAAAGATTTGCTAAATAATATTTTTTTTTTACTAAAAATCAGTACAAAAATAATAAAGTGGGATTAAAAACCCTTTACAAATTTTTCTACTATTTTTTTTTCTGAGTGTACCGGTTAATATGTAAATACAGTAGAATCGCTATAATCGTATCCCGATAATTTGAAAATATTGATAAATCGTAACAAACTGTCGGAGCAAACTCCAATAATTCGTAATATTTACATACATTTTGGTCACCTCGATATTTCGTATTTTTTTGAAAAACTATCAATAAGAAACCTCTTGTAATTCGTGATTGTTAAAAATCTCTTGAAATTCGTAATGTGCAATCAAAATTCTTTATAATATCGGTTCGAAAAAACTATTAGCTGCCTTAAACAATGAACATTTTTGTGTTTTCTGTTGATCAGTTTTTCCAGTTGCGTAGTCATACAAAACCATCGGTGTTGAAAAAACAACCAATTGTTTAGCTATTGATAATGGAGCAAAAAATAAAAAAATAGTGGCTTAGGAATTTGAAATCCCTCCATCATTTCTTCAATACTGCACAAGAGAGAACTTCGAAAACTAAAATAAAGCGTCAAAAATGCTTGAATTTCCAGTCCCTTCTTTTATCTTATAATTTTTTACAAAAAGGGTATCACAATGGATCCTATGGGTCTCCGAGTGAAAGTGTACTTTGTACACAACCCTTAAAAAATAATCTTAATCTCTTATATTATGGTTTACGAAACGTCGAAATTCTAATATTCCTCTGGGCGGCCTATTTTAATTTAAAGAGGGTAGTTTTTTTTTGCCAAAAAAATTAAACTTAAACAGTTTCAAATCAAGCAGTGGTTGGCTCGACCGTTTCAAAACAGCGCAACAATATTTCATTAAAATTTGCGGTAAAGGTGCTGCTGTTGATGATGGTATTTGGGCAGAATAGAGAAAAAAAAAACTAAGGGAATTAATAAAAGATTACGATGCCAATAAAAATCATAATGTCAATAAATCGTAAACCCCTCTCATGCGTAAAAAACTGCTGGTCCCTTGAAATTACGAATTATCGCGATTCTACTGTATATAAAAAAATAAGATATATAAAATTGAAATACCGCAATCTTATCGGAAATAGCTTCATAAAAATTTTTGCATAAATTATACAATAACTTGCAAAAATTTACCAAGTTTTTAGCAAATCAATTATAACAACTTGGTAAACTTTCAAAGTTTTAAAATTTTTTTATACGAACGATGTTTTTGTTGTAGTCAGATTCTGATATTTTTATTTTTATAAGCAATGGCACAAATATGGTTATGGGTTTCAATTTGAAACGCTACTTCAGCAGTAGTAAGGGGGTTTTACCGGTTTTGATATTTATTCTTGATTTTTTAAAATAAATAAACACATCCGATCGCCCACTGTCCGGAAATAAGTTTCAAATAATTTTGATCTCAATCTGGCTACCTTGTAATTAATTTTGTTCTGTTTTTTAATTTAATTTCAACTTCTTGTTTACATTAAACAGAAATTTTTTATATTAAATTTTTTTTCGCATATGGTTGGTTAATTGTATGATTAAATGTCTAATAAAATGTGGTGTTGTTTACAATTTAATTTTTTTCAAACGCAATTTTCTAAATTTTTTGCGTTTTGTTTTGAAAATATACTGTAGTGAGGGAATACTAAGTTAGATGGTGGAATAGAGAGAGAGGGAGGGAGTACGTGCTATGGTTGCCAGCTTTTTAACGCGTACATACACAAAAATACATGTGTTTTATTCTAAATACTCGTATCTATAGTTGATGATTGTCACTATTCACAGGTGTTTCCCCTCACTCACATACGTATAACTCTCAAGAAATTTAAATAAAAATACACTCACAATATTACAAAGTGGGAATTTTGTTGTTGTTTAATCATTAAGAAGAAATTAAAATTTCCCATAAAATTGCAGTCAAACAAAGAAATATGGGAATATATAAAAAAAATGATTAAAACTAATCTAAAAATGCTGCTCGTTCCTGGGTTGTATGAGGGCGGGTCAATAAATCCGTGATATTTTGAGTTTCCCGCCTCATAACTGAAATGGCAACACTGCTCCTATCAGCAACAGGCATCTGTCAGTTGACTTCTGTCAAAAGTTGAACAAGCTGCGTTATTTAGTTTGTATTTGTCCGCCATTGATAGCAGACCACCGCGTGATTTGATGATTGCTGAGAAAATTTAAAATGGCAGTTTCCATAGCTAAAATCCATGAATAAGGCTACGAATTAGTCCCTTATCCGCCTTCTTCTCTGTATTAAGCCCCTCCCAGTGACTATTTATTATTTCCAAACCAGAAGAAATGGCTCGGCGGAAATTATCTTACATACAAATACCAATTTTGATGACAAATTTTATTATTTGGAATGTATACAAAAGTGGAGGAATGTTGGATAAAGTGTATACTCTTCAAATTTAAGCCATTTTCTAATTAAATTGAAAATTTGGTGCAGGTATTCCGAAGTTATGGTTAAATATCAAAATAAAACTAAAAAATTTATAAGAATAAAGTGAAAAATCAATGTTGATCCAAAACTATACATAGAACCATTCCATACCCAGCAATATCACACATTACCAAATAATGTGTAAAGTAATGTATAGCCATAGGGACCGATGGATTACTTTACACCTTACTTCATTGATGAATTTTACAGGCGATGAGCCTCAAAGTAATGTATATACCCATTACTTTAGAGGTGATAATGTAAGGGGTTACTTATATGGTTACGAGAATGGAAAAAGTAATGTGTCTTAAAATAGATTTTTAAAAAAGAGGAATTTTTATTAAAAAAAATTATTACAAATATTTTATTTAAAATATTTTATTTAAAATATTTGTAATTAAAAATAATGTGGTCAAGATGGGAATCGGACCAGGGAAATCTGGTTGCCAGCCAAGAACTCTACTCACTGAGCTATCAACGCATATAGTATTTGATTGCTTTAAACTTAAATGAATTGTTGCGCTTTGTTTTTTTTTTGCTAGTGTTATTAAAACAAACATACATAACCCTTTTGCTTACCAAAAAATACAAAGTAATGCATCTTAAAATAGATTTTCAAAAATATTTCAGTTATAACTTTATATTTATAAATCATATATTATGTAATCAATAATGAGTAACTTATTACTTAATGCTTGCAAATAATGAAAAAGGTAACGAGCTATTATTATAACGTAACGCATGAGAATATCGCACCCATTACCAAAGTTTTGCTGGGTAGAGTAGTTGACAGTCCAATTAATTTAACTTTTAATAGGACTTTTTGAAGTAGCACGATTTCCACTTTTAGCCCATGATCCCCTATGATTTTACAATTTTTTAAGCTTGTTAACCAACTTCATATCTCCAAAATTTTTAGTTTTACAAAAATAATAATATGCAAAATTATTACATATAAAATATTAATCATACGTAAAATTATTTAAGCGCTTTTTTCTATAAAGTTGATTTTAATATTTTTATAAAACAATTTTAAGCATTAGCTACCTACCAGTTATTTTTGTTCGTCTACACGGCTTGAAATTACGCCCATAAACAGCATAAAAATTATTGCAGTGTAATCGTTATATATTTGGAAACTACGCAAATTGTTAACATTACTTCATGTTTATTAAAAAATGCCATTTTTAAAATTCATATTGTGTTAATTTAATTCATATCAATTTGTATATTTAAAAAAACAAAAAAAAAAAACTACTGCTGGTCTCTTTAACAAAATAAAATTATGAATGAATAAAGTAAATACAATTAAACTTTGTGTCATCATCATTAAATCAACAACTCATTTATTATGCCATATGAAAAATCGCTAGCTCTGCGCTGTCATAAATCGAGATACGCTGTTTAAGTGCAGCAAGCAGCAAAACCTTTTTTTTTTTGTTTTTTGCAAATATACATAATATTTAAAATGCACAGCAAAATGCTTTCAATTCAACAGGTAGCAAAATGTGTTGCTGCCAATAAATAAAACCGTCTCTTATTTAATTTTTCAGGTAATTTTTAATTTTTTTCCTGTTACATTTTGTTCTTTATGTAAATATCTGAGAAAAAGAGAGTTTGCTTTTTGCGGCTTTTGGTTTGCTCTGGCTCTTACAACACAGACTACAGCAGTGAATCCCAACATTTTTTTGTGGCATGTCTCACTTTAAAGATTCAAAAACTTCCATGTATCCGCTATCATAATACCGTTAGCAATATATCGATGACCATTTGTTGAGACCAAATATTTTTATTATATAAAATTTAAAAAAAAATTCTCAGTCACGTGGTGGAAAAAACAAATTTCACATATTCATGCGAATACCGCAACAAAAAATAACCCCTCTTGGAACGAATGGTTGCCGGCGCCCCTGGGACCCGCTAGATAAAAAAAACCCAAGCGCACCCAAAATGTTAAGTGTGATGACTTAAATGGACCCATGACTTCTTTTTCCGAAATTTCTTTAATTTGAGCCGTCACATTTTGGGTGTATTTCGGGTTTTTTTAGACCTAGCGGGGCCCAGGGTCGCCGGCCCCCTTAATATCATAAAGAGAAAAAAAATACTTTTAATTCCCGTGGAGGTGATTATTTTTTTATATTTTTTTTTAAGTGTGCCCGAAAATATAATTTGATATATAATTTTGACAATTTAATTCATCAAAGAAGTTTCTATACAAAATTGGAAAACATATCTAAGTCTTTAGTGAATATCCAGCTATGTCGAAAAACGGGTTTCTGAATCAGAATTCTTTTTGAAAATGGGTGAAATCAATAATAAGCTGACGATGTGTGCTTTTTTGTTTCACCGGTAACGAGACAGGGACTTTCAGATCGGACCTGTTTTCATCAACAGTCACAGATTAGGTTTTTTCAGACCGGTCCTGTTTTTACCGTTCATATTATAAGTAAAAGAATAGGGGTTTTCAAAACAGTCCTGTTTTCACCGATCACGCGACAGGTGATTAAACTTCAACCGACCCCTGTTTCCCACAGGTCAATAGGACATTTTATTGCAGTTTTAACATGTACTGACTGTTGTTTTCACAGTCTACGCCTTGAAAATATTTTGAATATTCCGGAGTGCTTTTGGAATGCTTTTGTTTTCCCCAAACAGTTCTAAAATTGTGGTAAACAGATTCCATTTCGTGCTTGCTGAAGAATCCGAATATAAAGTCTCTTATAAAAGTTCATAAAAGTTCATGCGAAAACAACCAGATGGGTCCAGATGGCGAACAGGGGATTAAATATTAAAAACTGTGACAAATACAAGAATTCCTTGCTGTGAATATCTTATCTTTAACCTGCTAAAAAATTTCTTATTAATTATTTCTTAACCTTCACCTATGTAGGTAAAATTTTTTCACATAGTCATTGATGTGGTGGTAATTTTTAACCCTTTTAATTTTACAAAACAGTTTTATCAAACAGCATTTCGTATATATTTTTCGATCTCTTTGTTTTAATTATATATTTTAAGAATTTGTCAGGTGCGAGATCATAATTTAATTTTACTAAGGAATAGTAAACAAAAATTTTTTAAATGGAAAAAATTTTGAGGAATTTCGCATAGTCATTTTCGTTAGAGTGTTTGATATATATGTAAGTCTGTTCAAACCATGAGTTACTTGTGGGTTGGGTGGGTGGTTCATAAAAAGGCTGACGATGATCTGGTCGCTCGGGTCGAAAGTGTGCACTCCCTCTAGCGCTGATCCTTACAATTTTTACTATTTATTAGTAACATTTAATTATGTTTTAAAATCTGATAAATTCTAAAAATATATAATAAAACGCATTTCTTCATAATTATTTTAAAAGCTACTACTAATTTTTTTTAAAACTACTACATTTGTATTTGAAAACAAGTTAAAAAAGGCTTAAATTCGGCTGTGCCGAATCTTGGAATATCCTCCTCCACCAATGTCCTAACAAATGTTCTTACTGTTTTTAATACAAACTTTAGAAGTGAAGTTATAGAGGTAAAAATCGTTTTTGAATGTGAAAATCTCTTTTTTTTTTGGATATAAAACAAATTTTGTGGTTTAAAAAAAATGTTTGAGATGAAAAATATTTTTTGAGATAAAAAAAAAATTTATTTATTGAGGTAAAAAACTTTTTTATTTTTTGACTAAATAACTTGACTCAACTGAAGGTAATAAACATTTGTTGGTAAAATCAAATTAGAAACAAAATTCCATGTTGTTTTTAAATTTTTATAAATTTTTTCATAAAATTTTAAATGTTTTTTTTTTTTTTTTAATAAAGTTTTCGAATTTAAAGCAATTTTATACACAGAAAAAAGTATCACAAAATTTTAAGTAATTAAAAATATTTGTTAAAATTCAAATTCGATTTCTAACAATTTTTTGTTTGAAATATTTGTAAATTGTTACTTTTCATATAAAAATTATTTGAAAATAAAAATTGAAGTTACAAAAAAATAACAAACAATTTTTTGTATTTACAAATTCCATTGTTGGTGCCTTTTTAAAAAATATTTTTTTTGTATTTACAAAAATGTTCTATGGACGATGTTCAATACTACAAACAGAATTTTGTAATTTTATTCTGTGTACATATTGTTTTATATACATATTGTTTTTATATACATGTATTCTTTGGTTGAAAGCTCTATTTCACTTGTTTGGACCTGAAAATATAATTTTATATTATTTAAAGGAATTGAAACAAAAATAAAAATTTTCTATGATACGCGAAACCAGCGAAACCACACATTACCAAATAATGTGTAAAGTAATGTGTAGCCATAGGGGCTCATGGATTACTTTACACCTTACTTCACTGATGAATTTTACGGGCGATGAGCCTCAAAGTAATGTATATACCCATTACTTTAGAGGTGATAATGTAAGGGGTTACTTATATGGTTACGAGAATGGAAAAAGTAATGTGTGAAAAAAAGGAATTTTTATTAAACAAAAATTATTACAAATATTTTAAACGTTATTAAAAATAATGTGAACATGAGGGGAATCGAACCAGGGAACTCTGGTTGCCAGGCAAGAACTCTACCCACTGAGCTATCGACGAATGAGTATTTGATTTCTTTAAACTTAAATGAATTGTTGCGCTTCGTTTTTTCGTTAGTGTTGTCAAAACATACATACATTGCCCTTTTGCTTACAAAAAAATACAAAGTAATGCATCTAAAAATAGATTTTCAAAAATATTTCAGTTATTACTTTACATTTATAAATCATATATTATGTAATCAATAATGAGTAACTAATTACTTTATGCTTGCAAATAATGAAAAAGGTAACGAGCTATAATTACAAAGTAACGCATGAGAATATCGCACCCATTACCAAAGTTTTGCTGGGTATGCTATTATTAATACAGAAACATTTTATTTTCATGAAAAATTTTGTTTTTTTTTTAAGAAATTGCGGATTAAAAGATTTAAAAAATAAGCTAATTATAAGTACTTACTTATTGTCCCTTACCCCTAAAATATTGAAATTATTTAGAAGAGGGCCAAGCGACCAACCTTGTGAATCACTAAACTGAGGACATGTTGAATCATAGGCCATTAAAACAAAATATACACTTACCAAAAAAAGTCCGTAATGGTAATTGAAAATTTTGCTGTTTTTATGGGAAACTTTGCTAATTTGAGACCAGGTGTATTTTTTTTTTGCTAATCTTAGCAACACCTGTCTGCTGACGTGTAGTACAATGAAATTTGTAGAAAAAATTAGTAGCCGCTACTAAATTTTGGTAAACTTTTTGTAATGTGGAATTTAAAATGGGTTTGCTAAAATCAGCAAAAAAAAGTATTATATTATTAATTAAATAAATATTAAATATTATTAATACTAGTACAATGAAATTAGTATAAAAAATTATTCAGCGCTACTAAATTTTAGTAAGTTGATCTGAACTCAATGAATCGTAAAATATTTTAATTTATAAAAAAAAAATTAATAAAATGCCCAAATTAACTCAATTATTTTTTGATGAACTTTGTTACACTTTGGAGCTGTTAATTTTTTTGAAATTGCCTTACGAATTCAAATATACAAATTTATTTATTTTTTATCGAACATTTTTTTTATTAATTTTTTTTTTTTAATTTTTTAATATTTTAATTTTATAAATTTTTTATTTAAATATTAAATACAAGGCTTTTAAAATAGTTAAAACATAAACGAATTTCTCATTTTGTTTTTGATTTGCTAATTTTTGTTTTAAAAATTTTTTTTAGTAAATTTTTGGATTTTAAGTGGGATGAAATTTGAAATGTTTTTTAAAAATTCTAAAATGAGATTGAGAACAGTTTACAAATTTTTTTAATAACTTTTTTTCTGAGTGTATAAAAGCAAAATTATAATTGATCTTATAACAATTACACAAATAACGCAAAGTATATATGTATACATACATATGTATATTTACAAAAATATGAGTAAATAAATGCATATTTTGTTTTAAATAAAAACAAAATAAAACAATGTATTTTTGCAAAAAAAAAAAAAAAATATTACATCATATTAAAATTTAACAGAATATTGAAAGAGCGAGAGAAGTTAAGAGAAAACAAAATTAATAAGAGAACGTAATCAAAACTTTGGGAGATTGTTGAGATTTAACCTTCAAACCGTCCAGATTTTTTTTTGGCTATGAAATTTTTGGCATGTGTACGTCACGAAAAATATTAACTTTGTTTGCAAACAGACCTTTAAAAACATAATTCCTTAAATCAATGTTCAAATCTGATTTAAATTTTGACGAATTAATTTGCGAATCCAATCTTTATCTTACTAAAAGAATAAAGTTTATTTAAGTAATTCTTTTTATAAATCAAACGAAATAAATCAATTTAAATAAGTCAATTTTAAATCAAAGAATCAAATCAATTTTGATTTGGTTTGCGAATAAAAAAAAGAATTATACTGATTTTCGAAAATGATTTGATTCGCGAATTAAAATAATTTTTTTTTTAAATCACGATTAATATAATTTTAAACCCCAAGGGTTTCATGGAATCTTTATAAAACAGCCTCCTCGGGATGTCTTTCGAACCTGGCACTTTTTTTTTATCACAGTGTATTAATACTCTTACAAGATCACGTATTTTGTCTGTTTTGTGCTATTTCGCTTTGTTTTCAAAATACCGACCATTTTTAAAAATGGGCATTTTATAAAATGGCAAATATTTGGGAAACTAAGCGAGATAGCGCAAACCAAAAAAAAAAATTTCAAACCCAGCAAAGGTTTACCTTCGATAGTATAGATTCGTTAGGTCCCCAAATGGGTTTTCTGAAATTTTTATAAAACAGCCACAGGGTGACTATTTTTTTTATATCAGTTTATTTGATAATATAATTATAAAAATGGGTTACCCTGTGGCTGTTTTATAAAAATAGATGAACCGGTGGGAAAAATAGCTTAAAAATCTAAAATTCTTTGAAGTTGGAAAACAATCGCTAATATTTAAAAAGTTGTAAAAACTAAAAAAATCACTAGAATAGAAAGAAATCAAGGTTTTTTAATACCGTTATGTATTTCAAAAATTTTTTATATTCATAACCGATACTATTACCTTAATGCCGGTTAGAAATGCATGCCGAACCAAAAATTTCTGTGGCGCTGGCGAAAGCCCAAAACTATAGACGGCCAATCGAACTTATCTAAAATTGAAAAAATACATTTAGAAAATAATTAAAAAAATCTGCTTTCAAGCCAATAGTGTGGGCGGCGGCAGCGTCTAACAAAAACATTTTTGACGGCTATGTGGCTACTGGATGGCGCCTACCATTTCTGGTACCGATATTAAATGAGTTTCTAACTAAATCTTTTTTTAACGTTTTTAGTTTATATCAAATTTTTAATACAAAATATCCGATATTGTAAAGAAATTTAACTTTATTTGGGCAATTCACAAGCGCTATTGTATTGTGTATGTTGTATTGAAATACAATATACAAATATTTTGTTGTAAACAGTCGGTTGTAATTTTATGTTGTAAAACGTGTAAAACGTAAAGAAGAAAAATAAAAATATTTATAAATTTTTAGAAACGAAAATAAAAAATAAAAATAATATGCTAAATAATGTTGAAAGAGAAAAAACTGGCATTCACCTGAGACTGATATGTTATGATACACAATACAGCATTTAATAAACACAGCAAATGAAGTTGTAAAGTTGTATTCGATTTTTAAGTGTAAATTACCAACAACTATTTTACACTATTGTAAAGAAATACACAATACCAACTGTTTTTTTTGGCAATAATTTATTGTAGAAACGCTTTTTTTATATTGATGTTTCGGTAAGAGATATATCGACATCGATACGATTACCGATAAACTAAACGGACTAGAGAAAAAGATATTGCAAAAGTGATCAAAACCTACGCCCATTGTAGGTACCAAATTTCGTATTACTTGGCTAGGCTTCAAAATCGCGTTTCTCTCGAAAACTAAGGTAGGCATCGCAGAGAGGAAGGGATATTTATGTGATATAACGAGGGTGTCTTGTGATAAAACGCTAATATTAAAACTTTAAATCTTAAACTGAAAGATTTAGAAAAAAACATACTTTTTTGCAATTTGCAAATTTTCACATTTGCACATTCACAATTGATTCGTTTGAAGCGATCGTTGACCGAAAAACGCCCGGAATATGCGACCATATATCAAGCCGTAATATTCCATCATGATAACTCTCGGCCACGGGTTGCAAGACCGGTTAATAACTATTTAGAACATAGTGGTTGGGTAGTTTTGCCTTGTTCCTGTATTTCCAAAAAACATGTAAAATGCAACCTTGTTATGCTCTACATAAGATGAGTCGCAGGCAATTAAATATATATTTATCTAAAGAAGATAATAATGCATACATATATTCATGTTAAAAGGTATTTTACAATACTGTGTCAACAGCTTTAAAAGTTTAAAGCTCTAAAAAAATTGCCA
The DNA here is from genome assembly GCA_949748255.1 of Eustalomyia histrio. Lineage (NCBI taxonomy): Eukaryota > Metazoa > Arthropoda > Insecta > Diptera > Anthomyiidae > Eustalomyia > Eustalomyia histrio. Next base: position 46,918,169 of record OX456527.1, read on the forward strand.
TTAAAAATGCAATAAATTTTTTTCATATATTAAGTCACCCTGTATAGAATACTTCTCGCATTAGATATAGAAACGCGGTGCAGACATTGTCCGTCCATTTGTTTCAATTGAAGCAGAAAGTTCTCACTGCAATACGCTTCACTTCTAAAATTGGCTTGATTCATTATTGGCTTCAAAAAAAATGAGCAATTCTTTTGGCGCGGAATCCATATGTTGCCAGAAAGCTGGTAAAAGGTCATCGCTAACGATGGCCAATACTTTGAATTTATATTTATTGTACCAATGTGCAATAAACCCCAAAAAAAAATAAAAATTACTAATTCAAATTACAAATTCAATAACAAATTATATCTTAATACCCGAGCACTAGCAACAAAGGCTTTTGGCTCGTTGTAGCGAAAACAAACCAGAGCCTCTGGTGGGAATCGAACCCACGACCCCCGCACAGATAAGCTAGCACGCTACCAACTAGCCTACCGGGGCGCTCTAAAGTTCTGTAAGTTATACACCCATTAAGTAAATATGATTCTAGTTAAAATAAACTTTTTTAAATTTAAATCAATATGTTTACATTTTAGATTTTGTTTTATTATTTTAAAATAAAAGTAAAAAACATATTTAAATTAAAAAAAACTGTTTAAAGCCTTTTCTATATAATTTAATGCATGTAGTCACTTCATAGACAAATGCCCAATTTTTTAAGTCTTAAAAGGCACTAGAAAAAAGAGCAGATACATGTGTGGGGGAGTTTGTTTCATTTAAATAAATTATGCTAAAGTAAATAAAAATGATTAGATAATAAATAAATAATATTTGTTTTTTTTTTATTTTTCATTTTAGGTGCAAAAAGTAAAACCAACATCTAAATTTTATTTAAAGTGATATTAAAAGAAGAAAAAAAAAACAAGTGTTGATTAAAATTGCTACAGAGAAAATTGAAACAAACACAAAAAAAATAATAAAAATAAAATGGTACATAATAAACCGGCAAAAATGAAGCAAAAACAACAGAAACGGCAGCAGCAGCAAACTGATGATGCTCAAAACAATACGACAAAGAGTAGTGACAAAACGCAAAATATGGCAACACCAACGGCACAAACACGGCGACAACAAATGGCACAGAAAGTAAATATAGCGCAAACGGAACAACAACAATTAACAAAAAAGCAACAACAAAATTTAGTAGAGATACAAACCAAGCAAGGAAATAAAACTGAAAACGGGCAACAAAAACAACAGAAAGCTCATAGTCAAAACAATAGCAACAACAATAATAAACGTCGCAATAGTATTAATAATAATAATAATAAAAATAATAATCAAAACATACAAAACAATAATAAAACAGATAATAAATACAATTCTAACAGCATTAACAATAATATTAATAATAATAATAATAAAAACGATCAAGCACAAACCACCATCTCCTCCACTAATAAATCTAGTAACAGTAAAAATACTAAAAACAGACAAGCTAACAAAAGTAATATTAATAATAAATCAGCTGAGACAGATACCAACATTGCCTCTACTGATTCTAATAACAACAACAAAACCTGCAAGAATAATAATACACCAGCTGATGAAACACACACCACCGCCGCATTCGCTACAACAACACAGCAGCAATCACTGTCTTATCGCAATTCAAATCATAGTTATGCTCAATTATTGGATAACAATAAACAACAACAACAAGAGCAACAAAACACCTTCAACAACATTAACTATAACCGAAAAATCTTTTGCAACTCTTCCTACAAAGACAGTAATCCTTTGCCCGGTGAAAGGATAAAACCATCAAAAACTCATTTCAATCAAAAATATCGTACACAAACACCAACCCGCTATGAAAATCGTATCTCGAAATCTCAATATTATAGAAATAATTCCAAAATTAATGATGGTGACATAGTAACAGCAGCCATGAAAAAACACTGTGCCAACTGTCTGAAACCTACCGCCGAGTCGGGTACATTTGCTATCTCTACAAAATTTTCTGCTACACCTGATACTGCTACTACCACCTATGTGGCATTGAGACAGATAGCACTCTATTATAAAACCCGTAAACAATATTATAAATCCAAATCGTTTATATCCTATTCGCGTCAATCATTAAATGGCGATTTCGATCGACATCATAAGTCTGGTCATAGTGCTAATAGTAGTCGTCGCAATTCATTTGATCATCATTTTGCTGAACGTCACAAAGATTTTGTACCTATCGAACAACCGATCAAACCTATATTGTACTCATCAAATATTCATTGTGTAATAGTGAACACTGAAAAATTTGTGATATTAGAACGTTTTGGTAAAGGTCGCATAACGTATCCTATAATGCAGGTGAGTTATTCTTTTTTTTTATTGTTGTTGTTATTAACTTATTTTATTAATTTATAATTTACTACGAGGACGGTTCAATAAGTCCGTGACTTTTTGAACTTCCCTCGTAAATAGTTATATGAAATGCAACACTGCTCCCATCAAGTACTACCTGTTAATATACTACTGTCAAATTTTGAGCAAGTTCCGTCATTAACTTTGCGTTTAACAGCTGTTTAAAACATACAACCTCGTGGATTTTTTTAAAAATGGAAAAAAGTAAATTTCGAGTGCTCATTAAACATTTTGTTTTTGCGAAAAAAAACCGTCAATCAAACCAAGGAAATGCTTGATAAATACTATGGACCCTCTACACTATTGATTTCAATGGTAAAAAAGTGGTTTACAGACTTTCGTTGTGGCCTTACAAGCACGGATAATTTAGCCCCTTAGTGACTATTTCCTATTTCTAAACCTACAGAAATGGCTCGGTGCGATACTCTTTTATATTTTTTTTTTTATAAAAAGATAGAAGAAGTTATCGAAAAGATTTTGGCCAAAATTTTCTAACTACAATATGTAATTAGTTATATGTATCCAAAAACAGGGTTTTTTTTACGAAAATGTCAGAATTCAACACCCTCCGACGACTACACTCACCAAAAAAAGTCTGCTAAATTGAGCCCAGCGCAACACATGTCTGCTGACGTGTAGTACAATGAAATTAGTAGAAAAATTAGTAGCCGCTACTAAATTTTAGTAGACTTTTTGTAAAGTGGAATTTAAAATCTGTTTGCTAAAATCAGCAAAAAAAAAAATACTAAATTTTATAATTATTTGTAAAAAGCTTTGAATTTTTTTTTTTTATCGAGCATCAAAAATTTTTAATATATATTTTAAAAGACGAATTAATCAATTAGTTTTAATTTGGTAATTTCTGTTTTGAAAAATATTTTGGTCCTCTTTTTAGACATCAGTCGGAATCTGCACTTCCGATCCCTTTTTTTAATATATGTAACATTTTAAGGAAATTTAAGTTTGTAGTTGTAAGTTTTAGTTAGAAATAACATTTCCTTCAATAACCACTTTTTTAAAATTAGTAAATTTTTTTTTCTAATTTTAGCAAATCGGTTTTCAAAAATTTGTAAAATGATTTCTGAAATTAGCAACAAAAATTTGTAAATATTTTGTAAAAATTCTGAAATTTGTAAAATGTAAATAGCAAAAATATTTGCTAAATTATAATTTTTTACTAAAAATAAGTACAAAAATATTAGAGTGGGATTGAAAACCGTTTACAAATTTTTTAAACTTTTTTTTCTGAGTGTACCTGAAATTTTGTGTCATAACTACTAACCAATAGGACTCAAATCCCGATTTTAAAAGTTCGTACACTTGAGATGTTTTCCCCCAAATATTTAGAACCCTTATAAAAAAATTGGTCTCTTAGCTTTTGAGCATGCTCGGACATATTTATATACCGGTACGTCTTTTAAAATCCTTTAATTTAATACCCAATATGTCTACAATTTTATGAAATTGTAATGCATGGTTTTCACTATGTCATTTTTAATGTCAATTTGTCCAAATTGTTAGCAATTGTATGAAAACGGGTTGTCATATGGTGTCATCTGAGTTTGCAGTCAGTTATGCACACGAACTGCCGTCTAAAATGACAGACATGTGAAAACGTCAAATTTCAGTTTGTCAACAGATATGGCAGCATTTTTTATCTAAAATAAAATTGACAACAAGTTGTAAATTTTTTTTTGTTTGACGATCGCAAAGCTGTTATATTTTTTTTTGCTGGAAAAATTAATTGCAATGGAAATTTTTTAAATAAAGAAATAAATGGTAATGTAATAACACGAAACGCCGCACTAGCTATAGCCATTTGTTTCTTTTTTATCATTTTTAAATTTTTTCCACTTTTTGTTGAACACAAAGTAATATTTTCTAATCATCATATTTGACATTTGTAACGAAAACGGCGTGTCAGTCAACTGACACCAAAATTTAACATAAGTCTTTGACACGCTCTGCTTTATCGACTTATTGTCAGTTTTTAAGATGTAATGAAAACGCATATGACGCAAAATGACGAGAATCCATTTGAGTCAGTTTTTGTTGTCAGTTCATATGACATAATGAAAACCAGGCATAAGAAATAAAATAAAAAAATATATAACCCATTTCTGAACTCCTAAACGTAAGATTGATCTGCTAAAAATTACAATTCTCGCCTATTTCATCGTATTTTTGAAAACTTCATTAAACCGTTCTAAAATATAATGATGCTTTGAATGTAACTTAATTGCTTGCTGATCCTGATACCATACATGTTTTAACCCAAACAGCATAGATTTATCAAGAAGTATTAGTCATATAGTAACATGTGTCAATTTATAATTAATTCAGATGAATTTGTTATTTTTAAGATAATGTTTAAAAAATCCCCTTTTAATGGGTTTTTTTATGTCATTTGCTGCATATTATTGCTGTCACAATTAGTGAAACAATAACTGTTACATTGTCACTATAAATGTAAATTTAAAAAAAAAAAAAAATAATAAAAAATAGTTAATAACAAGTAAATTCGGTTCTAACGATTTTTTTTACCCCTCCATCAGGGATGATAAATGAGTATTTCAATTGGGTACTAAACGCGATTCAAAACAATACTTTTTTTTACCTACTTTAAAAAGGAAGAACATTTGTGAATAGTATCAAATTAGGCAAAGGGGTATTAAAGCACATTAAATGCTCTAGTAGTACCACAAAAAGCACTATACATTTATCATCCCTATCCTTCACAGTGTTTTTGTTACAAAAAATGTAAGAAAAAATATGTTAAAACTTCAAGGGAGTAAATAAACAAAATTTTGATGTGAGGACAATTTTTGTGGTGCTAATATTTTAAGGTGACAAAAAAATTTTGCCCTAAAAAAAGGTTTTGTAAGCGAAATTTTTTTGAGTTGAATATAAAATAGTAACCTTTAATTGCCTGGCGAAAAAATATTAAGCTCATTAGTCGCTACTATGAAATTGTTTAAAAATACAGCAAATTGTATGGAAAGTGGTGCCTTAACATTTTCACTCACAACTTTCACATTTTCACTCACAGCTTGTATCCCGAACGGGAAACGAAATTTTATAAAAATTCCATGAAACTCTTCGGGAACCTACTAAATCTATTCTATCGAAGGGTTAAGCTTTTCAAAAATTTTGTCCGTTTTGCGCTATCACGCCATTTTATAAAATGCCCATTTTTTCAAATGGTCGGTATCTCGAAGACGTACAACATTTTCGCCCCATTAAAGTATTAATCTACTGCAATTATAAAAATAAGCCAGGTCCAAAAGACATCCCGAAGAGACCGTTTTATAAAATTCCATGACACCCTTCGGGTTTAAAATTAAATTAATCGTGATTTAAAAAAAATCATGTTAAATTAATCAAAATAATTATTTTTTTTTTTGATTCGCGAATCAAATCAAAATTGATTTGATTCTTTGATTTAAAATTGAATTATTCAAATTGAATTATTTCGTTTGATTTATAAAAAAAGAATTATTGAAATCAACTTGATTCTTCCAATAAGATAAATATTGAATTATGGTAGTAAATAATTCAATTAGAATAATTAATTTGCGAATTAATTCGTGAAATACTGAAAAATAAGGAATTATGTTTTTAAAGGGAATATGTTTTTAAAGGCATGGATACATGGTTTTACATGGAATTTAAATTTTTTCCAATCAAATCTTCAAATTTTTCCCTTAACACATATTTAAAAAATTTCAACTTCGCTCCACTGTGTATTTTTTTTTTTCGTTATCGCTTTTATAGTGGCTTTAAATAAAGTTTATAGCTTTTTGTAGAACATTTAGTTGAAGTGATGCGTTGTTTCTATGGAAATTGTTACCTCGTTATATGAGGGATATGTAAATAAGTTTATGATAATGTCTCAATAAAATTATTTGTGTGATATTTTGCCGATTTTTTATTTCACTTTTAATTTCATTATATGTTTAATGTATATATTTTGTGTTAAATTTTTACATTTTAAATTAAACAAGTTTCCAATTCGGCAATCGCGAAAAGCATTCATATTTTTTGTCTATGCATATTATTTTGTAAATTTATTTTGTTGCTTATTTAAACACTAGGCGTTCTTTTTTTTTTTTTGTTTTGTTTTTTTAAATAACCGGCAAATCCAGAATTTGAATAAAACTAAGACGAGTTAACTTTTTTGCACTTTTTTTTTTGTTTTGAAATATTAATTTTGTAAATTTATTTTAGAGTTGAACTTCTTCAAGGTTGTGAAGATGTTATTTCCGTGGATACGATATTAATTTATTTATTTTTCATATAAAGAAAAAAACAATGATGAAAAATTAAAAAAAAAACTATATTATCAAACTAAAGTGTGTATTTATAAATCCTTTCTAAAGCTGCTTTAGCATACAAAATTTGTTCTATAAATGTCCTATAAGGTTACCTAGCAAAAATAATGAAAATAAATTGGTTACAATTAATAATTCGACATCAGTACTAGTTAATTTTGTTGGCCAGTAATTTTTTTAAGCAAAAATAATGATAACTTCTTATTTTATTATTAATTTTTAATTACTACACTGAAAAAACTCCAAATGTAATGTAATATACGAAATGTTTCGTCCAGTAAAAAAAAATATAAAATAAAACAAGAGCGGCTAAATTCGGCTATGCCGAATCTTATGTACCCTTCACCATGGTTGGGAAAATAGTAAAGTTTATATATGGACAGTAGACCGTACCTCAAAAAAAAAAAAAAAAAAACCGTACACCCTCAAATATAAAGTATAAATAAAAAATAAAAAAAGGAAGTTTTTATATATAGGCTTTTTACATAGGTGTTACCCCTTAAGTAGTATAAAAGGGTGCTTGATGCAACAAATTGGTATCATTGCGACAAAAACATTGATATATAACCCTTTAAGATCCGACTGTAAATACAGAAGATATGACAAAAAAATTAAATATGCCCTACATTCGGCAACATAAAAAATTAAAAAAAAAATATAATAGTTCCGCTGGAATTATTGGAATACTTTACTAGCAAAAGTTTATTGCTTTTTTGAGAGCTTTCATTTTAAAATATTAGGGTAGTACATTAAGGTGGTAGCAACTGAGATCTGGTGGGTTAATACTAGAACGGGTTACTTGAGGTCAATGGCTCCTTCGAGGAAAACATCGGTCTCCGCGGGACAAAAAACATTGATATACAATACTTTAAGATCCGACGGTAAATGGCGATAATATAACGAAAAATATAAAATGGCGACCCCTACGTTCGGCCAAAAAGAAAAAAAAAAACATTTTCGAAATTTTCTTGTTAAAATACTTTATATTTGAGGGTGTACGGTGAACTTTTTTTTTTTTTGCCTATAAGGTGGTACGGTCTAATGGACATATATGGAATGGACATATTTATATACGGACATATTAAAGTGGAAATTTACCATTTAGTTTAGTGATAAAACTTGGATTTTGAAAGATTTATGGTTCCCGAAAATAGGTATTTAAAAAAATGTATGTTTTGGTCATAACTACTTTCAGCAAATATGTTCTACTAAAGATTTTCATCCTTTGGATATATAAGACGTATCCATAGGTCATATTAAAGCTCTAAAATTTTAGTTTTCATAAAAATTTTGATGTTTTTAGCCGATTTATGGAGTATTTAAGTACGGTCTTACCGTTCTTAAGACATAAGTTAATCTATTTTGTGCCACGCCCAATTCAAGGATCCCGCCCACATTTGGTCAGATGTTGTGTATTGATAACCAAGATGCTTGCACCTTATTTGGAAACCTTTCCTCTTTCCGTTTTCCAATTATACAGAAAAGCTGACCGACATCGTGAAGACAACTGTGCTGGACGCATTTGTTTTGTTAAAAAAAAAAATAAAAAAAATAACAAAAAGTCTTAAGAAAATAAAAAAAAAGTGTTAAAAAAATATAAAAATAAAAAAAAGTTGAATAGACGGGGCTCGATCGCGCGACTAAAAGAAAAAAAGTATTTGTGCTTAGACCACTGAGCCATTGAAGGACATAAGCAAACGTCGTTAACAGAAGTAAATAAAGAGTTTTCGTTTAAAACAGATTTGTTTGGGTTTTATTTAAATAACAAATCTTTGTATGGATTTGTTGTTTGTGGGTAAAAGGTGAGGAGGTGAAAGACAAAAAGTTCAACAAATAAAATAAAAACAACAACAATCACGATCATAATGTCAATCAGTGTTGTCATATTTTTTTTTTCAAAAATCTTTTTAGTTCTAAAAAGAGCTTTTTTCGACCAAAAAAATATTTTTTTACAAATCGTTAAACGAAATCACTAGAACTGCATGTGTTTTATTTCTACAAAAACGTTTGATTTAGCTGGTAAATTTGCATTTGGGATTTTATTTCTCTTTTTTATTACAAAATATTTTTCATTTCTTTAGCTTAATTTTAAAAATTTGAAGGCAAATAGTTTATAAATTTTTTTTTTATAAATTTTTATAAGATGACCTAAAATAGTTGCTTTCAAAGGGAAATAATGTATAAAATTTTCTTAATATATGAGAAAATGGTTTAAAAATCTGTTTATATATTCTTTTAAATCGAAACAAAAAATAGAAATAAAACCGTTTGTATTTTTTTTGTATCAGAGAGTTTTTATACAAATTTTGATGTTTTAAGCCTATTTATGGATTATTTAATTAATAATATAAAATTTTATTTAAATTAATTATTTAATGGTAAAAAAAAACAAAAAATAAAAAAAGTCTTAAGAAAATAAAAAAAAAAGTTAAATTGTGTCTTTAGTAGGATTCGAACTCGCGTTCTTAGAGAAAAAAAGTATTTGTGACATAGCGTTTAGACAACTCAGCTATGAAGGCCATATGGAATCATCGTTTATAGAGTTAAATGAACAGTTTTTGTTCAATAGGGATTTGTTTGGTTTTTATTTTAATGACAAATCTTTGTATGTGTTTGTTGTTTGTGTATAAAAGGTGAAGAGGTGAAAGAAAAGAAATTGATGTGTTTGTTATGCGTATTATTCAACATACATATAAAAACAAAGGGATTTTACGGAAAAACATAGAGGTGGTCCTGGTTTTTTGCTAATATCTCAGCCATTTATCAACCGATCTGGCTGATTTTTAATAGCAAGTAGAAATGGATCACATTTAACAGAAATATATAACAATCAAATCCTCATCATGTCTGGGGTCTTCGGAAACCCCATTTCAACACACAGACGGACAGACGGACATCGTTAAATCAACTTCGCTCTTCATAGGGTCTAAGATCAATATTGTAGAAATTACAAACGGAATGACAAACTTATATATACCCTTCCACCTGTGGTGAAGGGTATAAAAAGGATTTTTTTTTTTGTTTTTTACAAAATGAACTATTTTATTAAATATATTTACTTTTAACTTCTCAATTTTTAAGCTTAAGGTTGGTTGTTTTTAAATAAAAATATGATTTATTTTTCAGTATTTCACATTGTGTAGCATCTTCAGAAAATAATAATTTTTGTGTAATAAATCTTCAAGCTTAAGGTCTATTTTATAAAAAATATTTATTTTTCATTCAATATTTCGCCATCTCAATGGGTAACTTCTTCAGGGATTTTGGATTATTTTAATTTTAAATAAATTTTAGTTTTTATTACATATAAATTAAATTAAAAAGGTCGAAGAAATTAAACTGAATAATTTAATAATAATAATAATTAAAATGACAAATTATTTATTTTATAATTTGTTATTTTTATTATTATAAAAATTATTTATTAAAAATTATTTATTTTATAATTTGTCATTTTAATTATTATTAAATTAAAAATTATTTATTTTATAAATTGTCACTTTAATTTTTAATTATTATTTTCAATGGAGTAGCGAAATGTTGAAAAATGAATCATATTTTAATTTAAAAAGACCAACATTAAGCTCAAAAAAAAAAATAAGAAGTCAAAAACAAAAGATACAATTTAAATAAAAGTTATAAATATATTTGCTCCTTCTGAATTTATAAAGAAAATGTTTAGTTCACAAGCTCAGAGATAATTTTACATTGAAAAGATTATTTTAAAATTTTTAAAGCTTTTTTGAATTAAAAAAAATAAAAATAAAATACGAAAAATTTTCATTAGTTTTATAAAATTAATGCATTCTTGGCTAAACTGAATTTCGTAAAGCTAACGAAAATTTCGTATATTCTACGAAAAAATACCCACGAGTTTTTTTTTTGTAAATTGTCGCATGGATTTTTTCAAGAAAAAAACTAGAAAACAATATTTTAAGCTTTTAAAACCGAATCGAAAACCAAATTACTTTTTCTAACAAACAGTCAAACAAAGGTGCAATAAGGAAGTGTGTAAGCCTGCAACCACTTACATATTTTTAACTGTTTATCAGCAAACGAATAATAACCTTCCGATGTTTTTTGGCTGTAATTTAAAAAAAAAAATGAAAAACTTTGATTCTTCTTGTGGATTATTTTTATTTGGTCTTTTAATTTTTTTTACATCAAGTCGAGAATATGTCATGTAAATGGCCGCCGCCACAGTTGATTGTCATTTGAGCATTTTCCATCACTTTGGCCAAAACTTCCGGCGATAGGTCCTCACATTCTTGACGGATATTGTCTTTTAGAGCTGCAAGAGTCTGATGCTTGTTGACATAAACCCGCGACTTCAAAAAGCCCCACAAAAAGAAGTCTGGAGTGGTCAAATCAGGCGATCTTGCTGGCCAGTGCCTGTTGGAACCACATGTTTTCCAATCCCAATTCATCAAGTTACGGCAAAAAGAACTCATTGATCATTGCTCTGTGGCGCTCACCATTCACAGTTACCGTTTGGCCCGCGACGTCTTCGAAGAAAAAAGGTCCGATGACTCCTCCAGCGAAAACAGCACACCATACAGTGACTTTGAGCGGGTGTAATGGCTCTTCGTGGGTTACACGCGGATTTTCAGTGCCCCAGAAGCGTAAATTTTGCTTATTTACGTACCCGCTAAGATGGAAATGGGCCTCATCACTCATGATTATTTTTGATGAAAAATCATCTTCATTATTGCTCAAATAAATAGTCACCAATATTCCGCGTTCTGAAGCAGTGTAGCGTAACATTGTTTATTAACGTGTATTTCGCATGTGTTTACTACACAAATGTCAAAACAGAACTGACATTAGGGGCCAATCGCAAAATTTATAGCATTTTCTGATAGGAGGATTACTTTTGCGCCACCTTGTACATTCAAATTATACCGTTTTACATCCCATTTTACAAATTTTGTACAAATTTTTTTTAAAGAATTTTTTTTTTTCTATTTTTTTCTATTTATTCTTAATTTACAAATTACATTTTTTTTTACTAAATGAGAGCAAGATTTTTTTGAATTTTAAACACCAAGTTCCTGAAATTAGAAAACATTTTTACTTTCTTTTCATAACTGAGAGCAAAAATTTTTTAAACTACAGTATAAAGAAATACTCAAAAATTAATTTGAATTTTAAAAAGAATATTATACTTACATCCGTTCGTAATGAAAACTTAGCATAGCGTTAATGTAAGTTTTATTCATAATTACTGTTTTTATTCATAATTTACTGTTTCTGGTATTTTTGCTACATAAGTTTCTTTTGAAGTTCAGTGATTACGAGGGCGGATCCATAAGTCCGTGACTTTTCGAAACTTTCCTCATAGTTATATGAAATGCAACACTGTTCCCATGAAGTACCAACTGTTGTATCAATTACTTTGCGTTTAACAGCAGGATTTTTCGAGTTCCATAAGCTAAAGCTCTTTCCAACGAGCCATTTCTTTAGATTTGGAAATAGGAAATAGTCACTGGGGGCTAAATCCGGAGAATATAATTAACATACAATTAAAAAAAAGATATTTCATTTAAAACCCGGTCTTCCTACTTTTCAATAAAACCAAAAGGTTTTCGTTATTTATTTTTAAATGGTGTTTAAACAACTGACACATCAGTAAAAACAAATGAGTATTCAGTTAAAAATAAATCTTAAAATTTTGCATTAAAATAAATGATTATTCATTTTGTTTGTTTTTTAATCTACAAAATGTAGTCACACAGTCTATAAACACATGTTGTGTGAATGGCCTTGTGTGTGTGTGTGTGTTTACGAAGTTCTTGTAATAAATTTGTATATAAAAAAACAATTTAAAATAAAAGAAAATTGGAATTTGTTGTACATATTTTTTTTTTTTTGAAACAAATGGCAAACAAAATACAAGTTTGTAATAACTGTAACGGAAAAAATAAACCACAAATTTCGGTTTTGTTGGTAAATTTTTATTAAAAAAAAAAAAATCAAACACATGAAAAAATAAATGAAACTGAAAAACTCGGTAAATGACAGTAAATCATTTTGAACAAATGTATAAAAAAGTTTAAGTAAATATTTCTTTGAAAAATAAATGTATGTTTCTTAATTTGTAACTAAACTGAAACCCCATCAAATTAAAAATACCTGTCTTTTATAACCATCATACATTCGAATTTCATTAGTATCGAAGAGGACCCATTGGGGTACATTCGCTGTTAGTGAACTGCTATTTTTGATATGTACGGTTATAATTTTTTAAATAAAACAACATAAAACTTAAAGACATTGTCATTTATTGTTGTAGCTATTTGTTTGCCTATCAAATTATTGTTTTAATTTTATGTTAAATTTTGTTGTTGCACATACATTCATACATACATAAATATTTATCTGGTCTAAACTGGTAGATTAAAAATGAACACGTTTTAGCATTTTTGTTGTTATTTTTAGTATTTGTGTCTTAATTTATTTTAAATATCGCAGAAAAATTGCGTATTTTCTTATTATTTTTTTTTTTTGCAAAAAAAACAACGAAAATATTGTTTTAGTAAAAACAATATATAAAAAAAGAGTCTGCAAAATTAAAAGAAAAAAGCAACACCATAACATTCTGCTGACCTCCAAATATTTTCAAACACACAAATTCTTAATACGCAGTGTATTTTTTTAAATAAATTTTTACTTTTTATTTGATTTAATTAAAACATTTCTTTTAGTTTTTTATCAGAGCTTCGAAGATTGAATTCTATTTTGAATGAATTTCCTAAAAATTTAGTTCGATTTACTTTTCAATCGAATGAATTGCCTTTTAAACAATTACAAAGAAATTATTTTTTGGAGTTCATTCGATCTAAGGAATTTAAAAAATTTTTTTATTTGATTTTATCAATCATTAGGAATTCATTTGATATCTTACTCATTTCATTTACAATTTTTAAATTCAATCAATCATTTGATTTTTTATCGATGTGATTAAGCAATTTCAGAATCACATTATATATTCGATTTCAACAAATTGGAAAATTAACAATTTAGTTATTTTGTCTACAATGAATTAAAAATACAAGAAGAAAACAACAATATGTGATTATTAAAGTTGCAGTTAAAATCATAAATTTGTTAAAATAATAGGCTTTTTACACTGAACAACATCTTTGTGAAACGCGTGAAAGATGTTAAAAATGTGAAACAAGTGTTTACATTGGCAACATCTTTCATCTGTCATTTATTCAGCTATCAAAAAAATAAAAAATGGATTTAGAGAAAGCATTAATCATTGGAGTAGTTGTTGCTTTGCAAGAACAACTCCGAATTTTAATGCAGTACATTGAAATATTAAAGGCCATTCTGGAAGAAGATGATGATGAAGAAGAATTTCAGGTGACATGAGTATGAAATTCTTACATGTGCCGCTCATTTTCCTTTGTTGAAAAATTTTCGTTTTTTTTTTCTGTAATGTCAGCTTGATAGTGATGGCACAAAGAAAATCGATTTTTTTTTGTCATTTTTTTTAGTGATGTCACTTAAAATAACGAAAGATGTAAGATGGAACAGAAGGAGAAAGGATCATCTTTTGTAGATGTAGAAAGATGTAGAATTTTTTGCCTGTTTAATTCTTATGGGAAGATGTTAACATCTTTGCAAATTGATGAAAGATGAAAGATGTAGCTCAGTGGAAAAAGGCTATAACTTACTAAAAGTGGAAAAATTTAATAATATTTAAAAAATCGCCAAAAAAATTTGAAGTTAAAAAAATCGCTAAATTTCGAAAAAAGCGCTCAAATAGAAAAAAATTCTTCAAATTGGAAAAGACCAATAAAATTAAAAAAAATAAAACGCTAAAATTGGAAAAAATATTTCAAATAGAAAAAAACGCCTTAATTTGATAAAACTCCAAAATCAAAAAAGACTATAAAAAACGCTCAAATGAGGAAATAAAATAATAATAAAAAAAAAATACCAATATTTTTGAAAAAAATTTAATTTCGCCAAATATTGTCCTCTCTAACTCTCTCTCTCTCTGCTGTAAATAGTTCTCGACATAAACGCGACTTGAAAATCTACCCAAGTAACACGAAACTTTATACCTCAGTGCAAAAAGTTGTTTAAGCTATGGAAAATTAAAATTTTATCTGAGCGAGGTTTTTTGACGAGGTGACGATATGTTAAATTTTGGGCGATTTTATTCAATTAGGCAATTTTTTTTAATATATATTTTTTTATTTAATTTAATCGTTTTTTTTTTTTTTTTTTGGTTTTGGCCACTTTTTATAAGAGGGTGTGCCAATAAGTGCGTGACTTTTTGAATAAAACACAGGTTTTTGGTTAAAAAATCATTTCAGTTTTTAACATAGTCTTTTTTTATCCCTTCCAAAAAATAAGATTTGTTGAGGTTTGTTCGTCAGATGATATCATCGTTAGAGTCATATCTTTTTCCGTCGAGCCATTTCTTCAGGTTTGGAGACAAGAAATAGTCATGAGGGAGCAATTCATGGAGTTTTTGCCACTTTCCATTTTCTCCTCAATAATCAAATAAAATCACGCAATGGTCTGCTATCAATGGCCGTCAAACACAATATAAATGATGCAGCTTTCTCAAATTTTGACCGGAGTCAACTAAGTGATGCCTGTTGACCTTTCAATTAAGAGGCGGGAAATTCAAAATATCACCAACTTATTCACCCGCTTTCGTATTTCAGCGTTTTTTTTTTTTTTAATTTTTCGCATTGTAGCAATTTTTTTTAATTTTAATTTTTTCGCATTGTAGCAATTTTCGTTTTTTTTTAATTTTTGCTTTTTTCAATTACAATATGGAGTAGCGAAGTATTGAAAAGTAAATAATATTTTTTTTTATATAAAAAACCAATCTTAAGCTCGAAGAATTGTGGAGTTATAAGTATCATATTGACGGAACTGTTTTTTTTATTTTTTTGAATTTTGGATTTTTTTTGATTTTTGGTTTTTTTTTAATTTTTTTTTTTTTAATTTAAGCATTTTTTTAATTTTGGAGAACCGTTTGCCTTTTTTTTAATTTCGGCGATTTTTTTTTAATTTTAACATATTTTTCAGTTTTAGTGATTTTATTTAATTTTGGATTTTTTAAATTTCCTTTTTCTCGTATTTGTAATTTAAATTAAAACTAGTTACCGATTTTTTATTCAAATGAGGCTAGTTGGTAGCGTGCTAGCTTATCATTGCTGGGGTCGTGGGATCGATTCCCACCAGAGACTCTGGTCTGTTTCGCTGCAACGAGCCGATAGCCTTCGTTGTAGTGCTCAATTAGGGTATTAAGATATAATTTTTAATTATATGTTTAATAAAATAAAATAAATTAAAAAAATAATTATGTCATTCACATTTAATTTTAAAATTCCCAGTGATTGAACAAATCGCATGATGAAGAATAAGTCTTTTTAAAATAAATCGATTGAGATCAACTTCGAATTCATTCCCTTTTATAGAATTATAGTTTGAGAATTCAATTATGTCATACTTAAGCAAAATTAAAAATTGAATGAAGGATTGAATTCTTTACAAGTTCTGTAATACATAAAATCACGTGCTAAAAACAGAGAATTATTATTCAATAGACATTACGCAAAACTTTTTAGTCTGCCGGAAAACTTTTTAATCTGGTGAGTTATTTTTTTGTGTCGCAAAAATACAACTCTGGCCATTTGTTTACTTATTACTTCAAACACGCGAAAGTACTGCCAAGTTGATTTTAATTTTAACGTACAGTTAAAATATTTGTTTGATATCTATTAATATGTTTAAATCATTGGTTGGAAAAATATTTAATCAAAAATTATCTGGACATTGAAAATAGTTGCTAATTTAACAATATTTTGGTAATGCTTTTGATTAGAAACTACAAGTTGCCTTTTTTTGCGTGTTTTTTTTGCATGTTTTTTTTTGCATGGTTTTTTTTTAGCTATTTTTGAAATGGTAATTGAAATTTGTTTATAAAAATGTTTCACAATAACAAATACAAAAATGTACGTTTGAAAATTAATGTATTCATAATAAAGGTGGAATTACACGCAGACTACCCTCCCATCTACTTGTACCCATTCGGGTTATGAATTGTATAATTTCTGCAAATTCTCTTATGAAAATGACACTTTGTATTTCTAATACTGGTAAGTAGTAGACAGAGATGTTTAACGTGTGCATATTACTTAATTGTTATTATTCAAATAATATTATTGTATTATTTAAATAATATTATGTTTAACAAATTTACACACGTTTTTCTTAATATTTGGAAACTTATTTTTAGGCCTTTAAAATATTTAACCAATTGATCTATAGCCTTAAGAGGTTTATATACTGTGTACGTACGTCCAAAGAAACTATACACGTTAGTCTTTTATGTTTTCAAATTTATTTATTCCAACATTTTTCAACAATAACAAAAATCTTACAATTACAAAAAATATACAACAGACACAAAAAAATATTTCATAAAGGGTGGTTAAATTTTAAGGGCCGATGTTGATTTTGAATAAAACACAAATTATTTATGAAATTATTGTAATTTCTTTTTATTATGATAAATTATGTATTGAACAAAATATCGGCCAAATAGCCGCCGCAACCTCGGCGGCACACCTCCATCCGATGGTCCAAATTTTCGATGACGCTGAGGCATAATTGAGGTTCTATCCCATTAATGTGGCGAATTATCTCATCCTTTAGCTCTTGAATTGTTGCTGGCTTATCGACGTACACCTTTTCTTTCAAATAACCCCAAAGAAAGAAGTCCAACGGTGTCAAATCATATGATCTTGGCGACCAATTGACATCGCCACCACGTGAGCTAACACGGCCATTGAATTGTCTCGCAAAAGAGCCATTGTTTCGTTAGCTGTGTGGCAAGTGGCACCGTCCTGTTGAAACCACATGTCGCCCATGGTCATAAAACTTATTGTGGCCAGGAGTCACAATAAGTTCGTTATCATCTCGCGTTAGCGAACACCATTCACGGTAAATGCTTGGCGGACCTCAACAGCAATGTTTTCCGTTGAACGAACTGGGCGAGCATGCATAGGTGTTTTCACAGACCCGGTTTGCTGAAATTTGCCCACAATTCTCCCGATTGTGGACACATTTGGTCGATTATGCCGACCAAAAAAAAAATCACGAAGTGCACGAATGCATTTTGATTTGAACGCCTATTTTCAAAATAAGCCTGAATAACTTTAACGCGTTGCTCGATGTATCTTTCCATGGTTCAAATTGAGTTAGTCTGAAATTAAGAAATGTCAAATGAAATGCAGAAAAAACTTGACGTTTAGGTGTGGCTCACATTCAACATCGGCCCTTAAAATTTAACCACCCTTTATTTAATAAAATAATTTAATACATTTTATACCCCTCATCCATCCCGTAGGAATTTTCGACAAAATTTGGCTTCCCCATAAGCATTTTCTTTGTTGCTCTTGTACTTTTATCGCGCCCTCTAGTAGTGGTATGCATAATTAAAGTTGAAATTAAAAAGTGAATTCCCCCTATTTTGTATAAAGCGAAAGAAATATTTCCGCCAAAGGAATTATCAGGGGTTAATATTGCATTAAAATGTATTTTTTTAATTTATTGTGCTAAATACTATCAAAGAAAATTCCTCATTATTTACACTAAAAAATAAAATGGGATAATTTTCAGCATATTAAATATTGTCATTAATCAAATTAGTATACTTCTATAAAAAAAACCTCTTTTTTTAAATTTAAATAATTTTTCAAAAAATTACAATAATTTTTTTTTTTAACTGTTTATTTGTATAGTCAAGACTTCAAAGTTTTACATTATGTTTATTACATAGTTATAGCTCTCTTATATCTAAATGTGTCGGATCTTGAAAGTTGATGTTGCTTTAAAGCAACGCCAGTAGAAAATGGGTTTGAATAATTGTAAAGAATTTGGTTTTTTTTGGATTTTTCTTGCTGAAAGATCCAAGTTTGATTCCCGCCCATTTTTTACTTACAATTAGAGGCAAATTATCTTTTTAAATACTGTTTGTAGGTTATTAAAAATAGTTTCCAGTTCTGCTAAAAACAAAGAAAAATTAATTTATTTTTGAAAAAAAATATTTATTTTAACTTTTTTTATACATTTGTTCAAAATGATTTACTATCATTTACCGATTTTTTTCAGTTTCATTTATTTTTTTCATTTTGTTTAAGTTACTACAAATTTAAATTTTGTTTTCTTGCGGCTTAAAAAATAAAAAAATATATATTTCAATTTTGTTTTTTATTTAAATTGTTTGATTATATCCAAAAATATTTCAATTTAAATTACAATAATTTCATACACACATGTGGTCATTTACACATAATATGTATGTAGAATATGTTAGTCTACATTTTGCAGACCAAAAAACAAATGAAAATACAAAAAAACGCAAACAATTTGAAATAAATGAATAATCATTAATTTTTACGGAATTGGTAGAATAAATTTTAACATTTATTTTTAACTGCTTAATTATTTGTTTTTTTACTGATTTGTCAGTTGTTTTAAATAAAGTTTAAAAATAAATACCAAGAACCATTTGATGGTATTATGTGTTTCTTTAACTTTAAAACTATTTTAGGTGTGTTTTTTCTTAAATTTTAGCACAAAACTGAATTGTTGTGATGAGTTAGACTCTTAAATTCAGTTTTCAGCGTTTTTTTTTTTTTTTTGATAAAGAACACAATATAATTAAGCCAGATAAAGAAAAACAATTTTTTGTAATGTTTATACCCTCCACCATATATGGTAAGGGTATATATCAGTTTGTCATTCCGTTTGTAATATGTTGAAATATAGGTTTAAGATCCCATAAAGTATATATATTCGTGATCCTTATGCAATTTTAAGTCGATTTAGCGATGTCCGTCTGTCTGTCCGTCTGTCTGCCTGTTGAAATGGCGATCACGACGCGAAGACGCAAGCGGGGGTGCCTGTTTTTACCCAGATTATTGAACATCCTCCCGAGCAGTTTGGTATTTAAAATGAGCAAAATCGGTTAAGCGGTTCAAAAGTTATGAGTGAAAATGTGAAGGTACCTCTAAATTTTCCATACAAATTTGTACAATTTTTCTGTATCTATTTTTGTTTTCTGTTAAGTAAAAATGTTATTAAGTCTTCTTATTGTTCGATTACATTTATTGTCTTACATACTATGATAACTAAGTTAACGTTAAAAGCAACAATGTTAAAGTCGCTAACAGAGCAGACCTCTGTAAATAACATTACTAAAACTAAATAACAAAGTTCGTTACATAAATTGACAAAACATATTCATATTACAGTTCATGCAAAATTTAGTATATACGTATATCATTTTCAGTCCCTATGGTGGAGGGTATTCAAAGATTCGGCACAGCCGAATTTAGGCCTTTTTTACTTGTTTTATAAAAATATTGGTTTTTTATTCGATTTTTGTTAAGTTGGGATTTTTAAAGTTGATTTTGTTTTAGTGAAAATAATAAATAAACATCAATATTGTTAAATAAACATTGATTAGAAATAATCCCATCATGGGCAAACAAAAAAATATTATTTATGTTTCATTATTTTAATGATTTATTTTTAATTATAGAATATAAAAATGTACATTTGATCGTACCAAAAAAAAAAAAAAAAAGTTCGCTGTACACCTTCGAATCTAAATTATTTTTGCAAGGAAGTTCCGATTTGTTTTTACCGTAAAAATTGTGGGAAAAATGCAATCTTAAAATTTGTCCCGAGAGGACCAATGTTTTGCTCTTAGGGCTTTTGACCTTAACACTCAGAAAAAAAAGTAAGTAGAACAATTTGTAAACGGTTTTCAATCCCACTTTTCTATTTTTGTACTGATTTTTAGTAAATAAATCTTTTTGCTATTTACATTTTACAAATTACAGAGTTTTTACAAATTTTTGTTGCTAATTTCAGAACTCATTTTACAAATTTTTGAAAACCGATTTGCTAAAATTAGCAAAATAAAAAAATACTAATTTTAAAATAGTGGATATTGAAGGAAATGTTATTTCTAATTAAAACTTACACATACAAAGTTAAATTGCCTTAAAATTTTACATAGATAACAAAAAGGGATCGGAAGTGAAGATACCGACTCATGTCAAAAAGTAGGACATTCACTTAAAATAGCACTAAAAAGTTTTTTTACTTCTAAAAATCAGCCCTAAAAACAATTAAAATTTGACTAAAATATTTTTCAAAACAGAAATTACCGAATTAAAACAAAATGATCAATTCGTTTATGTTTTAACAACTTTTAAGATTTTTAAGCCTTTGATTTTTTTTTTAATTTTGTTTAAAATATTTTGTAAAAAAAATAAATAAAATAATTTTTTTTTATCTTAGCAAACAGATTTTAAATTCCACTTTACAAAAAGTTCACTAAAATTTAATAGCGGCTACTAATTTCATTGTACTACACGCCAGCAGACATGTGTTGCTAAGTAGCCAAAAATACCGCTGGGCTCAAATTAGCAAAATTTCCCATAATAACAGCAAAATTTTCAGTTGCCATTACAGGCTTTTTTTTGGTGAGTGCAGAAAAATATGGACTTAAATATAAATAGTACCTCCAGGATTTGACACAATAAAGTCATCTTCGAAATCATAATGCCCTTTTCGAAACTTTTTTTTGAAGTCGGTAGTCATGATTTCTCAAAAAGTTATGAACCGATCTTGTAAAAATATGGCATACTTCTTTAAAATAATAACTCCGCCAAAATTCTAATTTGAAATTTTTCTTTCATTCAAGCACGGCCTATACACATCTACTAAGAAAAAAAATTGTTTTTTTAATTTTTGAGTTGTCCTGACTAAGCCGAAATAACTTTTTTTGAGAGTTCAATGGAAATGAGGCCCCAATGGCTGAATTTTCAAAACTTGTAAATTTTAAAGAACTTGTTAAATATGTATCTTTGATGTGCTAAATTGTTTGAATATTATTTTTTATCTGATGCATTTAAAGATTCTCCTTTTTGGAGCCTTCGAAACCCACTTAACCTCTTAAAATCAATAAATGGTTGAAAAATTATAAAATTGGGATTTTTTTTGCAAATTAATTAAGTTGATTAAAACAAAAAATATAAATTTTAATTATGATTTTTTCAATTTTTGTTTGGAAGAGGCATGTTTATCGATAAGATGTTTTATCGATAAATGTTGTTTTATAATGGTAAAAAATCGAAAAAACCACTGAGTTCAGCGTACTCGACTTAGGGTCTCCAGAGTGTATCCCGCTTGTTACCAAAAATTAATTGCATTCGATTCGAGCTCACTGTAATTATTATAATTAGTCAATATTATCAAGAATGTGATGATAATACAATAAATCAACAAATATAACGGGAATTTTTTACCGCTAACATTCTTTATTATAATTGATGCACAAGTTGACGCTCACTGTCAACCATCAACGATCGAAATCGACTAAAAAACTGATTTGTTTACATTTCGTGATACATTTTTTATAAAAAAAAAAAGATAATAAAATATACTTAATTAATTAGCTTATTTTTCACAAAAAAAAATAATTAATTATATTTCTAAATTGTAACGATAAATTTAATTGATAATTTCTATATTTTCCCAACACAGAGAAAATTTCTGGACGTTTTTTAATAACAATTTTCAATGAACTAAGCTTCCTTCACTACCTAGCAAAACCACACATTACCAAATAATGTGTAAAGTAATGTGTAGCCATAGGGGGGGCTCATGGATTACTTTACACCTTACTTCACTAATGAATTTTACAGGCGATGAGCCTTAAAGTAATGTATATACCCATTACTTTAGAGGTGATAATGTAAGGGGTTACTTATATGGTTACGAGAATGGAAAAAGTAATGTGTCTAAAATTGATTTTTTAAAAAAGGAATTTTTATTTAAAAAAATTATTACAAATATTTTAAACGTTATTAAAAATAATGTGGTCATGGTGGGAATCGAACCAGGGAACTCTCTGGTTGCCAGCTAAGAACTCTAGCCACTGAGCTATCGACGTATATTGTATTTGATTGCTTTAAACTTAAATGAATTGTTGCTCTTCGTTTTCTCATACATACATTACTTTATGCTTGCAAATAATGAAAAAGGTAATGAGCTATCATTACAAGGTAACGCATGAGAATATCACACCCATTACCAAAGTTTCGCTGGGTAAGTGATAGAAATTTTTAAATGAAAAAGCTTAATATTTCTAATGAAACTTATTATTTCAAGAAATGTTTGAAGTTTTTAATAAATAAAGTAAAATTTTTATTAAAATTTAAAAAAAACAGCATTAATTTAATGAAAAGTTTTAATACAAAAAAAAAATCTTTAACATCATCCAGATAATTCGCTCGGTGTATAAATTTACTAACAACGTAATAAACTAAAAGTAAACAATAACGATACATTTTAAATAATAATAAAATAAAAAAGACTTCTTTTGTCTCAAAACAAATTATTATCATAAATAAAGTTTGCATTTTTATTTTTGTGTTAACTTAATAAAATATATATTTCAAGATCATTGTTGACGTATAATTTTTGTATGTGATTATGATTAGACATGTGAAATTCAATTTTATCAAGTTTTTTTTTTTGCCAACAAATAAAAAGACTCCGAGTAAAAAAATCTGGTACAATATTTAATCATATCCCATTTTATATTCCTTAATACAGTGCAACCTCGCTTAACGCAACTAATAGAAATTTTGGCAGTTGCGAAAACTCAGGTTGTTGCGATAACCGTGTCTCTATTTTTTACGGTTTAAATTAAAAGAAGAAATTTTATCACACATTTAAATAATTTATTTTTAAAATAAATTTATTGATTTTCTTAAAAATAACATAAAAAACACAAATAATAAATGAAAAATACACATTCTACTGAATTTGTAAACTTAATGGTAAAAATATCAATTAAAAAAAGTCAGACATTTTTGACTGTGTTTTATTTAATGAAATATTTTTCAGCACTGCAATTTCATGAAGGTTTTTGGAGAAACATAATGGGCCGTATGCAAAAAAAAAAATAACAAGTTTGGTAAACCATTGTTAAGCAAAATTGCTTAAAGTTGTATTTTAAAAAACGATTATCAGCTTAACATACCTTTGGTAAACATTTGGTAACAGCAAACAAATAATAGAACTGATTAAAACGGACATTGCAGAGGATGTGTAAGGATCAAAATTGATCCGACAAATGGCAGATCAAATTAGATCCAAATTTGTTTGCACATATTGTGTCATATATATATATTTATATCTTATACCATATCAAAAAATATTTCTTTTATTGGAACATATATTAAACCATATATATTTATATCCCACACCATATTAAAAACTACTTTTGATAATGGCCCATATATTATTAAGTCTCAAATATTATTTACCATATATAATTATGTATGGTTCTGTATAAGTCATATATAAATATATACAGTCCCATGTAACCCATATATAATTATATATAATGGTAGACACAATTTTATATTATATAACCAGATGTGGTTATATATGACAAAATAAAGGGTGGTACAATTTTAAGGGCCGATGTTGAATGTGAACCACACCTAAACGTCAAGTTTTTTTCTGCATTTTATTTGACATTTCTCAATTTCAGACTAATTCAATTCGAACCATGGAAAGATACACAATCGAGCAACGCGTTACAGTTATTCAGGCTTATTGTGAAAATGGGCCTTCAGATCAAAATGCATTTCGTGCACTTCGTGATTTTTTTTGGTCAGCACAATTGACGAAATGTGTCCACAATCGGGAGAATTGTGGGCAAATTTCAGCAAACCGGATCTGTGAAAACACCTGTGCATGCCTGCCCAGTTCGTTCTGCGGAAAACATTACTGTTGTTTGCGATAGTGTATCATGAGGTCGGCCAAGTATTTACTGTGAATGGTGTTCGCTTCGCGATATAATAACGAACTTATTGTTTCCAGGAATTGACGATATGACCCTGGACGATATGTGGTTTCAACAGGACGGTGCCACTTGCCACACAGCTAACGAAACAGTGGGTCTATTGCGCGACAAATTCAATGGCCGTGTTATCTCACGTGGTGGCGATGTCAATTGGCCGCCAAGATCATTTGATTTGACACCGTTGGACTTCTTTATAAAATAAATAAAATAAATAAAATAAATAAAATAAATAAAATAAATAAAATAAATAAAATAAATAAAATAAATAAAATAAATAAAATAAATAAAATAAATAAAATAAATAAAATAAATAAAATAAATAAAATAAATAAAATAAATAAAATAAATAAAATAAATAAAATAAATAAAATAAATAAAATATATAAAATAAATAAAATAAATAAAATAAATAAATAAAATAAATAAATAAAATAAATAAAATAAATAAAATAAATAAAATAAATAAAATAAATAAAATAAATAAAATAAAAAAAAAAATAAATAAAATAAATAAAATAAATAAAATAAATAAATAAATAAATAAATAAAATAAATAATATAAATAAAATGAAATAAATAAAATAAATTAAAATAAAATAAATAAAATAAAATAAATAAAATAAATAAATTAAATAAAATAAAATAAATAATATAAATAAAATAAAATAAATAAACAAATAAAATAAATAATATAAATAAAATAAATAAAATAAATAAAATAAATAAAATAAATAAAATAAATAAAATAAATAAAATTAATAAAATAAATAAAATAAATAAAATAAATAAAATAAATAAAATAAAATAAATAAAATTAATAAAATAAATAAAATAAATAAGAGAAATAAGATAAATTAAATAAATTAAATAAATTAAATAAATTAAATAAATTAAATAAATTAAATAAATTAAATAAATAAAATAAATAAATAATAAAATTATTTTTCACTTCTGTTATGCTTTTTATCATTTGAATTTTTATACCCTTAATATACTCTTGATCAGGGGCATAATGAAAATGTGCTGAGTGTTGGAACTATCAAAAATGTCAGACTAAGACCCAGCTTTAAGTATACCAGTCCGCTCAAAATCACTTTTTGAGTTAATTGAACATTTGAGTAGAGTTGATCATTCCGTGCGTTCATATAAAGCTTGAAGTTTAAGTACAGGGCACAAATATAAAGATATTTGGATAGATTTTGGTGCATAAGTTTCTATTCGCCCGTGGTCGAACCCTATTGAATTTATTAAGAATCGATCCTTATTCTACCTACCCCCCATAGAAAAGTCCTTTACAAGACCATAGATATTGTGTTGAAATTTGGATTTTTAATGTTGGACCATATTTGGACCTACCCCTTATAGAAACACACCTTCCTGGTATTTGCTTAAATAAACTTTAATCGCAAAAATATTACTCGTGAAATAAATATTACTCGTGAAATATAAGTTTATATTGGCTTGAGGATAAATACTATTGAATTTGATTGTAATCGGTCTATATTCAAGAGTACCTCTGATAGAAACGTCCTATCTGAATTGGGCTTAAATTAAGATTGTGAATGTTATATGGGACCATAAATCTACAATGTTAAAGAAAATCGCACCATATTTGAATCTAGTCCCCATATAAACTCACCTTCATGGCGGTACACGCTTTAATGAAAATTTTCGACAATTTCGCTCAAATTTTTCATAATATTGGCAACTTGAAAGAATAATGAGCGCTTTTTTCGAGATTTACGGATTTTTGTGCAAAAATGTTAATTCGATGTATTGCCCATCGCTGGCCACAACTTTTTCCCATCTTTCTGGCAATTTTCGGATACCAGCTCGGAAGAACGACTAGTCTTTTGAGGCAATCCAATTATCGATCCATTTGAACTTCTGCTGGGACAGACCATGTGCCATCGATTGGAACAAGTAGTAGTCGGAAGGAGCTATGTCTGGAGAATACGGCGAGTGGGGCAGGACTTCCCAATACAGCGTTTCCAAGTTCATATGTAACATATAGAGCGGTCTTGCAACATGTGGCCGAGATTGGTCATGCTGCAAAATCACTTTTTAGTGCCTTTCTTCGTACATGTTGGTTGAAAAGTTCCTGCGCACACCAAGAAATGGCACTGCTAGCTCCAAACTTTTTTTTTCAAGTTGGTATAACTGTCCTAAGAACACATGCAAAGTTGCAAGTCATCCTGTCAACTCTTTCTTTGTTTACAAGTCATTTGAAGTTGACGTGTCATTGATTTGTTTTAATATGAAAAAAATTGAATATCGTGCAGTCATTAGATTCTTTGTTTTGAAGGGTTTAAAAGCAAACGAAATTTATGAACAATTGTTAGAAGTGTATAAGGAGTCCTCACCTTCAAAACGCACCGTTGAATTTTGGGCTGGTGAATTTCAACGTGGTCGTACCAGCCTTAAAGACGATCCACGCGAAGCACGACCAAAAACTGCAACCACAGCAAAAATCATTAAGCAGGTACATAATATGGTTAGTGAAGATCCAAGTTTGACTAAGCGTGAAATTGCTAATGCCATAGGCATCTCAGACGAACGAGTACTCCATATTTTACATGAAGAATTGCGTATGAAAAAACTGTTTGGAAAGTAAGTGCCGCACACATTAACAATTCAACAAAAACTGAATTGAAAACAAATTTCTCAGCGTAATTTGGAGAGTTTTAAGCCGAATACAACTGACTTCTTGCGTCGTTTTATAACTATCGATGAGACTTGGATCTACCACCATGATCCTAAATTGAAACAAGAACGTTTACAGTGGACTGAAGCTGGTTGTTCAGCTCCAAAGCAGGTGAAGTCACAACGATCAGCAAAGAAGGTTATGGCATCAGTTTTTTGGGATACAAAAGGAATTTTGTTGATTGATTATCTTCAGAAAGGTAAAACAATCAACTCTGAATATTATTGCAGCCTTTTGGATCAGCTGGATGAAAAAATTCGTGAGAAAAAACCTGGTTTAAAGAAGAAAAAAATCTTTTTCATCAAGACAATGCACCTGCTCACAAGTGTTTTGACGAAGGCTAAATGCAAAGAATTAAAGTACGAATTGCTTGAACATCCACCGTATTCACTTCAGAAATCTCAAACAATTCCTTCGTGGAAAGCATTTTTCGTCGAATGAAGAGGCCATAGCAGCCGTAGACGGTTATTTTGCAGAGCTTCCGGAAAACCATTATAAGGATGGGATAAAATTATTGGAAGATCATTGGAACAAGTGTACTGAGCTTCTAGGAGATTATATTGAATAAAAAAATAAAATTTCGTAACAAAAACAATATTCTTTCATTTCGAGCGCAGGAACTTTTCAACCAACCTGTATTCCGGCCGTTTTTGCTTCAGTGCGCGGTCCATACGCATGAGTTAAGTCCGATTGTATTACCCCGTGATCGTTTTATTCGATTTGAGCAGCTCTTAGTAGATCACGCTGCGCATATGCTCCATGAATATTCGGCATTGCAAAGAATGTTGATGGCTGTTCTTGGAAAAGCCATGACTTTTTACGCTTAGGATTCATCGCCAGTCACAATGAGCTGCAAAAAACCTTTCCTTTTTTGGCGTTCGAGGAGCTATTAACAAGCGACAAATCGCCTTCCGATGTCGCGCGGCTTTAATTCTTATGACACCCAGTTTCCTTGCTCTTGAATCAATCCTGTGGCTTTTAGGAGTTGACGGACTGTCACCTCACACACTCCCAATGATTCTGACAACTCCTTTGGCATTCGTCCCCGTAATGATTCCAACTCTTCATCTTTAAACTATTTGGGTTAAAAATCATCACTTTTAAAGCGACCAAAAGGCGATTGCTCAGATGGAGCATGCTCGCCGTAAATTTCCACTAAGATTCGATGACCCTCGGCCGCACTTTTCTTCATATTAAAGTAATGAAGAAGAACCCCCCCTTTAAAAACAATTTATGTGGTACGAAATTCGACATGTTGTTTACGATTCAACCAAATGACACAGTAGGCTTTAGCGGCAAGACATGGGAAACTGTAATATTCGTTTATATACTAGTGGCGGTCTCTTGTGAGAAATGCTCATTATAAATTCAAGTTCACAACATTTTCTACCCTGTTCATAAAAAAAAGATTGGGAGCCTTTCCAGAATTTAAACATTTACATTACGCTCAAAATCCAATCGATCACATGCTGATGCATAATGTGTTACACAAATTAGATGTCGAGTGTAATTTAAACGAATCCTAAATCTCTATATTTCTTAAACTTTGGGTTCTGATGATATCTTTCGCCGCATCGAAATATATGTATCAGCCTAAATAAAAATATTTAATTTGCTTTATTGAAAGAAAAAATTGCCATTCAGTGTTCACTTTCTAAACCCGTTCAAAAAATAAAAATCGCTTGAAAGTTTATTAAGTAACAATTTGTTTTGTCTGCGAAGTCTTAATCAGAGCTTCAAAGAATTAATTCCCTAATTCTTTTTTTGAGCTGAAATAATATTTTTTCCCTAACCAAAATTAAAGAATTGCATGAATTCCGTTTTTCATTCAATTTATCTTGATCGAATTAATTTTTTAAATACTAATTATTTCAAGGAAGGAATTTATTCAAATCTAGTAAATTCAATTCTTAGCCAAGGAATTCCTCTTGAATTTATTGAATTTTTGTTTAATTTACTAAAGGAATTAACTTTGCACTTAATTCCCTTGGGAATTAAACGTTCTCTTAATTCTCTAAAGAATTCCCTTCAGATAATTAATTCTCTGGGTGAAAAAAATAAAAATTAATAAGCCTAATACTAAATTTTATGGTTTAAAGTAATGTAATGTGCAACCTATTAGTGTTCCCAATAATGAGAAGTCATTACTAATGGCATTACCTTGCAATGATAACTCATTACTTTCAACATTATTTTAAAACATAAAATAATGTTATCTTTAATATCGGCAATAAAAAGCATTACTTTAAACCATAAAATAGTCATACAATACATATTTTAAGAAATTCATTATTAGACACATTATTTATTTTTTTTTTTTTGCCTTCAGTGAATTCAGCGAAAAAGTTTCTTAGGGAATTAATTCCTTGACCAAAAATCTAAGATTTAAGTGAATTCCTTAGTGAATAAATTCCTTAATATTAATTCTTAATGTTTTAATCCAGTAATTTATTTATAAATTTAAATTTTTTGGAACAGAGAATTTGTCTGCGTATATTTTTATTATTTTGTAAAAAATTCTAAAATTCATCATTTCATTTAAACCTGCGGTCCTTAATAGTTTAATAAAAGTTTATTTTTTTAAGTTTGATCCCAGCTTTTATACTTGAAATAATACCATCAAACTAAGCTTTTGTTTTAATAAAGCTCTTATATTATCCAGCCTAAAAGTAGACTTTAAGTTTTTAATAATATATTATTTTTCTTTAATAATTAAAAAAAAAAATACTTTTTTAAATAAGTCTTATCTTTCTTTCAATAGATCATTGTTTTTTTCAATAACATTTTTATTACTCAAAGAAGCAACAAAGTAAGCAATTCAAAATAAATATTTATAAATATATAAATTATCTTTAGAGTACATAAAAACTCATATTTGAAGGTCATGGTTGCATTAAAAGAAAAAAAATTAAATCATAGAATAAAATTAATGTTAAAATGCAACACATGTCGACTTTACTGTTTTTTGTTTTTTTTTTTGTTGAAAACAACACAAAAAAAATCTTTTAAATCCGCATGCATAATGTTTGACAAAAAATAATAATAAAGAATCATAGTCATCATCACTGTTTATTCAAACTTTAATATTCAATTCTTTTAAATGACCAAAGATCAAGGTTTCAATATTTTTTTAAAGGTAGAAATAACAAAAAAAAAAAAGAAACTATTAAATATTATTTTAAATCAGTCAAGACGAATTTTTTTTATATATATATATTTTTTTTTTTTTGGAAAATGTCAGTTTGTGAAGGATAACATACATTTTAGATATGGTTTCTAAATTAAAATCGTAATTTTTTATTAAAAAATATTTTAAAATTTGATTTGAAGATTTTTACATTGAATATTTTTATGTGGTTAAAGAACATAACAAAACTAGTTTTTTTTTGTTACTTTTATTTGGAATTCATGATATGATCTTAAACTCAATATCACAAAATTTTAAAATAATATGCAAAAAAAAAAAAAAAATTACGGAAAAACCTTCAGGTTATGAAGTAATATGTCTTCAAAAACTACTTATTTTTTGATTTTTTAAGGATGGGGCAAAAATCATCATCTGAGTTTCTTTTGCTGTAACTTTTGTTTAAAGTACACTTAAAAAAAAAATAACTAGAATTTAGAAAAATTAACGTATTTAGAGGAAAAATTTAAATGAAAACGGCGCCAAAGACAAAATATTTAATAAAATTTTCCTTTAAATTAAGAAACAAATTTTACTTAAAATTTGGTCAAAATTTCTACATTATAGAAAAATTTTTACTACTGAGAACAAAATTTTTATTAGAAAACAGTAAAATTTCTTTCTAATTAGTTCATACATCATCTAAAATTTTACTATTAGTTAGGAAATGTTTCCTTGGTTTTAAGAAAAATTTTATTTTATTTAAGTTCATTAGATATTTTTTTTTTTTACTAAAAACTAGAACTTAATTCCCTAAAAATAAGAAAATATTTTCTAATATCAAGTTAAATACCACTTCTTTTAAGTGAAAATTATACTTGAATTTAATAAAAACTTTCTAATAAATATGAAACTGTTTCTATGGTAAAGGTAATATATTTTAAAATATTTTACACTCATTGTGTAAGTATTTTCCCACTTTCGGAGGACTTCCGCTTTGTGAGGACACTGCTCTTAACAAGCTTTTTGCTATACATTTTTGCCTTTAAATTAAATTGAATTATACTAAATTCATGTATTTAAAATATAAAATAAATTTTATTAGCAAAAAGGTGAACAAATTAAAAAAATGTACTGCAGGATATCCTGAAACGTTATAAATTGTGACAAAGTCACTTTCCTTTCGTTGTTAATTAATGGTTCTGCTTGAGCGAACTGCAAAAAGGGACGCCCTAAGTGACACACGGCATCTATGGCTAAGGAACACTGGGGGTCCTTTGTCTTCTTAAATTAACTTATTTAAGGAAATTGTTGCAAAAATACAAAATATCACAGTTGCATTTCTTGTTATTATTGGAAAATGGAAAAGTCATAAGTTTATTTCATGGGATTTTTAGCTTAACCATTATTTGACATATACAAATTTCAATTTTTTTTATTATTAAGTGAAAAAAATAGTTCGATAAATATAAAGTTTAATAAGCACTATGTCAATTATAGGAAAGCCATTATGCCGTAATGTAGAAAATGTGCCTGCGATATTTTGTATTGTAGTCAACAAACAAATTTATTACATAAAAGCTCAAATTGGAAATTTTTTACCTTTGTTTTAACAAAATTTAAAAATATATTTTAAGCTTTTTTACGTTCTATATTGAAGACTGTTAAGATTAGAGATGAACACGTAAGCCATTTTTGACTCACGTTCACGCACGATCATGAACCAAAAATTATAATCATGTACGATATTTTTTTTTTTACATAGTTACTCTAATTTGTTTCCTTTAATAATTTTTTTTCTAGAAAATTATGAAAACTAATTAGTTAGTTTATTATTTTTCAAAAATTAGATAACTTTTACTTAAAAAAAAAAAAAATTAAAAAATATATTTTATTAAAATTTTTAAAGTTTATGTGATCTAAGTTGCATAAATATTTTCCTTAGAAATAGTTCATCAGTTTCTTAAATCAAGTAAATTTTTATTATTACATAGAATAAAAATTTATTACTTTTTGTTTTTAATTGTCTGAACTAATTTTTAGAAAACAATTCTTCAAAATTAGAAAGAAACAAAGGTTTGAAATCTGAATTTAGAAATGGCTTTCAAAAATTTAGTTAATTTTATAACACTCGAAAAAAAAAATTAACACACATTAAGTTCAAGTACTTTCTCATTTTAAGTTAGATACATTTTTTGAACTAAATGAGAGTAAATTATGTTCAAACATTTTTTTTTGAACTATACTTAGTTTTTATATATTTTTAATTTTTATCAGGCTCGAGATCATAATTTAATGTTACTAACGTATAGTAAACACTAATTTTTGTGTTAAATGGAAAAAATTGTGAGGATCAGCGCTAAAGGCAGTTCACACCTTCGACCTGAGCGACCAAGTCATCTTCTGCCTCCTTAAGAACCGCCCAACCTACAAGTAACTCATGGTTTTGAACAGGTTTATATATCACACACTCAACGTTTCTCCAATTTTTGTATCCCTTCCAAAAAAAATAGGATTTTTCGAGGTCCATAAAATAGGCATTTGTTTGATCAATAATTTCATTGTTGGTGCTAAATCTCTTTACACCGAGCCATTTATTTGGGTTTGGAAATAGGAAATAGTCACTGGAGGCTAAATCCGGAGAATATGGCGGATGATGTACCAATTCGTAGCCCAATTCATTGAATTTTGCCTTTGAGACTACACACGTCACAGGATTACGTTTATGGTCAATTGAGAGTAAACGCGGCACCCATCTTGCAGACAGCTTTCTTAAATCAAACTGATCATGTAAAATCGAAATCAAACTACCAACAATCTCACGCACTTTTACTCTTCGATCGGCCTACACCATATTGTGAATTATTTCGAAATTTTCGGGTGTATTGACCTCAATTGGCCGTCCAGAACGTTCAGCGTCATTTGTACTTGTGCGACCACAACGAAAGTCAGTAAAACACTTTTTTACCATTAAAATCGATGGTGGGGACTCTCATAGTATTTAACAAGCTTTTCCTTGGTTTGATTAACGGTTTTTTTTTCGCAAAAAATAATCTTTAATGAGCACTCGAAATTCACTTTTTTCCATTTTTAAAAAATGCACGCGGTTGCATGTTTTGAACAGCTGTTAAACGCAAAGTAAATGACGGAACTTGCTCAAAATTTGACAGTAGTTTATTAACAGGTGGTAATTGATGGGAGCAGTGTTGCATTTAATATAACTTCGAGGAAAGTTCGAAAAGTCACGGAATATTGATGCGCCCTCGTACCCTAAAAATAAGATCGTCACTAAACAATTTTATGCCATTATTCTGCCGACTTATATTAATTATTGTTTCGATATTTATCTTTAATCTAGTCGGGGGACAAAAATTTAAATTAATCTCGACGAAAATTATTGTGGTCAGTGGACAGTTGTTCCAGTTGTGATTAGTCTTTAACATTGAATACCAATTTTGTATTTTTAGTTTAAAAAATTTCTTTCACATTATTAATGCATTAAATTGTAATTTTAAAATCTATAATCATTTTAATTTAAATATTTAATTAAACAATATATTTTTTTTTGTTAACGATATTGGCCTTTAACATAAACAGCTATAATGCAAAAATAAAAAAAAACTCAACAAAAACATTGAATATCATTTTGATTAAGATGCAACGTTTCTGTCAAGGCTGTGTAAACACATTGTATGGATGACAGTGTGCACAAAAGAACGCACCTTAGTTTTTTTTTTTTTTGATATTTAAATACAATACACAAATTTTTCTCCACTTCTAAAGATGGTCTAAAATAAAATCAATCAATACAGGTTTTTTGTTTTTTTTTGTTAATATTTTTTCGGTATAAATTCATTTGACATTTACAAAATATTTCTAATAAATTATAATTTTTTAATGTGTACGCTACAGAAACGCTTTAAATAAAGTCAAAGAATTCTTCAGCACAAAAATATAATGTTTAATATTAAATGAGTTTTATTTATTTTTTTTTTTTTAATTTTTTGTAGCTTTTAATTTTGTTAAAAAGTCATTGAACTTTTTTCTTATTGCAATTTTACGTAACTGCTGATATAAATTGAATGTAATTTTTTTTTGTAGTGTGCTGTATGTAGTTTTTGTTGTTGTTGCTGTTGTTATTGTTGTTTTATTGGTATTGTTTGGAACGCCGACGTTTGAATTTTTTTTATAAGCTCCTACTAAAGAAACAAAAAAAAAAAACTGAAATATAAATTGCATTCGAGTGCACCTTTCAAAAACTAAAAAAAAAAAAATATGTATATAGGGCAACGTGAGATAAATCGGCAATGGGGGTAATGTGGGAATTGCAATTTTTAAATATGTTTCAATATTTTAAGAAAATATAACAACTGACAAGGGTTATTTTATCTACAATGGGCGTCTCCATAAGCAAAACAATTTAATACTTATGTCGTTATTTCCAGATACAAGGGCTTCCCTTGTATCCAGATGCAAGGGCTCAATTATTATTATAGTACATACTTTATTATTCTATAATTGACACTTTGTATTTTATAACATAATTGGATGTAACCATACTGTGGTAACATAAATTGTGACTATGAATAAAATATGATAATAATGGAACTATAAAATGCCGACAACAATAAAATGAATAATTATGAATTAAATAAAACACGACTTTGACATTACAGTCATAAAACTGTATCTGTTTAGCCACCTAAGTAAAAAAGATATTATACGATCATTTTCACCTGGGAGGTTTTATTTTTGAAAATCCCTTATAAAGGGTGGTTAAATTTTAAGGGCCGATGTTGATTTTGAATAAAACACAAATTATTTAGGAAATTGTTGTCATTATGTATGTATCAATTCTATATGGAACAAAATATCGGCCAAATGGCCGCCGCGACATCGGCGGCACACCTCCATCCGATGGTCCAAATTTTCGATGACGCTGAGGCATAATTGAGGTTCTATGCCGTTAATGTGCTCATGAATTGTTGCTGGCTTATTGACGTACACCTTTTATTTCAAATAACCCCAAAGAAAGAAGTCCAACGGTGTCAAATCACATGATCTTGGCGGCCAATTGACATCGCCATCACGTGAGATAACACGGCCATTGAATTTGTCGCGCAAAAGAGCCATTGTTTCGTTAGCTGTGTGGCAAGCGGCACCGTCCTGTTGAAATCACATATCGTGTACATCCATATCTTCCAATTCGGGCCATAAAAAGTTCGTTATCATCTCGCGAGAGCGAACACCATTCACTATCGCGAACAACAGCAATGTTTTCCGCAGAACGAACGGGGCGAGCATACACAGGTGTTTTCACAGACCCGGTTTGCTGAAATTTGCCCACAATTCTCCCAATTGTGGACACACTTAAACGATTAAATTGACCGAAAAAATCACGAAGTGCACGATATGCATTTTGATTTGAACGCCTATTTTCATAATAAGCCTGAATAACTTTAACGCGTTGCTCGATTGTGTATCTTTCCATGGTCCGAATTGAGAAATGTCAAATGATTTGCAGAAAAGAACTTGACGTTTTGGTCTGGTTCACATTCAATAACGGCCCTTAAAATTTAACCTTTAACCTTTACATGTAACATTATAATTGACACTAATCAATTTATTGTCACAAAAAAAAATTTTGAAATAATACTCACAATATTAATAAAATAATTTTTGTATATATTATTCGATCTATCTGTTTTAATTTTATATATTTTTAAATTTTATCAAGCTCGAGATCATAATTTAATGTTACTAACGAATAGTAAACACAAATTTTTTTTTATTAAATGGAAAAAAATTGTGAGCATCAGCGCTCAGGTCAAAAGTGTGCACTCCCTTCTAGCGCTGATACTCACAATTTTTTCCATTTAATAAGAGTTATTTTGTACGAAAAGGTTTCTAATAAAAAATACTAGATTTTTAGAAATTTTACCGATGAAAACATTTTTTTCCTTAAAGTAAAAATATCAGATTCAGTAAACTGTTTCTTAGATAAAAATTCAAATATTCTTAAAAAAACTTAAGATTCTAAGGTTTTTCTTTGAACAAAAAATTCTTCGATTCTGAGGGCTTTTCATCATAAAAAATTCTTAAATTCTAGGACTTTTTTTAAATGAAAAATTCAAGAGACTTTAGGACTATCTTAAAAGAATTTTCTTAGAATCTAAGAATTTTTCTATTTGAAAAAGTCCATAGAATGTATGTTTTTTTTTTAGAATTTAAATTTTTTTAAATATGTTTTTTTTTTTTTTTAAAGAATCATAGAATTCTTGAAAATGTGTTTAATATCAAATTTTTTCTTTAGAAAAATAATTCTTAAAAAAATATTTTTAAATTTAAAGAACTTTTTCATTGTTTTGAATTATAATAAAGGGTGTCCCAAGAAGAACGCAATTTTTAAATTTTAAATAAAACAGATATTTAAAAAAAAAATCGTGAAACTTTATTATATCGTAAAGTAGACAGAATGAGGTTATGTATGGAACAATATATCGTGCAGATCGCCGCCGCGGCTTTGCTGGCATGCACGCGATCTTTTAATGAAATCTTCAATGACCGTTTTGCATGAATGCTGCGGTATTTCATTAATGCAGCGTCCAATTTCCTCTTTTAAGGCTTGAGTGGTCGTCGGCTTATTCGCGTAAACCATCGACTTCAAAAAATCCAAAAGAAAAAAATCTAATGGTGTTAAATCGCACGATCTAGGCGGCCAATTCTGATCTCCAAAACGCGAAATAACACGACCGGGAAATGACTGATGCAGCAATTGAATTGTTTCTCTGGCTGTATGAAATGTGGCGCCGTCTTGTTGCAACCACATGCCCTCCACATTCATTTCTTCAATTCTAGGCAAGAAAAAACTGGTTATCATTTCACGATACCGAACACCATTGACTGTTTGCGCTTGACCTGCCTCATTTTCATAAAAAAAAGGTCCAATGATTCCTCCAGCCCAAAAACCACACCACACAGTGACACGTTTGCTTCTCGTGAATCACTCGAGGATTTTCCTCACCCCAAATGCGACAATTCTGCCTATTGACGAGGCCATCAAGATGAAAATAGGCCTCGTCACTGAAGATGATTTTATCGGCAAAATCAGCATTTTCATTTTGTCTCTCCAATACCCAATTAACGAACTCCCTTCTCTGTCCATGGTCAGCTGGCTTCAGTTCCTGAGTCAATTGAACTTTGTATGCATGAAGATGCAAATCTTTCGTCAAAATTCGCTGCAAAATGAATTTGGAGACACCAATTTGTTGAGCTCGGTGTCGAATTGAGGTGGATGGAGTTTGAGCGACATCATCACGTACAGCTGCGACATTTTCGGTCGATCGACCTGGTCGATGGCGCGTTGTTGTCTTTACATCACTAACAGACCCAGTTTCGGCAAATTTATCCATTAATCTCTTTACAGTTGACTCTTTTGGAGCATTATTGTGACCCCA
The DNA here is from genome assembly GCA_949748255.1 of Eustalomyia histrio. Lineage (NCBI taxonomy): Eukaryota > Metazoa > Arthropoda > Insecta > Diptera > Anthomyiidae > Eustalomyia > Eustalomyia histrio. The sequence continues at coordinate 46,956,126 of OX456527.1, forward strand.
AATTGATCGCAATTTGCGAACTGTAGCCGCAAAACTTTCACCATTTTGGTAAAACAATTTCACAATGAGAATGCGTTGTTCATTCGTGTAGCGCTCCATTTTTACTAACCTCGTACCTTTTACTAGCAAACAATAACAATTGTTCAAATGTCAAACAATGACACTTCGAATGTTGCCAGATTTAAAAATTGCGTTCTTCTTGGGACACCCTTTATAACTGTTGGCACCATATTTTGGTAAAATTATGATTATTTTATTATCATAATATGATAACTATATTATAGTATGACTATGGTGGGCACAAGTGTAATCCCAAAATTTAATAAAGCTCTTTGAATATGATTGCCCCAACCATTTTTATTTCTCTGCGTGTGGGGACAAATTTAAGATGTAATTAGATCTTATTAATTCTAGGCAGACCACATGTAATCAGAACAAAATTGTTCTGTTTTAATACGGAAATAACAAATTAAAAAAGACATTTAGTTTTACTTAAGACAGCTCTTCGCCTTTAATATCTTCACGGATTTTGTTCGAAAGTAGAGTGCAGATCTGTTGGGTTTGTGGACACTGGGGCATTGAGGGTAACAAGATTGCTCTAGACTCTTCACTGCAGCTGGTAGATCTGAGGCGGTTTGGTGAGATACTGGAACGTGCAGGGTGGCGAAGATTATGTGGAATTATGTGTTATCCTTAACCAGAAAGAATTGTAAAAAACTTGTGGGGCTACACTGCGGTTATTACTAAGAGAGCGGAAAAGCTGGCGAGTTATAATTGTTGGTTTTGTGGAGTACCAGGTGACAGAGCGATGGTGGAGCATATTATGTGCCACTGTCCGGCTTTTGATTCGGAGATTGTCTATTTCTTTTTTCATTTCACAAGTTTCTTATGTAACCAGCGAGATATAATTGTATTAACCAATATAATGTATAACACTTTTTTGATTTTGGTGCCTTTGAAAACGGCTAAAATCTAGATATTAATAGAGAGATAACGAAATTTTCAGTTCAGATCTGTTATAAAGGTTGGTTAAATTTTAAGGGCCGATGTTGAATGTAAACCACACCTAAACGTCAAGTTTTTTTCTGCATTTCATTTGACATTTCTCAATTTCTGACTAACTCAATTTGAACCATGGAATTATACACAATCGAGCAACGCGTTAAAGTTATTCAGGCTTATTATGAAAATGGGCGTTCAAATCAAAATGCATATCGTGCACTTGGTGATTTTTTCGAGCAATTTAATCTTCCAAATGTGCGTACAATCGGAAAAATCGTGCAAAAATTTGAGCAAACCGAGTCTGCAGGAGATGTGAAAAGACCAGTGTATGCTTGTACAGCTCGCGATAGTGTGGCTGAAGAGCCGTCCACCTCAACTCGTCATCGTGCCCAACAATTGCACATCTTACGCTCGTCGTTGATGAACATTATGCATAAAGACTTGCATTTACACGATTACAAGGTGCAATTGACTCAGGAACTAAAGCCTCTTGACCATTCCAAACGTCGTCAATGGTCAGAATGGTGGCAAGAAATGGCAACAGTGGATGATCAATTTTCGAAGAAAATCATCTTCAGTGATGAGGCACATTTTCACCTCAGTGGAATCGTCAATAAGCAGAATTGCCACATTTGGGCGAATGATAATCCCACAAAGAGTGACTGTTTGGTGCGGTTTATGGGCTGGCGGCATGATCGGGCCATATTTTTTTCGAAAATGAGGCCACACAGCTAACGAAACAATGGCTCTTTTGCGAGACAATTCAATGGCCGTGTTAGCTCACGTGGTGGCGATGTCAATTGGTCGCCAAGATCATGTGATTTGACACCATTGGACTTCTGTTTTTGGGGTTATTTGAAAGAAAAGGTGTACGTCGATAAGCCAGCAACAATATAAGAGCTAAAGAATGTTATAAGTCGGCACATTAACGGCATAAAACCTCAATTATGCCTCAGCGTCATCGAAAATTTGGGCCATCGGATGGAGGTGTACCGCCGAGGTCGCGGCGGCCATTTGGCCGATATTTTGTTACATACATAACTGAACCATACAATATTATCATAATAAAAAGAAATGACAATAATTTCCTAAATAATTTGTGTTTTAGTCAAAATCAACATCTGCCCTTAAAATTTAACCAACCTTTATATATAATCCGCTCATATTTGACTATAAAAACCACCTAGATGATTTCCACATCCCTTCGGAAATGAACAGATCGATCGCCAGATCTTTTTTTAATTATATGTCACATTTTATCATATATAATCAGATATGATATTAGATCTAATTAGACTCAATTATATCTAATCAGATCTAACTCTTTTTTTACACGGGGTTACCGAAATAACTAAATTACCGTTACTCATAAATTACCTATACCGAAATTTATTAACTAGTTTTAATTGTTTAACTAGTTTTAATTGTTTATTTAATCAAATCAGTTAGGATAAGATTTTTTTGTTGCATTCGAGAAAAATAAAGAAAATTTAACTGATTATGAGCTATATAAATTGAGTTCTTCTATAAAAAGCTTTTGCGCTTTTCCAAGCAATCTTCGTTAGAATTTCAATATAATTATTTGCTTGGTTAATCGCCAAACCGATTTAATTTTTTTGAATTATCCAAATAGTCGTAGATACTTGTTTAAAGCCAATTCAAAACTTTTCCTACTTAACCCCATATCACCCTATATATTTTTTTTAGTGTCTCTAGTGGTTTTTCTTTTTTTACTTAGTTTCTAGATTTATTTAAACAATTTTTGTTTTATTTTTGTGTCTGTATTTAATTTATTTTTTGGAAATCTAGTATTTTAGTAAGTTACTAGGTATTTTGCTACAGCTACGATATATAAAATATTTGAAAAGTTTATGAAGTAGTTTAACAGTGGTTTGTGCAGTAGTTTTTGTGTTAATAAATGTTTCTTTTAAAAGAATTTATGAAAATTATATAACCTGAGAAAGCTCTTTGAATTAGCTTTCATTTGTTAGCCACTGTGTTGGAGATATATGCAGAAAGTTTTTAAAAAAATTTAATTTTAAAATCTATAAACAGAAATTAAGCTATTTTAGAAAAAGGCTTAATTTACTATAATTTTTGTGAAAAAAATTTGCCGAACTGTTCAGATACTAAATGATTTCGATGTCATTTTTTTTTTTTGAAATTTTACCTTCACAGAGAAAACAGATTCGTGTTGACAACCAAATTTGAAGTCAATCAAATGGTTTGGTTGTGTTAACCGAAATTTTTCCGTTGTGACAACAAAAAATCAATTAAGACATGAGTAATTTGAAAGTGACAACAGTATTTCGGTTGCCTCAATACCGATTCAGTAGCCACAGCCGAAAAATTCGGTTGCAGTTGGCAAAATTTCGGTTGTCAGCACGAATCTGTTTTCTGCGAGTACTTTTTCGATGTTAGCAGAGCTTCAGAGATTGAAATCTATTTTAAATGAATTCCCCAAAAATCGAATTCATTCGATCGAATGAATTCACTTATAAGAAATTCAATCAATTATATCATTTAATTTTATCAATCAAAGTGAACTCTTTCATTTTCTAACTCATTCGATTTTCAATTTTGGCTTTCAATCAATCATTTGGTTTTTTTTTTCGTGTGATTGAACAATTTGGGAATCAATCATATTAAATTTTCTTTAATAGATTTATAAAAAATTGGAAAATTAAAAAATTTAATGATTTCTTGTACAAGAAGAAAACCAACAAAATTTAATTTTTCAGTTAAAATTATCAAATAAATTGCCACAATTAATAAATTGACACAAAAATTCGCTTAAATTTAACTCGCTTAAATTGTAAAAAAAAGTCTCATATATTAAAGAATGGCAAAAAACAGTCTTTCTTTGCGCTTTAAGTTTTCGTGACGGTAAAAAATTTTTATGTAAGCGATTCAATTTGAGTGAGGTTTTTAAATTTTGGCAATTTTTTAAATCTTAGCGATTTATTCCATTTCGGCGATTTAATTCAATTAAGGTGATTTTTTTAATTTTGGGAATTTTTAAATTTTGGTGTTTATTTAAGAAACTGTTTTTTAATTTTGGTAAATTTTTTTTTCTAGTTCAAGCTTGTTTTTTATTTAATTTTATCTTTTTTTTTCTAATTTTACTTTTTGTTTTTTTAATTTTACATTTTTTCTTATTTTACTTTTTTTTTGTTATTATTTTTTTTTTAATTTTACTTCTTTTTTCTAATTTTACTTTTTTTCTAATTTTACCTTTTTTTCTTCTAATTTTACCTTTTTTTTTCTAATTTTAACTTTTTTTTCTTCTAATTTTACTTTTTATCTAATTTTAACTTTTTTTCTAATTTTAACTTTTTTTTTAATTTTAACTTTTTTTTCTAATTTTAACTTTTTTTTTAATTTTAACTTTTTTTTTTTAATTTTAACTTTTTTTTCTAATTTTTTTTTCTAATTTATGTTTTTTTTTTTTCTAATTTTACTTTGTTTTCTTGTTTATTCTTTTTTTCTTCTAGTTTTAACTTTTTTTCTAATTTTACTTTTTTTCTTCTTGTTTTACCTTTTTTTCTTGTTTACCTTTTTTTGCTTCTAATTTTAACTTTTTTTTTTGAATATTACTTTTTTTCTCATATTAGCTTTTTTTTAATTTTAACGTTTTTTCGGTTTATTTTTTTAATTTTGGAAATTTTTTTTAATTGTTAGATTTTTTTATTTTGGCAATTTGCTTTAAATTTGAGCGTTTCTCTTCAAATTGTGGCAGTTTTTCTGAATTGTAGCATTTCATCTCAATTAAGGCTTTTTTTCACTTCAGAGTTTTAAAATGTTTTTAAAACTCGTTTTTTGTATTTTTTTTGTGTTCCTTACATGCAAATCGCATATATGGAGGATTTTTAAGAAGAAAATCGTATATAACCGTAAATCAATCCACAGCTGCGACAGTATTTTGCCAAAAAGTATCAAATTATACCTGATACATTCTGGAAAAATTTGGTTACTGGCCAGGAAAGCAAATTTTAAATTTTTGTTAAGAAAAAAAATAACAATAATATTTGAAAATGCATATGCTTCAGAATCTGCCCAGCCAACGTAATATCCATAGTCATTATATGTGGTGGCATCTTGGAACATATTAAGATTCTGCTAAAATCTTTTGCTATGCTGAATGCAACTGGTGAATGGATCTGTTGTTATCGGAAGATCAAACACTAGAAGATCATGTACGAGTTACTGAGAGACAAAATCACAGAATTTAAATGTGATTGGAGGGAAGGAGGAGGATACCCCCAAAAAATTGCATTCTTATCAAGATTCTTAATTCGGGATTCTTGAACTGCAAGTCCTTTTGAGGGACAATCCAGGCATTAACTTGTATACTAATGGTTCGAAAGTGGATGAAAGGACTCGGAGTGGCTTCTATACCTGAGACCTCCTTGTTGGAGAATGCTTTCCGATCTTAATATACCGTCTTTCAGGCGAGGATCGGGGCAATCAGGGAACACATTAAATTAATAATGAAGGGATCACCAGAAATATAATTAATTATCTTTACTGATAGCCAAGCGGCTATCTAAGCGATATCTTCAAACTCTGTAAGATCAGGCACTAACCTCGGGGTCAAGGAGGAAATCAATAACCTCTCAACCGGGGATTGTGTTAATATTATATCGATTCTGGGGCATTGTAACATTGCAGGGGACGAAATGGTTAACAAATAGGCCAAAGAAAGTTCTTCTCTGAGTCCAGTCAACTTGAAGCATGAGAAAATATTTCAGGCTTTTAGGGCTGAACTACGAGAATGGACTGTTTTATTGCTAATAGAATAAAATGGTACAACCGCGACAGTAAGTGAGACTCGTGGAATTCTATGTGGGGTCCAGATAGGGGACAAGATCAGGCACTTTTAAAACTTAATAAAAGGGAACTTGTCAAGATAGTAAGTACGCTTACCGGGTATTTAACGCTGAGGGCACATAAATGGGCCGTGCGGACTTGTTGTCTTAAGGCATAAGGGAAGGATGGCGACAGTTTAGAATACTATCTTTGTGGCTGCAAGACGTTCGCAAGGTTTAGTGCTCAACGACAGTATTCCTACTTTGGGTATTCTGGCTGGAACAGGAATCGTTGTTGGGACGGGAACCATCGCCACATGAGATTGCACAACAAGCCGTCTTTTGGGCTTAAGTGTATGCCATTTTTTTTTTTTTTTGACGAGCCGATTTTAAACGGTATCTTCACTTGCAATTCCCCATTTTTAATCTAACCTTTCAACCCAGTCGAATGTGTGGGACCGACCGTAGATTAAAGTTTTAATATCTCGAAAAATATATATTTAATTTCCACTGTGCATCATTTAAAAAAATCTTATGAATTTATTTTAACTGTTAATTTCAAAAATATAAAAAAAAGTTAAACTATAAATTAATAGTACGTTTTTTTTTTGTTAAATTTGGATAAATATATTTTAACTTTATCGAAAATCAGTAATTTGTCCGCTTAATTAAAAAATAAATGAAATTTCAATAAATACTTTGGAGAAAAAAAAAATATTTTAAACGAGCTAGACGACAAAAACAAATTAATTAAACAAATAAATAATTTATATAAAAATATGTCGTAACAACTATCAATTTTTAAGACACGACAGACATATTTTAAGAATAAAATGGGGAAAGAAAAACTGAAACACATTTTTACTGTGTGTTTCTGAAAAAATTTGGTACTGTAATAAAAGAATCATAGATGTGTTTCAAGAATTTGTTGCCCTTAGGCAGGAACAATGAAGGCAGGATCTCAATAAAGTAATTTTGTAATTAAATTATTTTCAACAAAATATACTTTCAATTTTGCATATTCAATTTTTAACTCAAAACAAATGTTTTTCTAAAAACTATCAAATGATAATAAAGACTGACAAACAACTTCTTTAAAATATCTTACAAATTATTCAAGGCTGTGTTGTAACTAACGGCTTGTATTACATTTTCAAACACACTTTTTTTTTTTTTTTTATTATTAAATGATAAATATTTTTTGTATTTTACGTACTTTTTAGCTTGTGTAATAAATATAATAATTTAATAATCAACTAAAGAACTAACATAAGTTGTAGATATTTGCTAAAAAGTTGTTTCGTTGAATAAAAAAAGTAGTATTTATATTGGTTTAATATTGGTAACTAATAGATTAGTTCCAGGTAATTTGTCTAATGGCAACAGCTACTTCCAATTTTTTTTTAATATTTTTATTTTTTTTTTGAAATGTTTAAAACTTTGTTGCCAATATATATGACTGAATAATTATTTACAAATTGCGGCGGCACACTTGTGTTATGTAGTGTTAATTTAAAACAATTTATTTAAATGACATTTTAAGTTAAAACATAAGCTTGTAATGAATAACTGTATTATTGTAATTATTAATTTGCATTTTGATGATAAATGCTGAGAGCTGTAATATAAAATTCTTAGATATTGTTTTTACTTAAATGGCAAATTTTTCTAAATTTATGCACAAAGAATAACTTCAAAGGTTGTTTGCTTAAATTATGAAAAAAAAAAAAAATGGATGAAGCGGGTAGAAAAAGTAAAGACGGGCATGCCGACTTTATAACAACCTACACTAGGTGGTATATATACTCGTAGAAAGGAAATAGGATGGGATGAAATATTTCCTTTGCCATAATCTTGGTTTTAACTTGAGATAAAAGGTCAATTGAAAAGTCCCCGGCCTACCATATTAAAACACATTTTTTTTTGCAAAATTGGTTTTTTTAATCAACATAGTTCCCTTCAAGGATGATACACTGACTATAGCGACCCTCCAACTTTTCGATACCATTTTTATAGTACGATTTGTCCTTTTCTTCGAAACAGGCCTCAGATTCGGCGATTACCTCTTCATTCGACGAAAATTTCTTCCCAGCGAGCATTCTTTTGAGATCTGAGAACAGAAAATAGTCGCTGGGGGCCAGATCTGGAGAATACGGTGGATGCGGAAGCAATTCGAAGACCAATTCATGGATTTTCGCCATCGTTTTCACTGGCTTGTGACACGGTGCATTGTCTTGGTGAAACAGCACTTTCTTTTCTTCAAATGCGGCCGTTTTCCGGCGATTTTGTCCTTCAGACGGTCCAATAACGCTATGTTATAGTCGCTGTTGATGGTCCTTCCTTTTTTAAGGTAGTCAGTGAAAATTATTCCATGCGCATCCCAAAATACAGACGCTATAACCTTGCCAGCCGACTGTTGCGTCTTTCCACGCTTTGGAGTTAGTTCATCACGTGCAGTCCACTCGGATGACTGTCGATTGGACTTCGGATTGAAATGAAGGAGCCATGTTTCATCCTTTGTCACATATCGACGCAAAAACACGGGTTTATTACACTTGAACATCTCAAAACAATGCACCGAATCATCAACTCGTCGCTGTTTTTGGTCAAAAGTGAGCTCGCGCGGCACCCACTTTGCACAGAGCTTTCTCATACCCAAATATTCATGAATGATATCATGTACACGTTCAGTTGATATCTTTGAAGTACCTGCTATTTCATTCAATTTTAATTTACGGTCATTCGAAATCATTTTGTGGATTTTTTGATGTTTTCGTCCGTAACAACCTCTTTTGGGCGTTCCACCGTCTTCGGTGCTCATTCCACTACGTCTAAACTTAGCATACCAATCCTTAATGGTTGATTTTCCTGGGGCAGTGTCCGAAAACTCGTCATCAAGCCAAGTTTTTGCTTCAACTGTATTTTTTCCCTTCAAAAAGCAATATTTTATCAACACGCGAAATTACTTTTTATCCACTGGTTCCCAATAACAAAAGTTGCTTCACCCAAAATGCTATAATTCACAAACTAATGATCCAGCAGCTGTCAAATTCATACACGTGTCTTTTGAAGGTTAGGGCTAACTAAAAATCATATCGATTTAAGTCTAGTAGCGCCATCTATGTGCCAGGCCGTGGACTTCACAATTGACCTTATTCCAACGGGCTTCACACACAATTTTTCTGCTCAGAACATTAAAAGTATTCAAATTTTCGATTCTGACACATTGACGCCCTACAATACAACAACAAGTCTTACATATACTAAAATCGATTTTATTAGCAAAATCCCACTCTGATGCCCGTAATTTCAAGCAATAGATACACGCAAAGAAAAAACATGGTTGGGGCAATAATATTCGAAGAGCGTCATATATTTTTGGGTTTATGGTTGTGCCAATCATAGTCGTACTATATTATGTTTATCATATGATAATAAAATAACCACATTTTTACCACAACATGGTCCCTACAGTTATATTATGATTCAAAAATTACCACATTATGGTCCTAAATAAACATGTTATATTGAGTTTATCGTAATTATAGTATGCTCAAAATATCATTTATTGTCCCTCATAACTATATTATAATTCCTGGATTATCGTTATATCGTCCATAATCTAAGAAAATTTCTTAAAGGAAAAGTTCTTAGATGCTATGAAAAAACTCTTTAAACTTAAGAATATTTCCTTTAGAAATGTTTTTTCTAAAAAAACTTGATATTAAGGACTTTTTGAAAAAAAAAAATTGTTAAGGAAAAAATCATAGATTCTAAAAACTATTCTTTCAAGAAAACTTTGATTCTGTGGCCTTTTTTTTAAGAAAAATACTGAAAACTTTTTTTCAAGTTCTAATGACTTTTTTAAGATTTTTTAGACATTTTTAAGATTTTTTTAGAAAGTTTTTAGAAATTTTTCTTTAGAATCTAAGAATATTTCTACTAGAAAAAGTCCTTGGAACTTAAGTATTTTCTGCAGAATCTATGAATTTGTCTTTCAAAGAAAGACAAATGTTTGTTTGGAATATATGAACTTTTATCTAAGAAGCAGTTTGAAGAATCTAAGAATTTGAGTTTAAGTAAAAGTATATAAAAACATATTTAAAAAAAAATCTAATTGTTTTTATTGAAAAGAATTAAAAAATATAAAATCTTTCAATATAATCTTTTTGACAATGAATTGATTAGTGTAAGCAATATTATATGTATAAGGAATTTTCGATAAACCACTTTAAAAAAATCTTCTAAAGCTAAAAAAAAAGAACTGGATCTTAATGGGCCAATTGATGAAATGTTTTAATGACATGTGAAAGGTATTTTCTACCCATCTAATATTTGTCCAGTTTTAGTAAACAATATATGATTGTTTTTTAAGACAATTTGTAGTAATAACAATCTGACTGAACTGGTTTTTATGAAAATAAAACAATATTATGACTGTAAATGTTAAAGTCATGTTTTTTTTGATGTATAATAATTGATTGTTGCCAGCATTTTATTTGCAACGATAATTATCATATTATTTTCATAGTCAGAATATTTGTTACCACAGTATGGTTACAGCCAATCATGATATAAAATAGAAGGTGTCAATCATAAAATAGTAAAAAATTTACTAAATAATGATTGTAGCGACCATGTTGATGGTTAGAAAACCAATAATTTGGTTGTGACAACCCTACCCGATTGCAGCAAGCACAATATAGTAGCAGTGATCATATTGCAACCATGTTTTTTCTCTGCGTGTGCTATGAATATTTCCAAGGCGTTCGATCAATCTGTTTTTCATCTTTATTAATGATCTTTTTATTAAACTTTCAACTCTTTCGCTAATTAACTCATCATTTGTCTCTCATTTCCTTAGATTATAGGCCAAGCCTTTTGGTGGGTGGGGCCACAAGGCAGATTATGAATGGCACACTCAATTGTGACCTTTTGGCCATCTCATGCCCGTAATTTCAAGAAATAGATACCTACCAGTGCCTAGTTACCTACCGTGTATACGAACAAAAACCACTAGGTATCTGTGCACCGGTAGGTATACCTACGACTTTTTTTTCATCAATCGGATAAATAGGCTACTTCAACGCACCGTCCGGAACACTTACAGGTCTGTCATAGAACGACCTTAACCCTCTGCGACTGACGTGAGATATTTTCAAAATTCCACTGGCGTGGTAGAACACCAGAGAGCCTTTCAACGGCTTATATTTTTCAAGATTTGTTTTGTTTACCTATTGTAATTATTATTTTTTATTGTTTAAGGGTGTAGGCTGTATAATTTATAATTTTTTTTTTAATTCAAAAGGACGATTCATGTTAAACAGTTATATTTATTGGTGTCTGTTAGACTACCACATCAGTCACAGAGGGTTAAGAAAAACCATTCTCTCGCCATTGATTAAAAGTGAATTCTTCTCTAAATAATAAACAAGATGGTAATTAACTATGCTCTCCATCACCTTTCAGACTTATTTAGGTTGAGATACCCAATAACGATTTTAACTGTACGAGCTCAAAAGAATATCTTTAGCATAGTACACGACAATCTTTTGAGTTCTGGCACTGTCAGATTGCTATGCGTCAAGAATGAATTTCGTGCAAACATCACAGCAGTGATGGTAAAAGTCACCAACGTTAATTTTTGCCTACATATAATATATTGTCAATTTGTAATATATTTAAATTTCAATACAGTGGCCGACAAAAGTCTACGTACGACCACGATTTTCGACATTTTATGAAACCTAAAATGTTAAATAAAAAAACAAGGATGTTGTTTTGTTTGAAATCAATTTTTATTTCTACACGCAAAAAAAAAAAAAACTTACCATATAACCTTTAAAAATTATCAATGAAAAACAATTAAAAAGCATTGACAAACCACAACAAACAATACGTTCCGATTACGTACCGTTTTCGGTTCGTTATAAACGGAATCCAACTCAATTTTCGTACCGTTTTCTGAATCCGTATACAGACGAGAAAACGCATTTTAAGGAACATCGAAACTGATTCGAACCTGTTTTTATACTGTCAGTGACGGACTGTTTACGGACCGGATATTTCGAATGTAAAAGGGAGTTGTTCGTTAAAAGTCCGTCAATGATGGACCATTTACGGATCGATATATCGGATGAAAAAAGGAGTTGTCCGTTGAAAGTCCGTCAATGACGGACTATTTACGGATCCGTATTCGATCCGTATAAGTACCGTTTTTTCAACAAAAAACGGATGTCAATGCGTAAATTTTTTAATTTTAAATAAAAAATTAAATTTTTTTTCTTTAAATTTTTCATATATATATGTAATAAAATAAAATAACAATAAAAACTTTTACAAATTTAATTAAATGAAATATTCGTCTCCAACATAACTAGCATCTTTATCCATCACCACTGAAAAAATTAAAGAAAATTTTAATTTAGGTTTAATTGGTGGCGTTTACGAAATTATGTAGCATACAACGGAAATTTGCACATTTTTTAACAAAATCTAAAAAAAAAAATTTGCACACATCACCGTAAAACTTGTTTTAAATTTAATAAATATTTACTCAAAATATGCATCTGTTTTTCTAAACTTTAGCGCGTGACCCTTATAATGATCACAGACATGTTTTAATTATTTGGTTTTGACACCAAAACAAATTCAAAAGCAGCGGAAAAAAAAACTAATGAAATTCGAGGAAGTCCGTATTTGACGATACAGAAACGGATGCACCAAAACGGAGTCAAAACGTATTGTTTTCGAAAATTCATTTATACGGTTCGTTAATGTTCCGTTTACGTACAAGCTTTTACAGATACATATTTACTGTCCGTTAACGTACAGTAAAGCCGGATTCATGAATCAGTACGTGTCAGAGACTCCTTTAAAATGTTTCTTGTTAAGTCTACTTACGATAAGCATGCCATAGTTTTTGTTGTTGCATACTCCAAAAAAAGTGCCGTTATTTATTTTTTTTTATTTTCTTGTTATGTTGCTTAAAATATTATTCAGTTGACATTTAGACAGTTTTACTAAATATTTAATTGTAATTTTGGCTTTTCGGAAAGAAATTTCAATTGATATCCGAAATTTGGTTGTAAAATACAGAAATGAAGGAAAATCTTTTGGAGAAATATCAAAGCTTTTGTAAGTCTGCAGTTCAGACAATATTCAGTAACTTTAAAAATACTGGAACAATTGAAAAAAAGCTGCGTTCTGGTCGTCCAAAGAAACTAAATCGTACAGACGTCAGTTTCATTTTGAAAGAAGTAGGCAAAAATCTAAAAGTAAATGCCACAAAATTGGCGGATGAACTCGCAACAACATCGGAAATTATTGTACATCCACGAACTATACAAAGAACCTTAAATAATAATGGTTTCCATAGTAAAACTTCTTGCAAGAAACCCCCTAGTTAGCGAAAAAATCGCAAACATTGTTTAAAATTCGCCCAAAAGCATGTAAAAAAGACATTGACTTCTGGAAATGAGTTTTTTTTTTTCACTGACGAGTCGAAGAATAACATATTTGGAAGTGATGGAAGAAATAAAGTATGGCGCAAAACAAATACAGCAATAGATTCAAAGAACTTAGTGGCTACTGTTAAGCATGGTGGAGGCAGCATGATGGCTGTCGCTGCTTCTGGAGTAGGGAAGTTAGTGTTTATTGAGGGTAATATGGATCCTTACCATTACAAATCTATTTTGGAACAAAAACTTGAATACCTCGAACAAGATAATGATCCGAAGCACACGGCTCAAATTGTCAGAGATTGGTTGCTGTACCATGTCCCATGACAGCTGTACACACCGCCTAAAAGCCCGCACTTAAATATAATTGAGCACGTGTGGGAAATTTTACAACGGAAAAAACGAAAATGCTAAAAGAGAAACTTCAAGAAGAAAAAATATTACGTCTGTAGAGCTCGAAATGCTATAATGAAAGCTTATGGCCTCGTGTCTGGTCACAGGTCCCCTGTGATCGTCTGACCCGATTTCACCAAATACAGAGCATTACCTTGGCGCCATGGATATTCGGCTTCGGCGTTAATTTGGCTGATTGGCCGGGCTTTACATATGACTTGAGGTTATCTTAATGTATGCATTTTTCATCACCAGTAACAATACGATTCAAAAATTACTTCTTTTTGCAGCGTTCAAGCACCATTTCCGACATGCAAAATCGCATTTCAACGTCTCTCGGCTTCAATTCATATGGGACCCAATTTTTATGCTTTTGTTGAGTGACTCCCAATGATAATGCAAGTTTTTCTTGCGTTTGACAACAATCTTCTTCGAGTAATGCTTCCAATTCCTAATCTTCAAACTTTTTTGGCTGGCCAGGCCTCTCCTTGTCTTCTGTGTCGAAATCACCACTTTTGAATCGCGCAAACCATCGTTCATAAGTTTTTTGAGTTGGTACATGTTGACCGTAAGCTTATACCAACAATTGATAACTTTCAGCAGACATTTTCTTTAAATGAAAGAAGGTTATCAGACTTCCCCGCAGAACATCTTTTTTAGGCACAGAATTCGAAATTATTGTAGCGATTATTCGACATAATTGTAGCGTCTATCGAATACTGAATTATAATGACAGATGTTTACCCTCCAAAATACCATATTTGTTATTATTGACACAAACCATATGTGATAGTTATGCCATCTGTTGTCCAAATCGACATTATTGACCTGTTTACCCAGGAACTTTTTTTTACAAAATATATAACCACAATTATTTTTGCATAATTTATGCAGAAAATTATTTGAAAATAGTAAATACCTGGAAAGAACTTGCTAGTAATTTGGGTAACTTTTATGGCCAGATATGAGTAGTGAGATTAAGTGTGTTAAATTTCCTACTGACTTTTTTCAGATTTGGTATCAGATCTTTACCATTTAAGCCATGTGAAGGTTTTCTTTTATACTTTTAATTTTTTTAATTTCACTTTGAAGATTTTGTTTTATCGATTAGATATTATATGTTTAGATATGTGACATCAGTTTTTAGATTTTTTTTAGTCAGACCTAATGACATCACATGTTAAAAAGGCCAGATCTAATCAGATGTGATTAAATGTAATTGTAGCAGGTCTAAATAGATTTCAGAAATGGTCATAAAGTTAAGGCCTAATTTGATCTGATCAAATCTAGGTATATCTGGCGTACCAGAATACATAACTTGTTTTTACTTAAATTATGCAAAAACTTAATTAAATAAAGCAACAACCTTTGCACATTTAACAAAGGTTCCTTCTTACCTAAATTTTCGCACAATTTATGCAAAATTATACAATATATTTTATGTGTTTGTATATTTTTGAAATAAAAATTTAATTTGTATGTATTTATTTTAAAAGCCTTAGAAAAGCACTTTTTTAATTGCTATTTGATATTAAACATTTTAATAATTTTTACTAAAAATCTAATCTAAATTTATTTGTTTCTTTTCTCTTTTTAGGTTAGTAACGTAATTTTTATTTAATAATTTTAAATGTGATGAAACTGGTGAGTGATATTATAAAATAAAAAAAAAATAAAAATCATAAATTTTATATAAATTATGAATTCCTATCTAAAAAGCATGTTTTTCTTTACAAACTTGCCGAATATTTTACCCCTTATGCATGAGATTGGATCGCTAAAAAAAATACATGTTTATTAATTATGTCTTATCTATCGCATAATTTTTTTTTACCGAAATTGGCATTTTTACTAGTGACAGTTCACTTGCTATTGCAAAAAGGAGTTAGGTTAAGTTAGGTAGATGTGGTAGCCTGCCAATCAGACACTCTTAGACTATAAAGTCCCTTGTGATACCACGGAAGCGAGTAAAAATTATATCACTAGCTTCTCATCCCGATTGCCTCAAAAAGCCCCTAAGTCGGCCGAAATCGAAATTAGCCAAATCACCTAGGTCCTCAAAGAAACATGAGCCCAAATGCAGTCCCCTCCTGCGAGCCAGGGCAGGACAAGTGCAGAGAAGGTGCGCCACAGACTTCTCCTCCTCTTCGTCACCACAGCTTCTGCAAAAGTCACTAGCCGCAACCCTCAACCTAACTGCGTGCCTTCCAATCAGACAGTGTCCCGTCATGACGGACACAAGTAGGGATATATCGGGCCTTGACAGTGACAGCAACCAATGCGTGCGCTTCCTATCCAAACGTGGTCACATCTGTCTGGAACAAATACAACCACGGAGCTAAGACCAATTTAAAATTAAAAAAATGTCTCCCGGTTTACAGGCTCTTTTATGACTTACAAGGAAGCGCTGTCAACTGCGAAAAAATTTAAACATGTGAATTTGAATCTACGCTTGAAGGTAAACAATGTTAGTCAATATTTAATAAATTTCTGTTTGGAAGTGTGTTGCTAATTTACGAAATTCAGAAAACAAACATGATCATACATGAGCCGGTATATGATCATACCTGATCTCATATAGTTCCATATATCATTGGATTCGAAATTTAAGGTTATATGAATGTACATGGTCATATGTAAGCATATATAAATAATATATGATATATGATCATATATGAATACCGCTATATACCGCAAGTTTTTTTACGTATAGTTCATATCATTTACTAAACTATACGTAAATGATCAAGTATACCCATGTGTGATCATTTGCCGGCCCATATACAGGTTGGTTGAAAAGTTCCTGCGCTCACCAAGAGATGGCACTGCTAGCTTCAAACTTTTTTTTTTCTCAAGTTGGCATAACTGTCCTGAGAACACATGCAAAGTTGCAAGTCATTCTGTCAATTCTTTCTTTGTTTAAAAGCCATTTGAAGTTGACGTGTCATTGATTTTTTTTAATATGGAAAAAATTGAATATCGTGCAGTCATTAGATTCTTTGTTTTGAAGGGTTTAAAAGCAAAGGAAATTTATGATCAATTGTTAGAAGTGTATAAGGAGTCCTCACCTTCAAAACGCACCGTTGAATTTTGGGCTGGTGAATTTAAACGTGGTCGTACCAGCCTTAAAGACGATCCACGCGAAGGACGACCAAAAACTGCAACCACAGCAGAAATCATTGAGCAGGTACATAATATGGTTAGTGAAGATCCAAGTTTGACTAAGCGTGAAATTGCTAATGCCATAGGCATCTCAGACGAACGAGTACTCCATATTTTACATGAAGAATTACGTATGAAAAAACTGTTTGGAAAGTTAGTGCCGCACACATTAACAATTCAACAAAAACTGGATCGAAAACAAATTTCTCAGCGTTATTTGGAGCATTTTAAGCCGAATAAAACCGACTTCTTGCGTCGTTTTATAACTATGGATGAGACTTGGATCTACCACCATGATCCTAAATTGAAACAAGAACGTTTACAGTGGACTGAAGCTGGTTTTTCAGCTCCAAGGCAGGTGAAGTCACAACGATCAACAAAGAAGGTTATGGCATCAGTTTTTTGGAATGTAAAAGGAATTTTGTTGATTGATTATCTTCAGAAAGGTAAAACAATTAACTCTGAATATTATTGCAGCCTTTTGGATCAGCTGGATGAAAAAATTCGTGAGAAAAGACCTGGTTTAAAGAAGAAAAAAAAATCATTTTTCATCAAGACAATGCACCTGCTCACAAAAGTGTTTTGACGATGGCTAAATTCAAAGAATTAAAGTACGAATTGCTTGAACATCCACCGTATTCACCAGATTTGGCTCCCAGTGACTACTATCTCTTCAGAAATCTCAAACAGTTCCTTCGTGGAAAGTATTTTTCGTCGACTGAAGAGGCCATAGCAGCCGTAGACGGTTATTTTGCAGAGCTTCCGGAAAACCATTATAAGGATGGGATAAAATTATTGGAAGATCATTGGAACAAGTGTATTGAGCTTCTAGAAGATTATATTGAATAAAAAAATTTATTTCGTAACAAAAACAGTATTCTTTCATTTCGAGCGCAGGAACTTTTCAACCAACCTGTATGATAATGTATATGAGATCATATATGGTAATATATTGAACTATGTATGGCCTTATATGACCATTAATACTCATATATTATCATATACAATCCAATGTATAAACATACATGTTCATATATATTTCTATTTTCGCATGGAAATTTAAAAATTTAACTTAAATATGGAATTTAGCACCTGTTCTTTTTATAAACTTGACTTAGCCCCATTACATACACATTACTGCGACAAGTTGTGCTGTCATATCACATTAATTTTTATTAAAATCGGAAGGACCACCCCCAGAATATCTCCTATGTGAGTCATATTTTCAATGCAGAAGAGCTTTTCTGTTTTTGTTTTAATACAATTATTTTAATATTACACTTATATTAATTTATATTGAATCTATTTTACCTTTAAAATGTCAAAATTTTATTTCAACTAATAAATAATATTGATGGTATATATTTTTTTTCCATTATGTGGTTTCTAAATCTTGTCAATACCTTAAGGCTATAGAGCTTGGTTGGTGTTTTTAAAAATTGTTTGATTTTTTTCAGTCTTCATTTTTATGTCTACTTCTACAATCTTAAATATCAAATCAAACATTGAAAAACTTCTTCAATCATAGAAATAACAACAGCTTATTGTAAGAAAAAAATAAAAATAAAATTAATATTAAAAAAAGCAACAACAATTAATACCCAGGTACAGGTACAATTCGTTAGAGAAGAATTCAAAATTTTAAGGTGGTTTTTAGTTTAAAGTGTGTTGCCACATTAACAACCGTAGACTTAAAAAATATTGAAGCAAGTCGGTTAATGTTTAGATTACAAATAAAGAAGGCGGCTCTTAAGATCTTAGATTGCATTTTGTAAAAATATCGTATATAAAAAAATGGTATTACATTACTTTAGTTGTTTTTTTTTGAAAAAATGCTTAAAGGTGAAGAATTTCGTTTTGTAGTAGAATAATTTTAAAAGATTTGAGATTAAATTTTTCATATTTTTAAAGAGGTCTTCATAAATCAGTTGTTTGTTTTAAAAACTCATCACCTTTTACATTGTATTTTTATATGACATTTTTATTAATATAATAAATAACGTATGTATGTATAAAATCAGAATTATAAAAAAAAGAATAATTAAAATTATCAACAAGAAATATAAAAAAATAAAAACCACAATTACTTATCAAGTACTTTTTTTCATTTAATTTTATTTATACCAGGAGTATAAATGATTAAAAAGCAAAATTCATTAATACCAGCATCAAAAGTGCCACACAAAAAATGGTTCATATCACTAAATTACAAATCACATACTTAGCTAGAATTAAAAAAAAAATAAATTATTTAATAACCAAATAAAATAAATTTGACATTTATAACCATTGCTTAGTACTTTGGAGCTGCATTTCATTAGATACAAATTTGAATTTGAGAAAAGTAGGAAAGCTTAAAAAGGGATACTACAATTATACAGGACTAGTGCATCCCGGCGTGATTTCGCTTCGCATGAATCCACAATGCAAGTTCGATGAAAGAGAACCTTAAAATTATCACTCACTAACAGCTGTCAATGTATATGCGTGTATGCGCTACAACGTGTATTTACCGTGTGTATGAAGTCAGCACACAGTACACATCAGAGAACTGCATTTGCTGATTGCAAAACGTTCATACGCAATCAACACAAGAATAAATTGTGTTTGCGTTCAAACGCTGAATATACTCCAACACACATATTTGTTGATGATTTTAAATCAATCAAACGATGTGCAAATTGTTTTGTCACTGGTTTATAATCATCGGTCGTTGTTAAACCATTGTTTTATTCTGTTCATTCGAGCCAACAATAATTATTTTGATGTATAATAAATCAGAAAAAACAACAAACAACGTGTATGAGTGTAATCATAATTAAAACAAAATAGTTTCCTATCTATAAAAAGAGGGTGGTTTTGTAAAAAAACATATTTCATAAACGTTATATGTATATTAGGGTGGGTCTAAAATACGTTTTTTTAGAATTTTTATTAGGAATCCCAAAAATATTGTTCTTTGTGAATATTTTTTTTTTTTTAATTTAGGTCGACATCTCAGGCTCGCCCAATCCGGTTAAAGTTAAATATTGCCTAATTTTCCAATCAAAATAGATGAAAAAAAATTTAGACAATATTTGAATTTTTCCGGATTAGGCAAGTCTGATATATCGACCTAAATTTAAAAAAAAAAAAAACATTTTTATTTCACAAAGAAGACTATTTTTAGTATTGTATTACTAATAAAAATTATAAAAAAGCGGGTTTAAGTCCCACGCTAATGTACATTTATAAAGTGGGTTTCTATTTTGTTATAATTATGAATAAACTCATATGCGTTGTTTGTTGTTTTTTCTGATTTATTCAACGCTGACTTTTTGTTGAGTGATTACATTTGCAGTAAACATAATCGACATATGGTACACACTGATCCCAATTACGCGTTCAGTAACATGATGCTGATTTTATTCTACAGTGAATTTTGTTGAATTATTAAATGTGAAAGAATTTTTGTGTATGATTTAATCAAGAAAAAAGTTGATTTTGCAGTTCTCTGGTACACATACCGTACACGCTCATAGGCGTCTACGTTTTTGTTGTTGTTTTTTTCTATGGACAAAATCACATGTTGACATGAAAAGTTATAACTCATGAACGCGTCGACCGATTTCGTGCCAACCATCTACACGACCATACGAACAAACCCTAAAAATTTAATCGAATTTGGTTTGACCGTTCGTGTGTTATAAAGTCACAACACACTTGCAACAATTTTTTATTTATATAGAAGATGTTGAAAAGTTAGGGCTTCAAGCCACCAAGTGATGGGGTGTAATGGTTCGCGCATTGGACTGTTACACAGAAGCTTGCGAATTCGATGCCTAGCGACAGCAACATCGATTTAGAAAAAAAATAAGTATGCGTTTTCTATCTTTCCCACATAAAGCAACGTCCTCCTTCGATGTGTCCCATAGCAATAAACCCCATCGAAGTAAAAAAAACATAATATGGCTACAAAAAATTCTATCAGATAGCGTAAAATTTCTATCCGATAGCGAGTAATAGCTGTGCTAAGATTTATCATCTAGCGCAATTATAGTGTTGTGATATTTGAAGCCATTCATTTTTCACCACCGTTCGCCTCTGCTTTATTCACTTTTCAAAGAAAGCAATACCTTAGTTAGTTGGAAGAATTTCCTGAAATGTGCTTTTCTTTAAAAACCAGCCAATCATCAAACTACCTCATACGAGTGCGGATCAATAAGTCCGTGACTTTGCGTTTAACAGCAGGATTTTTCAAGGTCCATAAAAAAGGCATTTGTTTGGTCAATAATTTCATCTCTTTCCACCGAGCCATTTCTTTAGGTATGGAAATAGGAAATAGCCACTGGGGTGAAAAATCCGGAGAATAAGGCGAATGAGGGGCAATTCATAGTCTACTTTATGGATTTTTGCCATGGAAACTAAGCTATCACACGATTCCGTTGGTGGTCGATTGTGAGCAAACGCGGCAGCTATCTTGCAGAAGGCTTTCTCATACGTAAGTGATCGTTCAAAATTAAAACCACTGAGCCATGTGAGATGCCTATGTCTTCCACAATCTATCGCACATTCAATCTCCGATCGGCCAACACCATATCATGAATTTTTTAAATTGTTTTGGGTGTGGGGACCTCAACTGGGCGTCCAGAACGTTCTGCATCTTCCGTGAAATCGATGGTGCAGAGTCCCCATAGTATTTATCAAGATTTTTCTTGGTTTGATTGACGGTTTTTTTTCGCAAAAAAAATAATGTTTAATGAGCACTTGAAATTCACTTTTTCTCCATCTTTAAAAAAATCCCCGAGGTTGTATGTTTTGAACAGCTGTTAAACGCAAAGTAAATGACGGAACTTGCTCAAAATTTGACAGTAGTCTATTAAAAGGTGGTATTTGATGGGAGCAGTGTTGCATTTCATATAATTACGAGGGAAGTTCGAAAAGTCATGGACTTATTGATTCGCCCTCGTACTTAAAGTTTTCAATAGTTTTATAATTCGCGTACACCAACGAAGTGAAAGTGAGGATTATGAGTCATATTCCCGACATCATTTCGAATTCTTTATCATGATCACTGATTAATTAGCTAAATAAAGATTTGTGTTTTGGCTAAGTCCGACTGTGAGATCATATTCCGATAGGCGGATCAAATTCTAGGAAGGGATGTAATATGGGTGGAAAAATTAATCCAATAAATAAACGAGCACTAGGTAAAAATGTGGTTGGATATCTTTTAAATTTGAAGGCATGGCTTAAGGATTTTCTCTAATTTTAATAAAGTTCGTCCTGAGACTGAGAAAATTTTATTCACCAAACCTTTGGTCGCAGGTCGCAAAGGGTTAAGCTCTTTCACTTTTATCAAATTCCCATTACATAAGTTTTAGACTTTGCGCTATAATAATCCGAACAATAATTGCTGAAGATCGCCCATATTTAATGCTCATATCTCGAATTTGTGAGAGATTGAGAAAAATGTCTTCCTAGTCTCCCAAAATCATGCGTTCGTGTTACCAAAATGCGCTCATAACAAAAGAAAACAATAGTTTTTGTTTTGGCTGTAGTTCACTTGCAACCAACTTCACACTTAAACGTTATGTTAAACTTGAATTTTTTTAACAATTTATATTGTACGGATGTCCGATTTAGCGAATTTTCTCAACAAATTTTTTAACCGGACGTCTAGGTTTTTTTTTATTTGATTTTAGGTGATGATGATTTTAGGTGATGATGTTCCTAACATTGTTATCTTTATCAAAAGTAAATCATTTGGAAAAACTATAGTATCTCCAAAACTAGAAACATAAAATTAAAATTTTTAAAATTTTTATTTCTAAAATTTCGTTTCATACGAAAACATAGCTTAAATCCCTTTAGTTTTAGCCTTAAATTAAAATTAAATTTACTAACGAACTCTAACTGTGTTTAATAATCTTCATACGGTGCGGTGCAAAATTATTTAATATGTTTTAATCGGAACAATCAGTTTGGAGCTGATTAAAATTAGTTCGAAAAAAAAAATGAAATCCCTGCTCGAATAAGAATTTTACGCAGGACTAGAAAAATGTGAGAAACCTAAATAAATTTTTATAATTTTTTTACAATTCAATTTTTTAATACGGGTCTAAGCCTAAAGCATAAAAAATTATTTTTATCCTGAAAAAAATTTCACTTAAATTAAAGAAATCAAATTGTTGTTTAAATTGTAAAAATTATTATATATTTTTTTATTTTATAAGGAGGAACACAATTACAATAAACCCAAAATGCCACTTTTTCACTAGAAAATTACATAATAGAATTGTATATTAAATTTTCGTGAAAACAAATTGTACTAAATTTTACTTGAAATTCCTTACCCAGCAAAACTTTGGTAATGGGTGCGATATTCTCATGCGTTACCTTGTAATGATAGCTCGTTACCTTTTTCAGTATTTGCAAGCATAAAGTAATAAGTTACTCATTATTGATTACGTAATATATGATTTATAAATGTAAAGTAATAATTGTAATATTTTTGAAAATCTATTTTTAGATACATTACTTTGTGTTTTTTTTTTTTGTAAGCAAGAGGGTAATGTATGTTTGTTTTGATAACACTAGCGAAAAAACGAAGCGCAACAATTCATTTAAGTTTTAAGCAATCAAATACTATATGCGTCGATAGCTCAGTGGGTAGATTTCTTGGCTGGCAAATAGATTTTCCTGGTTCGATTCCCATCTTGTCCACATTATTTTTAATTACAAATATTTCAAATAAAATATTTGTAATAATTTTTTTAATAAAAATTGCTCTTTTTTAAAAATCTATTTTTAGACACATTACTTTTTCCATTCTCGTAACCATATAAGTAACCCCTTACATTATCACCCCTTAAGTAATGGGTATACATATATATTACTTTGAGGCTCATCGCCTATAAAATTCATCAATGAAGTAAGGTGTAAAGTAGTCTATCGGCCCCTACGTCTATACATTACTTTACCCATTATTTGGTAATGTGTGGTTTTGCTGGGTATCGTAAAATTTTTTTTCTTTATATAAAGTATAACAGTTTTTTTACATAAAATCCGAACAGTTTACTATGCTTAAAAGTGGAACTAATTATGTGATCAATTTTAAAAGTTTGTGTTGAAATTTGCAAATCATGATCAAAGTCAGCATGTCAGAATTTTGACAAAAAAAAAAAAATGTATAATTAAAATATCGTACTAGCCTGGGATTGTATATGAACATATACAGGGTGGCGCAAAAATAACCTTCCGATGTTTTTTGGCTGTAATTTAAAAAAAAAATGAAAAACTTTGATTCTTCTTGTGCACTTGATGCACAAGTATGCACGAGTATATGATGTCATGTAAATGGCCGCCGCCACAGTTGATTGTCATTTGAGCCCTTTTTATGGCATTTTCCATCACTTTGGCCAAAACTTCTGGCGATAGGTCCTCACATTCTTGACGGATATTGTCTTTAAGAGCTGCAAGAGTTTGAGGCTTGTTGACATAAACCCGCGACTTCAAAAAGCTCCACAAAAAGAAGTCTGGTCAAATAAGGCGATCTTGCTGGCCAGTGCAAATCGCTAAAACGGAAGATTAGGCGCCCGGGAAATGCATCCTTCAGCATATCGGTTGTGGCACGTGCAGTGTGTGGCGTTGCACCGTCCTGTTGGAACCACATGTTTTCCAATCCCAATTCATCAAGTTGCGGCAAAAAGAACTCGTTGATCATTGCTCTGTAGCGCTCACCATTCACAGTAACCGTTTGGCCCGCGACGTCTTCGAAGAAAAAAGGTCCGATGACTCCTCCAGCGAAAACAGCACACCATACAGTGACTTTGAGCGGGTGTAATGGCTCTTCGTGGGTTACACGCGGATTTTCAGTGCCCCAGAAGCATAAATTTTGCTTATTTACGTACCCGCTAAGATGGAAATGGGCCTCATCACTCATGATTATTTTTGATGAAAAATCATCTTCATTATTGCTCAAATAAATAGTCACCAATATTCCGCGTTCTGGAGCAGTGTAGCGTAATGTGTCAAAACAGAACTGACATTAGGGCCAATCGCAAAATTTATAGCATTTTCTGATAGGAGGATCACTTTTGCGCCACCTTGTATGATCATATATGCATGTATGTGATCATATATGGGAATAGATGATCATGTGTCCATATTTAGTTTAATATATGATAATATACGATCTTACATACATATGACTATACATGTTTGGATTTGAATTTTTTTTTTTTTTTAATAATTATCAAGTTTTTCTTAATTTTCAAATTAGTCAATACACAAATTTCAGTATTATCTCCTAATAAATTTGTCTCCACTTAGCAAAGACACATTTATAAATATGCAATTGTTTGAAAACTAACAGACCATTAAACATTATCAGATTAATTTTTTTTGTTTGTTTGTAGTAATTTTCAAATTTGTTTGTAAAATTAAATTAATACAACTCGTTACATTACAGACTCATTATCACACATTTACGGTATTATCGTTGAATCTTCTGTTATAACGGTAAATGTTAATGAACTTTACATGTTGCCAGTATGCACTACGCTCTGTGGGTATTCAAAATAATTGTGTCGATGATCATTATCATCATTAAAAACATGACGGCGACGACGACACCAATAATGATGATGATGGTTTAGTGCTGATATGATTGACATTTATGCTTAGTGGGCGTTTTGTAACCCACTGATGACTAGTTTTTTTTTTTTTTGTATAGTTTTAATATGCATTTTTGTTCAATATTTGTTAAAGTTTTGTTGTCTTTTGTCTATATTCTTTTTAGCATAATTATTTATTAAAAAATTAACGAAAAAAAGGTTATTGTACGCTTGTTATAGCTAAATTTGCAATTTTAGTTTAGATTTTTTTTTGACAGACTTTAAAATTGAACATCCGGGTTTTTATATTAAAAAGTATTATAGAAAATGAGGTGAAATATAATTTTTAAAAAAATTGAACTCGTGTGTAACCTAATTTTTTAAAAAATATTTGCCGGAGAAATAGATGAGGTGACAAATCAGTAATAAAAGAAACGCAACTGCTGATTTAAATATGGGTTCTTGGGATATCCCGGACCTTTTTTCTTATTTTCCGCTAAACGGGAGTGAATCAATTTATTTTCTGGGATTTCCGGGAAAATATCATAGAACGAAATGAAAAATAAAAATTTGTTAATTTTAAAACGCCTAAAGTCAGCTTTGCTTATTGGAAGATTAAATAAATTTCAAAATTTCTCCTTGAATCTTTAAAATATGTTTTTCAATGTTATGGTTCTATTGTTTGTTTTTTTTTACAACAATTATTATTATAAAAACATTTTGTTTGCCACAACTACATACGAGTACTTCAATGACTTGCCAACATGATTGATCTAAACTAATACATATTTTGTTTTTCAATTCAAAATAATTAAAAATGGTTGGTTGTTAAGAGATTATTGTGTTAAGAAATAAGTAATAATTTTTAGAATAGATCTTCACTACAAATAAAAACTTAGCGTTTAGCTAACAAAATAATAACCCAGCAAAAAGTACCGCTTATTTAATAGTCCTAAATAATGACAAGAATTTACTGCTTTTAGGAAATACATTTTTGAATAAATCTGTGCAGCATTTGTCACGTTGTCTATTTCCGCCC
This sequence comes from Eustalomyia histrio, assembly GCA_949748255.1. Taxonomy (NCBI): domain Eukaryota; kingdom Metazoa; phylum Arthropoda; class Insecta; order Diptera; family Anthomyiidae; genus Eustalomyia; species Eustalomyia histrio. The sequence goes on from OX456527.1 coordinate 46,982,587, forward strand.
GAATGTTGTTATTTAACTCCTCCAAGGTGCGTGACTTATAGGCGTATATCAACGACTTCAAATAGCCCCAAAGGAAGAAGTCCGGTACAGTAGATTCGGGAGATCTAACAGAACCAAGCCAAATCGCCGAAACGCGAGAGATTACACGCGCTGGGAAGGCAGCCTTAAAAAAATACGCATTGTTTCACTTGCTGTATGACAGGTTGCGCCGTCTTGCTGGAACCACATATCCCAAAATCTGACTAGAAATTTGGTGAGCAATCTTGAATTTGTCTAGTTTTTGGTATTTGTGTTAAGTTTTGGACTTTAGTGTGTTCTGACATATAAAGTAGAATTTTATGGCCAACATTTTTGTAGAACATTTCATCCCCGCCCTTCCCTTTTTTCGAGGTGTTTTTTAAAATTTGTAAGAATAAAGCTAAAAAAAGCCTTTATTAGCGGGAGTTAGAGGGTTAATATGTTCTAAAAAAAATTTGTTATACCATTATCTACAAAGTTGCTGAACATATCCTACAACTCAGATGTAAAGAAAACATAGTTTTATGTATCGATATGCTGCAAGAACAGACCAGAGCTGGAAAACTTTAACCGCCCCTAAAATTAAATTCCGATGTAAACTATCAAAACGCCAACACACGTATATTTTTTTTTTTTTTGTCTCCTTAACAAGAACCCCGTAATTTTGGAAAAAGTTTGAAATTGTTTTAAAGTGTTATCATTGTCAGGAATAGTGCAGTATGTTCAGAAAACAGATTGCTGGTTACAACTGAATTTATTGCCAAACTAATAGTTTGGATGTGTTAACCGAATTTTTCACTTGTGAATACCGAATTATTTTTGAAGCAACCAAATTTTTGTTGTGATAATTAAGTTAATATCTTTACCGATTCTCAGATGAACCAACTAAAAAATTTCTATTACCACACACAAACCATTCGAGTGACAACAAATTCGGTACCTACCTTTTCAAATGAGTTTGACATTTTAATTCAAGATATTGTAAATTTTTAAAATAAACACATTTGGAAAATGTACTAAAAATCTATTAACTCATATGTCTATAATTTCCTTCAGTTATTTTGCTGCCTTGGGAAATTTGTTTAACCAAATAAACGCAAGTTAAAAAATTCATTAAATTCTTTGTTTTCTTATTACAATTTTTGTGTATTGTTTTTTTTTTTTTTTAATTATTATTTGTATTTTATTCACAGTTTAATTAATACCTACAATTTTTGAAGTAATTTAATAATAATAAAATATTCTACAACCAAAAAGGTAGTTTTTGCTTGAACACATATTTTGAACTTAATTAAATAGTTGGAGTTGTTTGGTAAATGCAGCGCAACAACAATTATAATAAAGAAGAAACAAAAAAAAAAAAAAACATTACCTAAAGGTTTTTTTTTTTTTTTTATAAAGTTTCACTATGTGAAATATAAAAATTGTTAGTACTCATAGAAATATTTAGCTAAATTAGCAGCTAAGAAATAACCTGCTATAATAGTCATTCAGTCAGCCCATGTGAAATAGTCATTCAGATGGTTATTTCATTGATTCCATACATTTAACCTACCAGCTAGCCTGCCTGCCTGCCTGCATGTCAGTCATTAAGATACACACGTGGTCTGAAATCATAACTGGTCAAAATATACTGCATATATCGTAAATATAGGGTTTTAAAGTTAAGTCGCACTCAAAAAATAAATATTGTTAAAATTAAAAATTAATATCATGAACATTTTCCTTTTTAAATGAATTTTTCTCAACATCTAATTCGCAGAACCTACAAGTTTCCGTATCAGACAGACTCCTAGTCAACAAATGATATCTAAGATTACAGTGTCCGGTGGAAAATCTCGTTAAGATCCTTAATCCTTCATATCCAGGTTAATAAACCTCCTTGAGTTTCCACTTGATGGAGCGATGAATCTCTTCGCCTGACTCTGGTAAATGGTTAAAGTCCAGTCACTCAACGGACTTAAATTCCCTTCACATCCTTAGCTTTCGTCTGATATTCCCCACAGGTTCACCACGGAAATGTTTAGGGCCAACGCAATGTTGACGGGCCCGGCTGTTGCACACGTGCCCATGAACGCAGCTTAGGATTAGTCTGTTGCATCTTTCGAGTGTCTTGAGAGACTCAGTGCTGTCCAGGATAAGTCTAGACGACAAGTTATAAATTAGTAATGCACGTGAGTTCCGCTTGACTGTCCCAAGAACTTCTCCCTTGTGTTCTATTCAGTCACCCCGATGCTCATACATAGATGGTGAATTGACCGGAATATCGACGTGTATTTGCCATTGAAAATTAGGTCCATAGACGCCCGCACCCGTATGCCCATGTAACTGTTTTAATAAATCAGGAAACCACACCTGGGAAACCAGTTTGGGGTATCCAAGAACTGCATATTAATTATATTGAACCATCTTTGGACTAAGTGCACATATGGACCATGTTTCCGAATTTCTCATTAATATCAGGAAAATCAAAATTTCAACAGTTTTATTTTTAATTGTTTTTCCCATTTCTAGACAAATATTAATACAAGTCAATTTCGACCCAACCACTTATTGACTTTCAGCCAGACTGGTGTAGTGTACTCAATTTAAATCCTTCATTATTTTAATATTTTGTTGATAGTTAAATAGGCTATAATTTGGAATTTTGTTCTGAAATTATTAGAAATTAAAGTAATGTACTACCGGCTTGACAAAGGAAAATCAAAATACTATAAATTCCAACTTAGGCTAATATTGATTTTAAAAATTCATGATTTCAGGCTACATGTTTATTATTCAGTCAGCAAGTAAGTTGAGCATGCGTATTGTCTTCTTTTATTACACAAACAATATAAACCACCACCTTCCATCTATCGTGTACTTTATAATATTGTAATATTATAGAAACTTTATAACACAAAAAAAAAAAAAAAAATGAGGTTGAGAGACTGCCTTCAGCAAGGTCGTTTTTGGTTTTAATAATAATAATAATAAAATTTGCCACCATTGTTGTACTATTCCAAACACCATACAACTTTTCTAAACATACCAGTGTTATAAACAGATCTTCCAAAGAATTTATTTGTCAGTTAAAATTTTTTTAATCGCAAAAAATGATAAAGAACTCCAAGCTTTTTAATACAATTTTGTATTGTAAAGTTTACAGCAGGGGCAGATAACATTTACAGCAGGGACAGATATCATATTGACTACAATATGTAACGTGCCGTTACGAATCTAAATATTCTAAAACCCAGTATTACTACTTTTACCCATACCCAATATCATACTTACAGCAACACCTTATATAATTCTCATTAAGTTGGGAAAATTATTTACATATAGTGTGAGAGTTAAAGTATGTAAGGCCAGCCAGAACCGAGGGACGAATCGGGTAATACTTCGAACCGGGAACGGGGTATTACGTGATTTCTCTACCGATTCCTGCCTTCCTACATGAGAGCCGTTGTTTATTCTCGTTATTAGCTAGTACATAGTATTATTTTAACCCGATAACCATTGTTTAATCTCAAAGTTAGCCAGCCGTATTATATGAACCCTAGAACCGCTGTTTATTCTCGTTTGTAGTTAGTCGTATTATTCAAGTACGGGAACCACTGTTTATCCATGTTGGTTGCTAATAAATCCACCTAGCCGATCCGAAACTCTTTCTAGGGTTTGGTAAATATTTGATTCGGGTAGTGCAAAACTCGCACAGTGTTCTATAGTAAATCTCGCTATTCGAACACCAAAACTAGCCGGTAGGCTAGTTAGTAGGGTGCTAGCTTATCAGTGCAGGGGTCGTGTGTTCGATTCCCACCAGAGGCTCTGGTCTGTTTTCGCTACAACGAGCCAAAAGCCTTCGTTGCTAGTGCTCGGTTAAGGTATTAAGATATAATTTCTATTGTCGGCCATCGTTGTAATAGTTTGGCTTATCGTGTATTATTTTATAATTTCCTCAAAGGAAGCAGACTTTTGGCGAATCTGGACAGCAGAGCTATACCCCAGCTGGAAAATAAACTGCATCACAAATTTCTGCCCTCGTATCCTGGATAAAGTTTAAAGCGATAAAGAGTCAACGTTGAAATTTTGTAAAACATAATTGTAGAAGAATAAAACAAAATTTCAAAAAATTTAAAGTAACTAGTGTCGGACCGAAGTCACTTTTTATGGCCAAAGCCGTTGCCGCACTTCGGTAAAATTAACAATGTTCGGTGAAAACAGAAGACGAACTTCTTAATTTGCATCAAACATCAAGAGTAAATTTAGTGAATTTGCATTAATTTTTCTCCATATCGCCTAAAGTAAGCAATAAAACGAAATTTCTGTGCCGTATACATATCATTAATTTCATTGCAAAAAATCAGAAGCTTCATTGAGGTTTAACCCACATATCCCTAAAGTTTAAAATTGTGATAAAAAATCTATGTTGTAAAGAGCAGTATTTAAAACGTTTATCTTACAAAAATTTACTTAAATAACTTTTTCTTTTGAAATTAATTTCGAAAAATATTTCATTCTTTTAAAATTCTGTTTCAAATTAACTATTAAAAGCCATGCATTCTTTTCAATTCTATTTCACCTTTTTTTTCAATTCAATTCGTATTACCAACATCTCTTTACGGATGTTAAAGAAGTATTTGTGTGGAATTAATTTTGTCATATTTTTTTTTTTTTAATTTTAATTCAGTTCCATCTAATTTGATCTTAAATATAACCACTCAGCACCAAATTATTTGCAAATCTCAACACCCTTTTTTGTTTGTTTAATTGATCGCAAAAAACAATGTTCATGTTTCTTTTTTGGTATGGCGTGCAAAAATTTGTTAATTTTTATATATATTTTTTTTTTAAAGAATTATTAAGTGTTACAATCAAAATTGAACAACACAAAATTTAGAAAAATATGGCAAAAAAATTCTTGCCATGGTAAATCAGCAAAAATTAATTACTCTACATAGTCATGTACTTTTTTTTTTGTTTTGCCACTCAATTAGAATTACAAAATTATTAAGAATTTCAAGAACACTTGAAGTAATTTTTTTTTATTATTTTTAATGGAAACGGATTTAGAATTTATAAAAAAAAAACAGCTTAAACAATTCACAAGTTGTTTACAAATAAGGTGCGCCTTGAATAGGATATTTAAACTATTTTTTGAATAAATCCGTTTTGAGGTTATGTAGGTTTGAAGGGCCAGTACCAAGAATAGCTTCTTTAAATAGCCCAGCAAAACTTTGGTAATGGGTGCGATATTCTCATGCGTTACCTTGTAATGATAGCTCGTTACCTTTTTCATTATTTGCAAGCATAAAGTTATAAGTTACTCATTATTGATTACGTAATATATGATTTATAAATGTAAAGTAATAATTGAAATATTTTTGAAAATCTATTTTTAGATACATTACTTTGTGTTCTTTTGTAAGCAAAAGGGTAGTGTATGTTTGTTTTGACAACACTAGCGAAAAAACGAAGCGCAACTATTAATTTAAGTTTAAAGCAATCAAATACTATATGCGTCGATAGCTCAGTGGGTAGAGTTCTTGGTTGGCAACCAGAGTTCCCCGGTTCGATTCCCATCTTGACCACATTATTTTTAATTACAAATATTGTAAATATTTTTAATTACAAATATTTTAAATAAAATATTTATAATACTTTTTTTTTAATAAAAAATCCTCTTTTTAAAAATCTATTTTTAGACACATTACTTTTTCCATTCTCGTAACCATAAAAGTAACCCCTTACATTATCACCTCTAAAGTAATGGGAATATACATTACTTTAAGGCTCTTTGCCTGTAAAATAAATCAATGAAGTAAGGTGTAAAGTAATCCATCGGCCCCTATGGCTATACATTACTTTACCCATTATTTGGTAATGCGTGGTTTTGCTGGGAGCTTAATACTCAATTAGGTAAAATGAGAGATGAATTATGGTGCAGGATGAAGGTCTTCAATTGTAATTGCGAGAGACGATAACTCTTAGAACAGTGGTTGCCCGCCATCTGATGGAGAGTTTGCGAAATTGCTTAGGCTTTTTAGTTCATAGCAGTATTATATTATTTTTACTTTGGTGGATTGCAGGTTTGATGCAATCTTTTATTTAACGGTTCAACGCGCTAATCCCAACACCCACGCATAACGCCAAATGAAATTCTGCTTTGAAACTTTTCAAGAATGTTGAATAGGTTTTCAAATTAAGTTATTTTTAATCAAACAATTTTAAAAAAGATTCTCTTTAAGATATTGGATTTTTCGCACTCATGCGAGAAAATTTTTTAAAAGAATCTAAAGCTGCTAAAGATTCATAACATAAAAAAAATGGAGAATTTTAAAAAATCTCTAAAACTCGGAGAAAAATTACTTATATACACTCAAAAAAAAAAAAAGTTAGTAAAAAAATTTCGAAACCTTTTTTAATCCCACTTTACTATTTTTGTACTGATTTTTAGTAAAAAAATATTATATAAATTTTTTAAATTTTTTTTTTGTTATTTATGAACACACATTAAGTTCAAGTACTTTCTCGATTTAAGTTAGACTCATTTTTTAAACTAAATGGGAGTAAATTATGTCCTTAATTTTTTTTTAAACTAAACTTAATTTTATTACTTTTGAGTATGCAATTTTCTTAAAGCTAAGATGTTTTTTTCTTAAAATTAATAAATTTGTATTTAATTGACTTGTTTTTTTCGTAAAATCTAAAAATATTACTTAGGAAAAATATAAACTATTTCTGAGTATATAAACTATTTCGTTTTTCCTTAAACTTATGAATTTTTATTCTTTTTAAGAATATTTTTCTAAGTTTAAATAAAATTTTACTTAAATTGAGGACAATTTAGGAAATTTTTGATTACATTTTAGTTCATGTCTATTTTTTGAGTGTGACAGTAGTGTCAAAAAAAATATGGCTACTAATAATGTAATACATTTATCTGTTACATCCACAACCGAAATTAGTCCTGTACAGTGTAATCTAATAAACACAAATTAGGTATTCCTTTATTTTACGAGTTAAATATAACAATATTTTTTATAACTTCTTGAAAAACTTAACAACACCCAGAAACATTGTTTTTACTATTTGTTAACATTGTGGTGTAAAACTATACGCCCGCCAATCACTTGTTTTTCTACAGTATTTGTGGTTAAAACCAAAGTGAGCGCATTTAAACAACTATTGCAGTAACTTTTTTTTTTTTTTTTTTTATAAAGATTCGAACCATACAAGTACTCATGCTCTGCATTGCATGCCTGCGTAGTTTTTAAGTTTTTTTTTTTTTTTGCTTTTAATTTGCATTGTTTCGGCTTAATAATAATTGGATCTTCTTAAATAAGTTTCAATTACAGATTTGCATAGTTTGTTTTTTATTGCACAGTTGTTGGTGCAACCCAGGAAAATTTTGTTTAACAATCTTTTCCCAATCACATCAATTCTACAACTGGTGGCAGTTGAAGTGATGTCATTAAACTGGTATTGTAACTTGTTTCAGGAATTTAAATATAAGATAGAACTGGGAGCCGGAATTGTGAAACGGTTATACTTTAAAGCTATCGAAGTGATTGATTTTAGGTCAATTTTCAAACAAAAATTATAGGTGCTAGAACGGAAAGTAAAATGGGTTTAAAAGATAAAAACGTGTTGTTCTACAACATAATCTTGGGATTATGCTGGGAAGTTTCACCAAAAGCCCCTCCCCCCTTTCCAATTCTGTTGAGCGGTTTAACGATTAGTTAAATTGCCTTTCAAACAGACCACATTCATCATTATTTTGTAGGATTTTTGTTTTTGGTTTGTGAAAGATTTATTTCAAGCTAGCAACCACATATGTGCCTCATGTTGTTTAGATTCTTGCAACAACTAACCAAATATGAACATGGCTGCAAGCTGCTGCTGCTGCTGCCAATGTATTAACAAATCAAAGAATTATGATCGTGACAAACATTTGAAATGTTTGTCATGATAATGTGTAGCTTTAAGAAGAGCTTTAAACAATTTTTTGAAAGTAATTCTTTTAGATTTTAATTGTCTTTTAAGGTGTTTTTGTTGTTTTATATAAAACTGGCAGTTTTTTGTATTTTTTTTTGTAAATATGATCTATGATTTGTTGTTGTTACTTTTTAAAAGATATTATTACCAAATTGTATGTCGGCTTTTTAGACAACTTTTTCGTTTGTTTGTGTTTTAAGTGTAGGTAGTCAGTTGAATGTTTAGACAGAAACGTATCGATTTCATAAAGAAGTTGATTTCAAAAATATATATATATATATGTATGAATGTATTTTTTTTAATAACTATTTCATAATTTGTATATATTTTTAATTTCATGATTATTTTTAGAATAAAAAAAGAATTAATATTTATTTCAATCAACATTATTTTAAAAATTTAGTGTGTTCTAAATTTGGTTGGCTGGCTTAAGTGGCAGCGCACGCCCTCCTAAGCATCAAGTGAAGTCAAAAAGCAACACTGTTTTAAAAGATCACACCACACGTAGGGATCTGATATCCTGACAATTAAACCCAACCGAAAGATTGCGATAACGGATAACATCAACTAACATCACCGATAGGTCGTCCAGTATATACAGTGTACAGCAAAAGTCATGGTACCCCTGAAAAAAGTAACAAAACTTTATTACATTTTTTGATTTTTGATTTTTGAACTTGAATTGCTTTACTTAATACTTAGTGGGATATGCCTTAAGTCGTAGAACTTCAATTTGACATGTCAGCATTGAGGGCACAAGCTTTTTTTGTGTAGTTGTCGTATATTTGACCCCCAATTCAGTGAAAAGTATTTTCTTCAGCTGGGCTTTATTTGAAATTGTGTGATTTCGTATGCGTTTTTCTAAATTAGCCCACAAGTGATAAATAGGATTCAAATCGTGACTTTGAGGAGGGGTTTTAAGCATATGTGGTGTGTTATTTGCGATCCACATATAAACGTCAGCCGGTGTATGCTTAGGATCATTGTACTTTGTATCATTGTATCTCGAATATTTAGTTTTCAGCATTCTGATTAATATTTTCTATCACAATCTTCATGTAAACTATTTTGTCCATTATCTCCTCAATAATCACTAAATCGCCAACACCGGCTGCTGACATGCAACCGCATAACATTACATCACCCTCTCCATACTTCAAAGTTTTTATAATATTCTTTGTATTTAGCTCGTCACACTTTTTGCGCCACACCAATTTACGTCCGTTCAGTCCGAGAAAATTACTTTTCCCCAAGAGTCGTTTGCTTTAATTTTTTATTCCATTGCGAATCCGTAAGCTATTTTCTATGTGTTACACTAAAGTGCAGCTTCTTGCGAGGAGTACTAGCATTGTAACCGGTCTACAGAATGCACCCACTTACCGTGCCTGCAGGAACAGCTTTCCCAATGATTCCATCCGATGGTCCAAATTTTAGATGACGCTGAAGCATAATTGAGGTTCTATGTCGTTAATGTGCCGAATTATCTTATCCTTTGGCTCTTGAATTGTTGCTGGCTTATCGACGTACACCTTTTCTTTCAAATAACCCCAAAGACAGAAGTCCAACAGTGTCAAATTATATGATCTTGGCGGCCAATTGACATCGCCACCACGTGAGATAACACGGCCTTGTCGCGCAAAAGAGCCATTGTTTCGTTAGCTGTGTGGCAAGTGGCACCGTCCTGTTGAAACCACATATCGTGCACATTCATATCCTCAATTTCTGGCTTCAAGAGTTCCGTTATGATCTCGCGATAGCCAACACCGACAGCGAGTCGATGTTGACGGCTATTCTGCCATACTATCGAAAACAACAGCAATGTTTTCCGCAGATCGAACTTGGCGAGCATGCACAGGTGTTTTCTCATTTCTTTCAGACCCGATATGCAGAAATATGTGCACAATTATCCCGATTGTGGACACATTTGGTCGATTATGCTGACCAAAAAAATCACAAATTACATTTTGATTTAAACTCCCATTTTCATAATAAGCCTGAATAACTTTAACGCGTTGCTCGACTGTGTATCTTGCCATGGTTCAAATTGAGTTAGTCGGAAATTGAGAAATGTCAAATGAAATGCAGAAAAAAACTTGACGTTTAGGTGTGGTTTACATTCAACATCGGCCCTTAAAATTTAACAACCCTTTATTAAATATGTTTTTCTTAGGCCTTTCAATATGTAAATTAAATTTTATATAATAAGGCTTAACAACTAGTTGCTTATTTGCGGTAGGAGCCTTAGATAACGCTGCGATTTAGAGATATATTTTTGACGAATATTTCCTAACCATGTACATTCTCATTTTTTTTGGAGCTCATGGTGCCCCCGTCATGGTCTCTAGAAGTCTCTACTAGACTCTCAGTATAAGAGTAAATGTAAGGTGTATACTTTTGAGCTCTTTAACCATGTCTGGGGATTTTGTGTTGAAATCAGGCAAATAGGTTATGGGAAGGAGGAAATAAGGGGTAGTGTTTGTGAATGTTTGGCTTAACTATATCTAAATTGTAAGTGTCAGACAAGACTTCTGCTGGGAGTTTATTTCCCTTTTAACTGTAATGCGTTGAGCGATGAGACCTTCGGGACAACAGTGTGTTGCAAATACAAGCACGAACCCTAGAGATAAGTTCACTTATCTCAGCAGAATGTTTCCCATAGTAGTATCGACAATCCACACTTCAATGATTGAATAGCTTTATATTCCACAACTAAGATACTACCTACGTATGCAGATGACATTGATGGCCCCAAGATTCTAAGGGTTAATAAACAACATTGAATCTTGCGTGCAATAAAATCGACTCTATTCACACGACCCCACTCAGAGATTCTAAGTGTGCCTTCATGTCTGCCTTTTGCGCTCAATCTCTACAAAGCCTGACCTATGATATGAATGACAAATGTTGCTGTCATCTGCAAAAGAGTAGATACGAGGACGGATCAATAAGTCCGTGACTTTTCGAACTTCCCTCGTAGTTATATGAAATGCAACACTGCTCTCATCAAGTACTACATATTAACAGACTACTGTCAAATTTTGAGCAAGTTCCGTCATTTACTTTGCGTTTAACAGCTGTTCAAAACATACAACCTCGTGGATTTTTAAAAATGGAAAAAGTGAATTTTGAGTGCTCATTAAACATTACTTTTTGCGAAAAAAACCGTCAATCAAACCAAGGAAAAGCTTAATAAATACTATGAGGACTCTGCACCATCGATTCCAATGGTAAAAAAGTGGTTTACTTACTTTCATTGTGCCCTTACAACCACGGCAGATGCCCCCGTAGGATTCGAAGTTTGGTGGAGAACTTTACTGCTTTATGATACATAAAATCAAACGCTTTCACCTCCATGCTTTTTTCTATCTGTGAATGGAACTTATAACTGATAATAAGTGTTAAACTCCAAAACTAACTGGTATAGAAATAGAGTTCTGATTTTCTGAGGTCCAGAACATGATCGCCTACCCTAAAGTGTCGAGAAATCATGGAGGAGATGACCTACCGTCTCCTTCTCACCCGGTATGCCCGTCTGCGGCCGTGTCTGGCTATCAGCCACTTACCAGACAGCATGTCAACCACTAATCCAAAAACTTTTCTTTGCAATTCAATTTAAACAATTTTATTTTTTTTTGCAGAATAAATTATTAAGAATGTGTTTTAAAATTTCGTTTTATTGCGATAATTGTCATTGAAGCTGAATATAAATTTAACAAACAAATGCTGCAAAAAGTCGGGATTAATTTCACAATATAAAATGTATTCATTCCGCCAAACATTATTAAACTCCATTAACCCCTTTTCGAGTTAAGACGATGTGTTTAAGGTTATCCTGTCGGTTTCTTTGAGCCCTTCAATCATAATCAAAATTTATTATCAAAGATCCCCAGCAAAACTTTGGTAATGGGTGCGATATTCTCATGCGTTACCTTGTAATGATAGCCCGTTACCTTTTTCATTATTTGCAAGCATAAAGTAATAAGTTACTCATTATTGATTACGTAATATATGATTTATAAATGTAAAGTAATAATTGAAATATTTTTGAAAATCTATTTTTAGATACATTACTTTTTGTTTTTTTTTTGTAAGCAAAAGGGTAATGTATGTTTGTTTTCATAACACTAGCGAAAAAACGAAGCGCAACAATTCATTTAAGTTTAAAGCAATCAAATACTATATGCGTCGATAGCTCATTGTAATAATATTTGTAATAATTTTTTTTTAATAAAAATTCCTCTTTTTTAAAAATATATTTTTAGACACATTACTTTTTGCATTCACGTAACCATATAAGTAACCCCTTACATTATCACCTCTAAAGTAATGGTATATACATTACTTTGAGGCTCATCGCCTGTAAAATACATCAATGAAGAAGGTGTAAAGTAATCCATCGGCCCCTATGGCTATACATTACTTTACCCATTATTTGGTAATGTATGGTTTTGCTGGGGAGGAGACCTTTATCTTTAACTTGTGTTTATATAATCACAGTGTTACAGTAAAGTTTCTAATTTTTTAATTTTTTCTCAATATTTTTTTTTTATTTTATGAAATTTCGAATTTCACTTTTTCTCTAAATATGAAAAATGCATGTATTTACAAAAAAATTATCTATTCTTTCGAAATGATTCCAAATTGTTTATCACAATTTGTAAATTGTATTATATATTTTTAATTTTGATATCAATTTTAATTTCATTTTTATACCTTTAAGCTTAACTTGTTCTCCTTAAACCAATCTAAGAATATACGTGAGCATTTTTCGTATACATAGTATATATTTTTTTTTAATTTTTGTTTTGTAAAAGTAGATCAGCAAGTCAAAAAATCAAATAATTATAATTAAGCTTGTATATTTTTTGTTCAAACTTGCCAAAGCAATTGGGTGTGGTGTTGTTGATGGTGATTACTTCAGCTTAACTTAACGAAAAAAATAAACGCTAATAGATTTTGTTCTACATATGACTAGAATTGTTTGTGTGATAAAAAAAGCGATCATAATTATAAGGTGGACAATTAAAATTAATAAATCAATTTGAAAGGCATAGTAGCAAGCACAAGAAACAGATTTAAAATTAAATATATCTAAAGCTTTAAAGTTTTTTATATACTGAAAAAAATGCATGAATAAAAATAACAAAATGTTAAAATAACAGAAACTTTTGTAAAATAACTGCAAATTAATTTATTTTACAAAAGCTTTTTTTATTTTGATATTAATTTCGTACTTATATGCATGTCCTATTATGAGTGAATGAAAAAGATTTTAAAAAGTATATGTGAACAAAGTTTTCCTAAACTTATCGAGAAGTAAACAGGAAATCACAAAAAAAGTTTTTGCTTTGCACCAACACTACATATTATAAAAATGTTTTGAAAAAGCTTTAAGCTTTTGCTAAGAAAATTGAGCTTTCATTAAAGATACAGTTTTAGATTTTTGGTTTTTTTTAAGAAAAACTTCAAAATTCTTATACAAAAGTTTCGGAAAGCTTTTATTTAGAAATTTAAATATAAACTTTTTGCAAAAAGCTTTTGTTTATAATAGACATTGGAGGAATTTATAAAGTGTTTATATAATAGTTTTTGTTTTTATGTACATAAATGAAAAGAAGGTAATATTGCTTGGCTTATTTCATTCTAAAAGCTCGCAAACATTTTTTTTATTTTTTTCTTTAAAGGTAATCAATAAATAACATATTCAGCCTGATGCGGGTGGCGTTGTCGATATCGACAGTTAGGCGTTTTTACTAAAAAATTCGTTTTAAATACAGTTCTTGCAAAATTTTACAATCGAGTTCACCGTATATATTCTTTAAATTACAGTATATTTGTCAGGAGAGTTATATTTATTTGTAAATTTTAAAACAAAAAATTTCAGGCTGATTTACATTTAAGTTTTGGTATATAAATTCTTTGTTTGAAATTTATTTTTTACAAAAAAGCTTATATATAAAAGGCACACTTGTATAAAAAGCTTTGTTATATTAAAAGCTGGCTTGTATAAAAAGCTGGCTTGTATAAAAAGCTGGCTTGTATAAAAAGCTGGCTTGTATAAAAAGCTTTCTTGTATAAAAAGCTTTCTTGTTGAAAAAGCTTTCTTATATAAAAAGCTTTCTTGTAGAAAAAAGCTTTCTTGTAGAAAAAGCTTTCTTATATAAAAAGCTTTCTTATATAAAAAGCTTTCTTATATAAAAAGCTTTCTTATATAAAAAGCTTTCTTATATAAAATCTTTCTTATATAAAATCTTTCTTATATAAAAATCTTTCTTATATAAAAAGCTTTCTTATATAAAAAGCTTTCTTATATAAAAAGCTTTCTTATATAAAAAGCTTTCTTATATAAAAAGTTTTCTTGCATAAAAAGCTTTTTGTATAAAAAGCTTTCTTGTATTAAAAGCTTGTATAAAAGCTTTCTTGTATAAATGCTTTCTTGTATAAAAAGCTTTCTGATATAAAAAGCTTTCTTGTATAAAAAGCTTTCTTATGCAAAAGGCTTTCTTATGTAAAAAGTTTTTTTATGTCCAAAGCTTTTTTATGTAAGAACCTTTCTTATACAAAAAGCTTTCTTATGTAAAAGGCTTTCTTATATAAAAAAGCTTTCTTGTATAAAAAGCTTTCTTATATAAAAAACTTTCTTATACAGAAAACTTTCTTATATAAAAATGCTTTCTTACATAAAAATGCTTATATAAAAAGCTTTCTTATATAAAAAGATTTCTTATGTAAAAGGCTTTCTTATATAAAAAGCTTTCTTATATAACAAGCTTTTTTATATATTGTATAAGGCTATTTTATTAAAAAAAAACTTTTTATATAAAATCTTTTTTTATATATGTAGTTTCATATAGTTCATTCAAAATCTAAGTTCTTTAAAATCTAATGTTTTTAAATGTGTTCGCTAAAATTCATTTTTAAAAATTACTTAAAATTCACAGAGCCTTTTGTATGACATATATTGTTAAGAGATTTCTAAGTTAAACTTTTAAATATTGAGAAGTTCTATATGTTATGTTATTAAGCTTTCAAATTTGCATAAATATATAAATGGCTAATATTAAGCTCTCTAATATTAACAAACCTTAAAAAGCTTAGCTTTTTATGACAAACATGTAATAAATAGTTTATTTTAAATAAGTTACATTAGCAAGATTTTAAAGTTACTAACTTAACTTTAAGATATGAAACTATTCCTAACACTTGCTTGGTTAGTTTTTTTTCTTCAATTTTTTACATTTTTTTTGTTATATTTCTAGAGTGCATTGGCATGGTTTATGGTGTTTGCATTTTTATATATAAATATAATTTATTTATTTATTGTTTTTGTTGTTGCATTTTAATCTAAATCGTTTATTTGTGTATAATATGCATCTAGTTTGTTGTCATAGTTGTAGTTTGTTGTATAGTTTTTCTTGTCTTATATATACATATATATTTTTTGAAAAGTGAATGTCCACCAAAAGTCCTTGAAACTTAAAACCAAACTTACCAGTTTGTATGTTAAAGTTTTTTTATTTTTTGTTTTCGTTGTAAGTTTGCTGGGGCAGTAGTATCATAATCTTAAAGAGCATACATAAGTATGAATATATTGTACGTTTTTTTATATTTTTTGGTTGCAATTACAGTTTAATGCACCACAAACAACAGCAATAACAAGACATCACCTAATATTTATAAACAGAGATTTCAAAGTATTAATTTAATTCAATCACTTTATTTATGCAATGAAATAATTCTCAGAATTTAGTGACCCAAAACAGTTGTTTTTAACTTTTTTTAATTCGCCGTTTGGAATTTTGAAAATAAAAATTCATGCTCCTTGTTATTCTAAGTTAAAAGACCGACTATGAAGAATTTCAAGTGAATTTGATCACTTTTAAACAATTTTCAGCCGCATTGAAAATTAAATAATTTAATTCCTTTACAATTTTGGAAAGAAGGCACAGAATTCAAAGAACAGGAAACAACATTTTTAAAAAAATTTATTATTAATTATTTTTTTTAATTATTGATTATAATTTTTAAAAAATATTTACTTATTATTACCGGGTTTTTGGAGCTTTAACAATAAGAATTAATAAAAACCAGAAATGGCAAATCCAATAAATATAAAACTTTAAACCGCTATTTGGATGCGCCATTTTGAATTTTTGAAAATATAACTAAAGATTTTTATTTACCAGCCTATAAAAACCAAGTGGTAAAAAATTTCAGTGGAATCCGATCACTTTTTGCTCACCATGTTGATTTCGCTCAATATCAATATGGATCCCACAATATTAGATCAACTTTATTAACGCTGATTTACACAAAATATTTGGCCTTAGAGTTTTGTAAGGATAAATAAATAATTTTTTAGCTCCTCCAAGGAAAAACTGATTCATTGTGACAACCGAATTTCTTGCCAACCGAATGGTTTTGTTGAAGCCACTGATATATTTAATTGTGGTAAACGAATTTCGATCAATACAACAGAATTTCAGTTGAAAAAATAGGTCTTTTTATAAATCAGCGAGTTGATTCAATATTTAAAATCATAATTGATTAATCAATTTCATTTGATTTTTTTTTATTCGATTAAATCAAATCTAATTAGTTTTTTAAGTCGCAAGTTAAAAAATGATTGATTTGTGAATTAAGTCAAAATAAAAAACATGAAAATTGACTTACAAATCTCGCTTAGCTTTCTAGATATTCGCCATTTTGTAAAGTGATAATTTTTTAAAACTCAGCGAGATAGCGAAAATCCTACAAAATGTTTGCTCTACTAGAGAATTAATATACTACGATAATAAAAATAATCCGGAAAGATCGGAAGACATTCTGAGGTATCTATTTTTATAAAACACCAACTGGGTGACATTTCTATACGAACGAAATAGATTTTTGTTTTATCGGAGTGTGTTAATTTATCTTATTATATCAATAATCACCCTGCGGCTGTTTTATAAAAATTCCATGAAACCCTTCAGACACTTACCGAATGTATTCTTTCGAAGGGTAACCTGTGTCGAGCTTTGCAAAAATTTCGTTCGTCTTGCCCTATTTCGTTTAGTTTCCGATATATTCGCCATTTTGTAAAATTACAGTTTTTAAAATGGCCGGTATCTTAAAAGCTAAGCCAAATGAGGCAAAACGTAAATTAGTTTTGCTCTAGTACAGTATTAATGTACCGCAATAATAAAATAGGCCAGGTCCTAGGTATCTATTTTTATAAAACAGCCTCAGGCTGACCCATTTGTATACCAACGAAATGGAATGGGAAACAAAATTTGTGTTACCGAAGTGTGTTAATTTATATTATTATATAAATTAGAATAGTTTTTTTCTAAAAATGCCATGCAATCTTTGAGGTTTAAAATTAAATTAATCTTGATTTAAAAAAAATTATTTTCATTCACGAATCAAATCATATTTGGGAATCAAAATAATTCTGTTTTTTTTTTTAATTCGCAAATCAAATCAAAATTGATTTTATTCTTTGATTTAAAATTCTTCAAATGGAATTATTTCGTTTGATTTATAAAAAGAATTATTTAAATCAACTTGATTCTTCAAATAAGATAAAAATTCAATTATGGTAGTAATTAATTCTATCAGAAAAACTTATTCGTCAAAATTTAAATCAGATTTGAAAATTGTTTTAAGAAATTATGTTTTTAAAGATCAGGTGCCCGCTAAAATAAGAATGATCTTCGTAGCGTATTGTTATCTACTATTCGTTTAATTGCTATTCTCTATAAATTTCGCAAGTGTTTACGCATGTCGAAACCAAACTCACGATGCCTTTTGCAAGAAAGACAGCACTTTCCAATAGAGTGATACTAATTGCCCCACCTTGTATGTACAACCAAATTCTTGATTGAAATTATTTGCGAAGACTTTTTTTTCGCGCCATACCGGCTTAATGTTTAGCAAATTTTTATGTTTGTACAGGATGTCCGCCGGGAAGTTATACTACTTTGTTTTGCCGCCATTTTGGTAAACATTAGTCTTGACAGTTCATATTTGGCAGTCGGAAAGTAGACACGTGGCAAGTTTGTTATGAAAAAATATTCGATAAACGAACGTGTTTTAATCGTTAAAACATTTTATCAAAATCAATCATCGATTACTGTGACTATGAGAAAGTAACGTTAAATTTTTGGGAGAAACAACGTGCCAAAAAAACACTATTTATCGTTAGTGAATGATTTCGAAGAAAGAGGGTCTGTAGGTGATAGGCCGAAGCATGGACCACAACGTACTAGAAGATCGGCTGAAAACATAACTGCTGCTCAAGAAAGTGTTCAAAACAATCCATCAACCTCAATTCGACGCCGTGCTCAGGAGCTTGGTCTTCAAAGAACAACTTTGGCCACAGTTTCGCACAAGGATTTGCATTTGTTTTCATTTAAGATTCAGTTGACACAAGAGCTTCTTCTACAAGACTATTTACGCCGCCGTACATATGCCAATGGGATGTAACAGCTCGACCATGGCAACCCCCATTTTCCTGAAAAAATCATAATGAGTGACAAGTCACATTTTCATTTGAATTGATATGTGAATAAACAGAATAGTCGGTTCTGGGCAATGAAAAACCCTCAAATTATTCATCAGTCATCTTTGCATCCATTAAAAATGACAGTCTGGTGTGCAATTTGGTCAGGAGGAATCAATCATTGGACCTTACTTCTTTGAAAATGAAAACGGCGTAACGGTAACTGTGAATGGGGAGCGATATCGTGATATGATTGAAAACTTTTAAACGGCACAACTGCATGCTTTGGGCTTGATTAACATGTGGTATCAACAAGACGGTGCCACATCGCATACAGCCAGGATTACAATGGAATAACTGCGAGACATCTTTCCCCAACAACAAATTATTTCAAGAATTGGTGATGTTGATTGGCCTCCACGGTCGCCTGATTTGACTGCTCCGGACTTCTTTTTGTGGGGATATCTGAAAAGCAAGGTTTATGCAAACAAACCAGAAACGCTTGAGCAACTCAAACCTAATATTCGTGATGAAATTAATGAATTACCGCGTGAAATGTGTGAGAATGTAATGAAAAATGTGCTCAAAAGGGCTCACATTTGTGAGGCTAACAGAGGCGGACATTTGATATTGTATTAAATAAAACATTTATCAATATAAGATCCACTCACTTTCATTTAATCAAAAATTTTAAACAAACAAAGTAGTATACCTTCCCGGCGGACTCCCTGTATTTTGTTCACAGTGTATTTGAGTGACAATTCACATTTTATGTTAAACCTTAAATTTTATTAAAATATTAATTCGTTTAAAGCTCTGTCTTATAACTTGCCAGAAAATCAACAGACAGACGATTGAAAGGACGGACAAACAGACAGAAACTGGCTAGAGTTCGATAGTTGGTTTTTTGGTGCAGCATTAAACAAACATTTTGTTGTTGTTGTTGTTTAATTTTTATATTTTTGATTTTGGTGTTACAACAAACATTTAAGCCAAAATCGAATGCAACAAACAATTTTTATATGCTTTCAAAAAATGAAACATTTGTTGTATTTATGCAGAAAGACAAACAGACGGACACCACAACAGCCAGCCATGATATCCACTAACAACAACAACAACAAGAACAACAACAACAAAAAGGAATGTTGTATTTCTCTTGACTTATTTTTTTTTTTTTTAGTAAATGTCGCTTAACAAAAAAATCTGTAGACAATTTGATATCGATGGTCATAGGTTGATAACTGGTAATGGACAAAAAAAAAATTACCACCGAAGACAACAAGAGAAACCAATTTCGTGTTAAGAGGAAATGTATTACAACTCGTTGCTTTATTCTAATGTATTGTAGTTCATAAGTAAACTAACGAGTAACATGACATTTTTAGTTGACAACACTCTTCACTTTAGAGACTTTGGTTTTTCTAGAAGTGTATTATCTTTGCTTGAGATAAGGATGCCAAATGACTTTGGAATGATTAGTTTATTTCTATGCTTCTCTTAGATACTCAAAATCCATTCTATAGTTTTATTCACATTTTATTTAATAGGGTTATCAAATTATGATCACTGATATGTAATAATAGGCGGTTTTTTTTTCTTCTAATATCTCCAAAAACAACCTTCAGAAAGGCGGTTTTTTTTTCAAATTAATTTCAAATAAAAATAAAGGTTTGAATTTTTATATTTGCAGGGAATGTCTGGTGTTTTTTCTGCGAGTCTTTTAAATCAATACAAGGTGTTTGTTTTAAGCCACCACCACCACCACCACCACCTATCAACCAGCACCTTTATTACGTTTACTTTGGCCACTTGTTGTAATCTTGTTCTTGTTTCCAATCTGTCTCCTTATGTGTCAACTTTTTTGTTTTATTTTTTTTTCTTCTTTGAAGTCAATTTATTGGACATGTTGTTGTTCTTTAGTATTTGA
The DNA here is from genome assembly GCA_949748255.1 of Eustalomyia histrio. Lineage (NCBI taxonomy): Eukaryota > Metazoa > Arthropoda > Insecta > Diptera > Anthomyiidae > Eustalomyia > Eustalomyia histrio. The sequence goes on from OX456527.1 coordinate 47,003,001, forward strand.
CTAACAACCAACTAACCAACGCCCTACTTTCAAATGTTGTTTGTTAAATATTAATATTTTACATTCTATATGCAGTTAATTTTGTTGTTTATTTACCTTATTTGTTAATAATTTTTGAAAAAAAAAAAGAATAAAAAATAAAATATAGTTGTAGTGATATCAACTAATTGTATTGTAAAAGACAAGGTCGTTCTAAAAAGATTTTGTTTTAAGATATTACGGTATTCAGTGGAACGGATGTGGATTTTTCAAAGGTGTCAAACTGCACCCATTTCAATTTCCTTTCTTTAAGATTCTTTAATTTTTGCTTAAAATAGTAATATTTATAATTTACTAGGAGCTCTTTTTCAGCTCCTGCTGCTATCGTATCATTCTTCTTACGTCAGATATTTGCCTCTTACTTTCATTGTAACAATTACATAATATGCCCATAATCCTTTTACGCATCTTCAAACCAACATTATGTGTTCATTATTTAAACAAAAATAGTCTCAATAAAATAAGCTGTTAATTTAAAGTATACATTAAATACACATATCTTTTGATAAACGCCATCAAAGGGAATAAATCATCGACATCTAAAACTTTTTCTTTAAGAAAAAAATTTCAGAACCATAAGATTTTCTGAATGGAAGATTTTTCTCAGAATCTATTTACGTCCAGAATCCAATTTGCAGAACCTGTAATTATCCGTATCAGTCCCCCTAAATGGTACCAAACATTAGAATGTCCAGTAAAAAAATCTTGTTAAGATCCTTAAGTCCTTTCTGTCCAGGGAAAGAAGTCTCCTCTAGATTTAGCGTTGAATCTATTCGCCTGATGACAGCCAGTGGTACGAGGGCAGATCAATAAGACCGTGACTTTTCGAAGTTCCCTCGTAGTTATATGAAATGCAACACTGCTCCCATCAAGTACCACCTGTTAGTAGGCTACTGTCAAATTTTGAGCAAGTTCCGTCATTTGGATTTTTCGAGGTCCATAAAATAGGCATTTGTTTGATAAATAATTTTATCGTTGGAGCTAAATCTCTTTCCACCGAACCATTTCTTTAGGTTTGGAAAAAGGAAATAGTCACTGGGGGATGATGCGAATGAGGGGTCACTTCGTAGTCTTATTCATGGGATTTTGCCATGGGAACTAAGCTGTCACACGATTCCGTTGGGGGTCGATTGTGTGCAAACGCGGCAGCCATCTGGCGGAAAGCTTTCACATACCCAAGTGATCGTTCAAAATTGAATCCACTGAGCCTATGTTTTCCACAATCTATCGCACATTCAATCTCCGATCGGCGAACACCATATCGTGAATTTTTTCAATTGTTTTGGGTATAGAGACCTCAACTGGGCGTCCAGAACGTTCGGCATCTTCCGTGCTTGTAAGGTCACAACGAAAGTCAGTAAACCACTTTTTTACCATTGAAATGATAATGTTTAATGAACACTCGAAATTCAATTTTTTCGATTTTTAAAAAAAGCCACGAGATTGTATGTCTTGAACAGCTGTTAAACGCAAGGTAAATGGCGGAGCTTGCTCAAAACTTGGCAGTAGGGTCATTCCATGTCGAACCGCACAGAAAACTGTAATTTTCGGATTTGTAATCTCCGATTTTAATGAAATTCGCCACAAATGTTGTAAATGGGTAGTGTTTATTAAATCATTAACCTTTCGGTCCCAAACCCTTTCGGTTTTCGAAATATCACGTCATAAAAATTGACAAAAACGTTAAAATATCGAAAAAGTGTCCATACAAAGTCGCCCATAACTTCTAAACCATACAACCTAAAATTTTTCTTTTGGTACCATTTTAAGGGTGAAAACCATGCCTTCAAAATGGCGTGCCAAAAGTTTTTTTGTATTAAAAGGTTAAATGTCATTTTTATAAGTTAAATCTTCAAAGACCCATATTTCAAAATCCAATTTTTTTAAATGTTCGGGGTTAATGAAGTGTCGTAGGTTCTCACTGTTGGCCAACCGTTCGTTGTACAGGAATCCAGCTTAGGATTATTCTGTTGCATCCACCGAGTCTATTGAGAGACTCAATGCATTCCAGGACAAGTCTAAAAGACACCTCATAGGACAATACCCTGAAAACTCATAGGACAATACCCTGAGTGCCGGTTGACTGTTCAGCAGAATATACATAAATGCCCCCTTGTGCCTCTTCCAGACACTGCGAAATACATATGTGGGTGGCGAAGTTCTCCACCTAAAATATGAACAGATACTTGCCCATTGAAAGGGCAAGTTGAAAATCGGATCCACAAAACTCCACACCCGAGTCCCCAGTGAAACACATCTGGACTCCTGTTCGGGTTCCAAAGATTTGTTCACCAATATGTTCCTTTGGAAAATTATCACCTCGGGCATGCCAACCAATTTTAATTCTGGTCATATTTTAATAAGAGATCCGAATTCCAAGGCCTCAAGGCATGGAATGCTATTCTCTTCAAGAACGCGGAATACTCGTGTCCGTTTTGCATTTTCATTTGAACGGATACATAAACAAATAAAATTTTCGCTGCTGGAGCACTGAAAATCCACGTATCATTCACGAAGAGTCCTTAGATACACTCAAAGTAACTATATCACTCCAGAAGGGCAAATTTTGTTTGTTTATGTTTTCGCTTAGCGATACAGAGGCATCATCTGTATCGCACACCAGTCACAGTAACCTGATTTTCAAAGAATTTTTGTTGCCGCAATTTGAATGAAATGGAATTGGAAACAATATGGTTCAAACAGGACGGTGCAACCGCACACACAGGTAGCTTGAAATTGACCATGGAACGCAATTCATTTTACGGGTCGCCTCATATCTCGTTGTGACGATTTGCAGTGTCTAACAAGATCACGGGTCTATGTAACATTAACAGGACACTGGTTGGAAGCTCTTAATAGTGGGATTACTTATCGCCCGATTTTTCTACAGAACGATGGCAAATGCCGTAAAATGACTTGACCGATATAATCTTTAAAAATTTTTGGAAAAAAACTTCATGGTCTAAAATAAACATTACAAAATTGACCGAATCTTAAAATTCATTTTGAAAATTTTCCATACATGCACCTCTAAATTTACGAATAACAATTAAAGTGAAGCGAACTGAAATCGCTGTCTAATTATCACATACCGAAATCACTATTTTTGATTCTCTTTTGAAATTGGTATGCACCTGCATTTTATAAATTAAAATTCGTTTAACGAGGGAGTGTGGTTTTTAAATTGAATCCTCAATTTACAAAAATACAAAATATGTTTGCAACAATGTTGCTACTTGTTTTAAAAGTTGTTAATAAAATTTTAAAAGACACATTATACATATACCAGCAAAATTTTAGTAATGAGAAAAGGAAAAGTGATGTGCCACGCAACCGTTATATTTTTTGCATATTTCCGCCAAAAATAATCTTAGGCTAAAATCGATTATTTTACTATTTATATAATCAATGATTTAAGATGCCAGTCCCCCAGCGTATTTTACAAAATATTGTATGCATTATAATGCAATCCAAAATAAGTAGTTGTTAGAATATGATTATAAGCAATAAAAAAATAAATGGTTACCAATATCACATTATTTTTGCAATGAAATAAGTAACTGCTTATAGTCACATTATTTTCGAGGCTAAATTATTAATTGTAAAAAATTTAAATATCACTAGATAACCAACTGTTTAGTAATGAAAATGTTTGCTGGGATGTCAATATTTCAAACAGATGGGCTTTTGAATAAATAATTGAAAATTATTATTAATTTGAACACGTAAATCTATATATGATTACATTGTAACTACAAAGATCATAGAAATAATTTGTGTTGGCAAAGACGTGATTGGTAGAACAACTATTTTTGCCCCAAAACATAAGTTAATTTTATGGCTGAAAATTTGGTTAAGATATGAAAAGTGGTAGTGACAACACGTTATGTGGGAATATAGTTGAACTGCCACAAGACAAGTTACTGAAATTTCGACAAGAAAAAACACAGTTCTGTGATATCTCTGGAATATGGCACCGAATTGTATTTTTTACAACACTTTCCAGTTTGTTCTTGTGTTATGTGACTAGGTTTGGCAAAAGTGACAGGTCCTTTTTGATATAAAGACTTGAGACCTTTGTCAGTTTACCCATAAAAATAATGGCCAACTCGATTTGTTGAATTTTTTCAAAATGCTTGATTAAAAAAAATTTATCTGGCGCAATATGCAAACACAAGCAATTTAATATTCTTTAAAATCTGGTGTTACGATATATCTGATCCAATGGATCTGTAAATTGGATGTGTCCAAGACATACTATTTGTTTAAAAGGAAAATGTCGGACGTGTTCAGTGGACCCTTAATCCCTTAAATAATTTTTGCGAAATTCACAAAGTTTGATAAAGGGTAATTTTTTTTAGCAATCTTCTTTTTGGCAACTCTGTTTTTGGCAGCTCAGCTGTTTTCGTGTAACATGTTCAGTTTTGTCTATAATTCAACCATGAATCCGACTTACAAACGAACAACGCTTGCAGATTATTAAATTTTATTGTCAAAATGCGTGTTGTGTAAGAAATAACAAAGATCTGAAAATTCTCTTCAGCGACGAAGCTCATTTTTGGCTCAATGGGTACACTTCAAAAAACAGAATTGCCGAATTTAGCACTTCAAGAGCTGCCAATGCAGTCTGAAAAATGCACTGTTTGGTGTGGGTTATGGACCGGTGGTTTCATAGGAACGAATTTTTTTAAAAGACGTTGAAGGCAGGAACGTTACTGTGAATGGCGAGCGCTACCGTGCGATGCACGCAAAACAATGGCCCAATTGAGAGGCGAGTTTGGTGAACAGTTTATTTCACGATTGTGGCCGGTCAATTGACCGCCTAGATCGTGTAATTAACGCAAGCGCGTAGCATTTGTCGCACTAAAAGCAAATATTGATGAATTAATTTGTGAGATACCGGCCGATATGTTGGAGAGAGTATGCCAAAATTGGACCCAGCGTATGAACCATATGAAGTCCATCCGTGGTCAACATTCACATGTTCTATCGATTCAAATAAAGATTTCATACATTTCTCTAAATTTTATGTTTTGTTTTTAAATCAAATCCGAAAGCTCTTAAAAAAATACCCATTAGAGCTGCCACTGTTCACTACTTGGTTTAAACTTTAGAGTTAAAGAGGTTATTCCTGAGAAGTTCTCACCGATAAGAATAAGCGAATTCTTAAATATTTTCCTACTTCATCAAAATTTGTTGATAAATTAAATTAGAAACAAAATTCATGTTATTTTTTAGTTTTTATAAATGTTTTCATAGAATTTTAAATGAAACTGTTTTTTTTTAGAAAATACAGTTTCGAAATTTAAAATATTATCTCCTTAGTGACTTAGTATTTATTTTAATTTTTACGCCAAAGTAGGAATCACATCTGGTGATGCTCTGACGTTAAGTTGGACATATTATCCCAGGATCTTCATATACAAGGTAAGAATTAAACCTGGCTAATGGATTGCCACACAGAGCATGGTGTTTTCATTGGAAAGCTTTCGGAACTTTTTGCGATGATTCTAATGCCCTGTATCGAATTCGCAAGAAAGTATGGAGTAATCACTCCGAGTAAGGTGGACTGCGGTAATCGAACTGAACTAATTGGGGATCATTCTGATAGTTTTTTCACTGTTGGATATATTACCTCTAATGGTATAGGATCCGGTTGATATCTGGATGATATGAACTTGTACTCTTATGCCATAGGCAGAATGGAAACAGTTTTTTTTATGGGGACAGATTCTGTCTTCTATGAGCACCAAGTCATGTGGATATTTCGGGAAATAAAATGCCTGACTTATTCGCAAGCATGGGATCGGTTTCGACTTCCATAAATCCAGAACAGGAGCTAGGTATCAGCATGTCATTGAAATCAGTTTTCATTGAGAGCCGCTCAGACAGGACTAACTGCGTTGGCACTTACTGTTTCCTAGACAAACCAGATGGGAATATGGTACAATATCTACGCCTTTTGAGTAGAGCTCTCATGTGCCAAGGATGGGCATTGTCTATAACCTATTGTGTGTATTATGTCTGGAGGATGAGGGCACAATAGGACATTTTGTCTTTTTACTTTCCAGCTTTCTTTAGAAACAGACGGATCTTTTTTGGAAAGTCTGAACCTGATTTTCTCAGGTTTATAAGAAAGTCATGCATATTCTAGAGCTAAACATTTTGAATTGAATGAACAATTTTCGTGATTGGAAGAATTTTTTCGATAAAGGCCTAAAAAAGAACTTTTATAACGATATCCACAGTATAAAAAAATGGAATGAAGATAGATTTTAGACAAAATATTTACTATAACAGAGAGCAGTTTGCTAATAAAAATTAGGAAAATCGTTCGAAGGGTTTGAACGTTATGATCTCCAATTTTACTGACATTTAAGAAAAATTTCTGAACATCAAAATTATTAAGTTTTCTCATTTTGATGAAATTTTTTCATAAATATGAAGAAAAATTTCAAGAATTTTACTTAATATTTTTTTTTTCAATTCTTCGTCATATTTCAGGAAGCTTTCATAAATACTAAGAAACATATCATACATTTTCATTTGTATGAAAAAGTTTCACCATATTTATGAAGTGTTATATTGGATGAAATTCTATGAAGTTTTTCATAATTATAAAAAAGCTTTTTGTCTGCACTCACAATATATTTTCCGTTACCGACTGTAGTTTATTTAAAAAGTAATACGTAGAGTTTGTTTTTAAATGAAAAATCAATTGTAATTCTCGGTAGGCTAGTTGGTAGCTTATCAGTGCGGGGGTCGTGGGTTCGATTCACACCAGAGGCTCTGGTCTGTTTTCGCTACAACGAGCCGATAGCATTCGTTGCTAGTGCTTGGTTAGGGTATTAAGATATAATTTGTAATTATATGGTTTATAAAATAAATAATAATATTTTTTAACTATTTAAACAGTTATTCAAAAAACAAACTACAAAAATTTACAGACATTCTGTAGGAGTTGATATTTTCAGTTAAATGTAAAATATTATGTTTTCTGTTTCTAAAAACAGAAATTCATATAATTCCTTTTTGGTTTTTTTTTACCAAAATACTGTAGTTTGTTCATATACAAAATTATTTTAATAAAAATTACAAGAAATTATTCAAATTTAGATGCACACATAGAAAATAAAAATATATACATATGTGTGTGTTTTGAAAAATTTCAATTTGAAAAACAAACCTCAAAAATCGTTTTTTTTTTTTGTCCACTTTTGTCAGTTGAAAATTAATGGTTATTTTAAACGACTTTCGATTGCTTTTACTACTTTTGTCAATTATTAAACAATGTTTGAAAATAAACAACAAAATGGTTTGAATATAATGAAAAATCAGTAATCCTTTTTTGATTGTATTTTCGATTAATTAAATATGCATTTCCGAATGTTTTAACGAAATAATATTGTGAGTGTGATAGTATAAATTGTATTAGTTGTCTAAACTTTAATAAATAAGGAAAGTCAACTCAAAATGTAAATCCCTTTAATGGCGTTTAATTTGAGGTAGGTCGTTTTATTAAATCAGAACAAAAGTCCAACATAAATTAAACATATGGTTTAGTTTTGTGGCAGAAAAATAATAAAAAGATTATGAAAACATTTTGTATGTACAAGAGAAAATTAAACATGAATCATTTGCAACGAAAAGTGTAGGAAAAGGAGGTACATGAAACACACCCACTTAACATTTCAATAAACCGGCATGTTCCAGCATGTTTAATAAATATTTTATTTAGAGAGTAAATGATTAACATAACTGGAGTAATAGTTTGAACTTTTTTTTTTAATTTGTAAACTAAAGCTTTCTCTCTCTTTCTCTGAGGAGAATTTGAAATGAGTAAAAATTTTTGAAATTCTTATGCGTCATTTCTAGAATGTACCAAACTTTATTAAAGGGAAAAAAAAACTCAACTGTTTATGTAAATCTAACATATGTTTTAACAAAATTCTCTGAAATCTATTACAAATATAAATAAAATAAAGGATTAATATTATATTTATAAAAAAAAACTTTGTAAAATTAACAATTTTTAATGGACAGTAACTAGTACTTCTATTATTATTAAAACTTAATTTAAAGGTCATAAAAAGGACTTTCAATGCTGTAACTTACAAGTTTTTTACTCTCCATCCATCCAAATATTTATTGCGATTTAACTCCTTAATATACTTTAACAAAATAAAGCTTTCTTTCTCTTTCCTCACTTTGCCTTTCTTATAACTCTTATTTCACTCCTATTTATTACTCAAAATCTTTCTCTTATTTTCCCATTATAATTTTTCCATATTTTTTTATTTTAATATTTATCCTAATACACAAAGCTTCCGGTTGTAAATATTTCTCGAAATATCTTTATTGTTTTGCTCATAGTATCACAACAATAAACTCGTAATAGTACTACTCATGTACACTCGTATTTACAGTTAGTCAAACATTAAACAATAAATTGAAATTCATGAATGAATGTCATCCACGAGAGTGAGTGTTCACCCTCATCTTTGTCAATTTCATTTTGTTTTTCTTCCATTTATTTTGTTTTTGTGAATGAATGACGTAGGGTTTCACTACATTCCATCGTTTGATGCATACTACGAATCCAGATGGCATTAGTGGTGGGCATTCATCACATTTACATATGTATGTATATCTGGTATATGACGTCAAAAAAAAAAAAAAAAAAACAAATACCTCATGATACAACAAGTGCTGCAATTTGAAGATTAAAATACCTAAAATTTTAATTTTCGTTGTGTTATTTTTTTGGTAGTTGGGTGGGGGTATAAAGGGTATTTAATGATAAAATTACGCAAAATTGCTACTACCAACATACGTATTTGAAAGTGTCAAATTTGTTAGTGGCATTTTGTAATTTAAGATTTGTAATTTGTTTTTGTTATATTATGGGGAAAATCTACATAAAAAATTAATAAAAAAAAAGTTTCAATACCAATTATGGATTTAATGATGTCACTATCAGGGGCGAGAACTCGTGATTAAGCTGAAATTTGGATATGTTATGGGAAACCAAAATATCGACACTTTATCTTATTGATTCATTCCTGAATTTAGGTGGTGAAAGCGAGGCTTAAAATAAATATCTGAAACATGAAAGACTATCTTTAAAGCCCAATACTTTGTTACCGGTATTTTCAAATATCGGAATATGTTTAGAAAATTATTTTTTACATCTTATAGCACTATGTAGAGTTTGCACCAAAGACATCGGAGTTAGGCACATCTTACAGGATACTTATCGTAAACCGATAAAAAAAATTCAAATTGTGAAAAGATTTGCCGATTATAAAATATGGCAAAAATGCACTTTGTCGGGTATTTATTTTTATACCCTTCACCACAGGTGGAAGGGTATATATAAGTTTGTCATTCCGTTTGTAATTTCTACAATATTGATCTTAGACCCTATAAAGTATATATATTCTGGGTCCTTATGATGAGCGAAGTTGATTTAACGATGCCCGTCTGTGTGTTGAAATGGGTTTTCCAAAGACCCCACACATGATGAGGACTTGATTGTTATATATTTCTGTTACATGTGATCCATTTTTGTTTGCTATTGAAAATCAGCCAGATCGGTGAAATATTAGCAAAAAACCACGACAACCTCTTAATTTTTTCTTTAAAATCCCTTTGTTTTTATATATACATATGTTGAATATTATGCATAACAAACACATACATTTGTTGAAATTATTTTCTTTCACCTCTTCACCTTTTATACACAAACAACAAACCAATACAAAGATTTGTCATTTAAATAAAAACCAAACAAATCTCTAATGAACGAAAACTTTTTATATACCTCTTTTTATATACCTCAATGGCTCAGTTGTCTAAACGATATGTCAGTAGAAATAAAACACAGTGATTTCTTTTAACGATTTGTAAAAAAATATTTTTGTGGTCGAAAATAGTTTTTTTACAACTAAAAAGATTTTTGGAAAAAATAATATGACAACACTGATTGGCATTATGTTTGTGGTTGTTGTTCTTTTTTTAAATTTTATTTGTTGAATTTCTTTTCTTTCACCTCTTTACCTTTTATACACAAACAACAAACATATACACAAACAACAAACATATACACAAACAACAAACATATACACAAACAACAAACACATAAAAACCAAACAAATTAGTTTTGAACAAAAACTGTTTATTTACTTCTATTAACGATGACTGCGTATGTGCTTCAATAGCTCAGTGGTCTAAGCGCTTTGTCATAAATAGTTTTTTTCTTTCAGTCGCGCGATCGATCCCCGTCTATTCAACTTTTTTTGTACAATTTTTTTTTTTTACATTTTGTTAAGACTTTTTATTTTTTTTTTAACATAAATACGTACAGCACAGTTGACTTAACGATTTCGGTCAGTTTTTCTGTATATTTGGAGAACGGAAAGAGGAAAAGTTCCAAAATAAGGTACGAGCATCTTGGTTATCAATACACAACATCTGACCAAATGTGGGCGGGATCTATGAATTGGGCGTGGCACAAAATAGATTACTTTATATCGTAAGAACGGTAAGACCGAAATTAAATAATCCATAAATGGGCTAAAAACATCAAAATTTTTATATAGCAAAAGATCGAAAATCTTTAGTATAACATATTTGCTAAAAATATCGGTTCAGATACAAAAAAGTTATGCCCAAAACATAAATTATTTTTAAATACCTATTGTTGGAACCATAAATCTTCGCGAGTCCAAGTTTTATCACCAAACTAAATGGTTAATTTCATCCCTAAGGCGTCCGTATATAAATCTGTCCATTCCATATATTTCCATATATAAACTTCAGTTTTTTCCCAACCATGGTGAGGGGTATATAAGATTCGGCATAGCCGAATTTAGTCGCTCTTACTTGTTTTTTAAACAAAATGAATTTTTGATCTAACAGAGCCGCAGGCAAAAATTTTTAATTTTTGGAAAAAATGTCTCAAAGGGGTCTTAAATGGATCTAGAGGCAGCCACATATCATGGATCGTGAAACAAAACGCATATTTAGTATCCTGAAGAAATTTCCTTTATTCAGCTTTTGGCATCTATTAAGGTCGAGTTTGTAGGATGTAGATTATCTTTAAACTCAGTTTATCGCAGTTTGTAACTTGAATACTGATTTCGAAATTCGTTTTCATTTATTTTATTTCAATGAAGACCAAAATTTTATTTAACGAAAAGTTGTTTCGACAAATTTATGTTAATAAGCATGGAAATGGCAGATGAAATTCGTTTTCGCTCTAACTAAACCAAGTTTAACTCATATCCCAAAAACTCGGCCTAAGAAAGTAAAATCAAATAGTTTATGCATCAGACGCTTATATGAAAGTGCACTTAAATTCTCAAATTTGTGCAGAAGATTTAGAGGTATTTTAGCATTTTCGTTCCTAACCATTTCAACGCTGGATCAATTTTGCTCATTTGCAATACGAGGATGATAACAATCTAAGTAAAAACGAGCAACCCTTGTAGCGTCTTTGCGCCTTGAATGCCATTTCAACGGACATACAGACATGGCTAGTTTTGCTTAGAATAACAGGATCATGAATATACGTTAGGGTGCTCCAAAAAAAAAAAAAATGGGAGCTATTGACCATTCCCGCCCCCATACCCCAGAGGGTATATATTAGTTTGTCATTCCGTTTGTAACAAGTCGAAATATAGGTCTAGGGATAAAGTATATATTCGTGATCCTTATGCCGTCTGTCTGTCCTGACTGTCCTGTCTGTCCTGTCTGTCCTGTCTGTCCTCTCTGTCTGTATGTATGGTGAAAGGGTAATTTGCTCACAACCTGCATCCCTGTAAGGGAAAACAGTAAGCTCTTCCCTTTTTTAGTATTTTATACGGAAGTAATATAAAAGTTTTACGTTGATTTTGCTAATTCTTAGTATGATGTACAAGTATGCACTTCAGCGCATTTGCTATATTCTGCTTCCAAAAACCAATAAATTTTGTATTGCGTATATTCTCTATTTTGGTTAAAATAATGGTTGTGGTATTTCCTTATAGTTTTTTTTAATTCTGTATCCTTTTTTGTAAATATTAAATTTTTATGTTGTCATTTTTTTCAATTATTTTTCTTTGAAAATATGATTTAATTTTAATTCATTTTCTTTCTTTCTTTTTTTTTTCTTTACAGGTAAGAAAACTTGTTATATCTATTCAACACTAATAGGAAATAGTGAAGGTCTGTATAAAAATATAATTTCTACACTTAAAATATTTTTACAGTTTTTAAACGATTAAATAGTTAAAATATAAAAAAGCATATATTTTTCAATATTTTTTTACATTTATTGAAAGAATAACTTACATATAAATACGGATTTTCTGTTACAGTTAATATTTTCATTTAAAATGATTTCCCATGTAAAAATCGAAATATATATGAGCATTCATGATCATACATGGGCCTGTATATGTCATATACGTCCATACATTGTTCAATATATGACCATACATGATCTCATATATGATCATATATTTTCGGATCTGAAATTTGAGGGTATATGGACGTATATGATCATATACGAGCATACATGAATAATATATGAGCATGTATGATAATATATGCACATATATCACCATATACTCTCAAATTTCGGATCCGAAGATATATGATCATATATGAGATCATGTATGGACGTATATGACCATGTATGCCCATGTATGATCATATACAAGCCCATGTATGATCATGTATGCTCATATATATTTCGATTTGTACATGGGTTCTAAAAAAATTAATTTTATTTTTTATATTTATTTGGGTGATAGTTAAAATAAACATATGAATTTTATTTATATTTACAGATTTGTAGTTCATTTATAAAAAAACGATATTAACGAAATATAATTTATTTTTATTGATTTTGTAGTTAATTTGTTAATAGTTAAAAAACGAAACAAGTGAAAAATCATAACTTCTCAGGGATTTTAAAGTTAATTAGATGACAGAAGTTGTTTTTACGAATTTGTGGTTATTTTGTTAACAGTTAAAATAAATGAAAAAAAAAATATTTTTTTATTTACGGATATTGTAAGTTAATTTATTAACATTTTAAAATAAATGAAAAGTTTTTTTTTTTTTTGATTTAAATGAAAAGTTAAAAATTTCCTAAATAACAAGTTTTTTACTAAAAATCAGTACAAAAATAGTAAAGTGGGATTGAAAACCGTTTACAAATTTTTCTACTAACTTTTTTTCTGAGTGTAGTTAATCTAAACTACACGTGCTTAGTACTACGGTCCTATAAATAGAAAAAAGGACATTACAAGGCGCCTATAAATAAAATGGAATATGAACAAAAAAGAATCCAATGAACATACGGCAACAAAAGTAAGACTAAAGGAAAAATCTTGCAAAGAATAAAATCCCATTAATAGCAAAAGCATCATAATAGAAATGAACATTAAAAAAAAAAAAAAAATTTGCCCAAGTAAAAATCACTGCGGTAAAACAAAATGTGATAAAAGTAATTTAAAGCTCAAAAATCGTAAGAAAAAGCTGGAAAATGCAAAAAAAATAAAATATTAGCAAAACAAGCAAATTTGTTTTCGCTGATGATGAATACAGCTAAACATATATGTCTCAGATATTACCATATATGTTCCGGTTCCAAATTTCCAGATATACAGTGGTGTTCAAAACATTACAACTAAAACCTCATATCAGCTAAAAATAAGTAGTTATTATCAAAGGATTTTCAGCGTAAGTTTTAATTAATTCATTTTAACCAGGGACTGAAACCCTGAAAAATGGGTTTAGGTGCGTGTTAATCGAAATAAAAAATTCGGGTTCGGTTCAGGGTTCGGGTTCAACATTTAAAAAAAGTAGAAATGTTTTGTCAAAAGGAAATTTGTGTATTTTTCAAAGAAATTTTCGTTTAATTTTATAATTAATATATTTTTTTAATTTTCTTCTTTTAAAATTATTCTTTGTGGCACCAAATGAATTTCAAGGCCCTCTCATTTGAAGAATTTGATTAGAAAATCGTACCTTCTTTTTAGAACTTGTTCGAGCATATCTTTATCATATTCTGCAGAACAAGATATTGATTCTCTCATAAAAATCTTTTCTCTTTCAATTTGTAAATTTTTGAAAATTTATTTGTTTCTAAAATATGTTTTTTTTTTTAGCATTTTCAACATCTTCGGGACTAAGCATTAACCTAAATCGGTTATCTAGATATATAGTGCTGCAATCAAAAGTGGATTATTAATATAGTGGTTTTCTCTTTTTATAATATTTAAATATAATTCTTGTGAAAATGTTTTTGTGTTGTCATCTTTTCTTAGCTCTAATTTAAAACTAAGCCAGATTCTAACGCCTAAAGTCAACTATTCTTCTTGTAGTTTCAGTGTTCAAAAAACTTCTACGAATTCTTCACAAATATTTCAAATATTATCGTTCATAGCATCCAGTAATTCCGAACAAAAACTTCTGTATACCAATAAGGCTTAAACCATTTCATAACAGGAATTCCATCTCATTTGACAGTATAGTACGGTTCTTTCAAGTTTAGCTTTTTAGTTCAAGAATAAGTTTTTGCTGTTCGCAATTTTTTGCAGATAGCTCTGCATTGATCAAGTATTTGCTTAAAAGGAATAGATATAGGGTCGAGCACTGCAAACTGGAATGCAAGAAATGTACTGTTTTTTATGATTTTTCTATCAAACCCGAACCTGTTTGGGTTCGGGTTCGGTTTCAGTCCCTGATTTAAACAATAAAAAAATATTGTATTAACAAAATTTGTCAAAATTTGATGGTTCAAAACATTTGCAACTCTCAAAGAAATTAAAAAAAAATTTAAGTGTGTACTATTTTATGACGAATCCATGATTTTTAATAACCTTATAACGTCTCTTAGCCATTAAGGATATGAGATTTATAATATAATAGTTACAGGCTGGTTGAAAAGTTCCTGCGCTCACCAAGAGATGGCACTGCAGGCTCCAAACTTTTTTTTTCTCAAGTTGGTATAACTGTCCTGAGAACACATGCAAAGTTGCAAGTCATTCTGTCAATTCTTTCTTTGTTTACAAGCCATTTGAAGTTGACGTGTCATTGATTTTTTTTAATATGGAAAAAATTCAATATCGTGCAGTCATTAGATTCTTTGTTTTGAAGGGTTTAAAAGCAAAGAAAATTTATGAACAATTGTTAGAAGCGTATTAGGAGTCCTCACCTTCAAAATGCACCGTTGAATTTTGGGCTGGTGAATTTAAACGTGGTCGTACCAGCCTTAAAGACGATCCACGCGAAGGACGACCAAAAACTGCAACCACAGCAGAAATCATTGAGCAGGTACATAATACGGTTAGTGAAGATCCAAGTTTGACTAAGAGTGAAATTGCTAATGCCATAGGCATCTCAGACGAACGAAAAAACTGTTTGGCAAGTTAGTGCCGCACACATTAACAATTTAACAAAAACTGGATCGAAAACAAATTTCTCAGCGTAATTTGGATCGTTTTAAGCCGAATAAACCGACTTCTTGCGTCGTTTTATAACTATGGATGAAACTTGAATCTACCACCATGATCGTAAATTCAAACAAGAACGTTTACAGTGGACTAAATCTGGTTGTTCAGCTCCAAAGCAGGTGAAGTCACAACGATCAGCAAAGAAGGTTATAGCATTAGTTTTTTGGGATGCAAAAGGAATTTTGTTGATTGATTATCTTCAGAAAAGTAAAACAATCAAGTCTGAATATTATTGCAGCTTTTTGGATCAGCTGGATGAAAAAATTCGTGAGAAAAGACCTGGTTTAAAGAAGAAAAAATCATTTTCCATCAAGACAATGCACCTGCTCACAAAAGTGTTTTGACGATGGCTAAATTCAAAGAATTAAAGTACGAATTGCTTGAACATCCATCGTATTCACCAGATTTGGCTCCCAGTGACTACTATCTCTTCAGAAATCTTAAACAATTCCTTCGTGGAAAGCATTTTTCGTCGAATGAAGATGCCATAGCAGCCGTAGACGGTTATTTTGCAGAGCTTCCGGAAAACCATTATAAGGATGGCATAAAATTATTGGAAGATCATTGGAACAAGTGTATTGAGCTTCTAGGAGATTATATTGAATAAAAAAATATATTTCGTAACAAAAACAGTATTCTTTCATTTCGAGCGCAGGAACTTTTCGACCAACCTGTATAAATTGCATTTCACTGCTTCTCCAATTCGACGAAAAGTTCATCGACATTAAATGTCTGTCTATATTGCATTTTGCAATCATTCACATGTTTTCAATCGGGTTGATATTAATACCCAGCAAAATAAAATGGATGTTATTCTTTACGAAGCTCTTTTTTAGAACATCAAAAGAAGTTAATAGTGCAAATTTTTCGATTTGTAAGAAGTCATTTTAAACAACTTCAAAAATGTTGATATTAACCCCTACTAGTAAAAAAGACAGTTATTTAGTTAGTCCATAAATAATTAATTCCTGCAGTCATTAAATGCGTTATTGAAAACATATTTTGCATGCCAGTGACATTCACTTTGTCCTGGTCGGAATAATTATTCTTGGCGTGTTCAAAATCACATTTTTAACTTAAAAAAGCCACTCCCTGTATTTATTTTGAAGTCCCTATATTTAACAATTCCCGTAAACTAATGAAAAAGTCCATCTTCTCATAGATTTTTCATTGCACCGAAACAAACTACTTTCTCCAATGACACGCCAATGTTAAAATCATTAATGATTCACCGAAATTTTTACAACTTCGTTTTCAGTTGATGAAGTGTTAAACTACTTCTTCCTCAGCTCTTATTTTGCTGGGTATTATTATCCTCTAATCAAGCTTTCACAATCCTGGTATACCATTCCTAGTTAGTTGCAAAAAATATATTAAAAAAATTTCACAATTTTGTTGCCACTACTACTATTATCATAAAATGTTACACCAGAGTTACATGACGCCTTATAAAAATGTGTTACTAAATAATACGTATAATTCACCCACATATTATTTAATAATTTACTATAAAATGTGTGTGTGTGTGTGTTTGTGTGTATGCAGTATAAATTTAATATATTACATATCTGCTTCATTTCATTTCAAATGAAACATACATACTATCATTTAACTAAATACTACGTACTTAGACCGACAGACAGATGGACGGACATATGGATTTAACCATACGGTAATGATTACAAAGCAATTTTTTTTCTTGTATTTGCCACATACAATTATATTGTTTGTAGACTAACAATACAATACGCAAAAGCTAAAATAGAATAACAGTAGCTGTTAAAATATAAAAAGAAAAAAAAAATTGCCACAAAATGAGTTTGTGCTAAAAATAGCATCACAGTGAGATAAAAATTGTTGACAACATGTTGAATTCGTAAACGCCAACGCAAACGGATGTAGTTAGATGTTGAATTCACTTCCTTTTAACTTTTGGTTTTTCTCTATATATGAGGGAGGGCGGTGGGTGGGTTGCTGGGGTGCACATACACACAATCACTATTTCATCAGATACCTACTGATTTTAAGGTCACAATACACAAAATATTTGTTTTCTTTTTACTATTTTGGCTTTCTACCAAAATGTGGCAACATGTGGTTGTTGCAGAAACTAAAAATCTAAACTACGGAAAATTTTTTATACCTTTACTATAAAAATTGTGCGTACTTTTTAATTAAACTTTGTAAAAAATACTCTTATAAAAATTTCTATTTAGATCAGTGCCAGGCAAAGTAACTAAGCGGCGTTTTTTCTCATACACATTGAACAAAAACACAAAATTCAGTCAGACTTTCATGGACATTTTAACAAAGAGGTTGTACTGACGCTTGTGTCACTCAGTGAAACAATAATTAATAAAGAGTTGGAAATGGAATTTTTGTTTAGATATTTTTTTTTTTATCAATATTTTTTTTTTTTGCTATATGGTTTTTCAGTGCAAAAAAAAAAAAAAGATTCGTGAAATGTGGCAATGCCAAAAATGCTTAGCAAGGTTTGCATTTCACCATGAATAGACTAACAAACGAACAACGCTTGTAAATCTTTGAATTTTCTTAACAAAATTTGTGCTGTGTGAGAAATGTTGAAAATTGTCTTCAGAGACGAAGCTCATTTTTATGTAGTTTACTGTTTGTAGTTTAATAAAAAAAGTTTTCCATTTCATTTAATATACATTTATTTTAACTTTATATTAAGTTTTTAAACATTTATTCAAAATGATTTACTATCATTTACCGTTTTTTTTTTCAGTTTCATTTATTTTTTTCATTTGTTTGAAATTTAATAAAAATTTACCCACAAAACGGAAATTTGTGGTTAATTTGTTTTCGTTACAGTTGTTATAAATTTTAATTTTGTTTGCTGTCGTGTTTCAAAAACAAAAATATTAAAAAAACTCCAATTTGTTTTTTTATTTAAATTGGTTACTTATATATAAATTATTTCAATTCGAATTACAAGAACTTCTTAAACACACATACATACATAAACACATTCACAGAAAAAGTTTCTATAGCCATGCATACATACATGTTGTAGATTAAAAAGTAAAAAAGGCTTAAATTCGGCTGTGCCGAATCTTTGAATATCCTCCACCTATGTTCTTTATTGTTTTTGATACAAATAATGTAAAAAAAACTTTTGAAGCAAAATTATGGAGATGAAAAGAATTTTTTGAGGTGAAAAACTTATTTGGATGCGGAACCGAATTTTTTGACGTGAAAAAAATTTTGAGGTGAAAAAATTTTTTTTTAGGTGAAAAAACTTTTTTTGTGGTGAAAAAAATTTTTTGAGGTGAAAAATATTTGAGGTGTACAAAAAAAATATTATTAATTTCTAAGCAATTCGTGGGAAAAATATGAGAAAATATTTTATATACCAGTCGCTACTATGTGATTGTACTAAAATACACCAATTTGTATGGAAAATTTAGAGGTCTTATCCTTTTCACCCATAAATTTTTAACCGCTGGACCGATTTTGCTCATTTTTAATACCAAACTGCTCGGGAGGATGTACAATAATCTGGGTAAAAATAGGCACCCCAGCTTGCGTATTCACGTCGTGATCGCCATTTCAACAGACAGACACAAATATATATACTTTATGGGGTCTTAGACCTATATTCGACATGTTACAAACGGAATGACAAACTGAATGACAAACTGATATATACCCCATATATGGTGGAGGGTATTAAAAAAATACAATACAAAAAAAAAAAAACAATTTCAAATAAATCATAAAATCATTTATTTTTAAGAAATCGGTGGGGTGGGTATAATTTTAACATTTATTTTAACTGATTATATCATTTTTTTCTTACGGATGTGTCAGTTGTTTAAACAACATTTAAATACAAATAACTACAGCCATTTGATTTAAATGAAAATTAAGTAGACCGGTTTTTAAATGAGATATCATTTCTTGTAAATGGCATTTTCTGTTATTTTAACTTTAAAATTATTGTATAATAAGTGTAGCTAGAGGTAGTTTTAAGAGCTGTTAATGCACCCTAAAATATGCACTGTTTGGTTCGGTTTGGGGCCTTGCGAAATCATTTGGCCGTACTTCCTCAAGAACCAGTCAATGGAGCAAGCTACCGTGCGATGATTATCGACTTTTTTGCTCCAAATGAAAGAATTGGACTTGGTTTGCATGGCATGTGTTTGCCTAGCGCTGTTCTAGAGCTAGACATTTATTATTGCCGCAATTAAATTTTTCCTCCCGGCGATACGATTTCGAAACATTTTTGTATTGAAATGTTTGCAGAAAAATTATAACAATGAAAAAAGTGATAAATTGAGAAAATTCCATAAGGCGTATGATTAATATTTTCATATAATTATTTAAAGTAATTATACGCACCGATAATTTTAAATATTTATATTTCTTTTCATATAACTGCAAATGCTTACTCGCAATTTTATAAGTAACTGTATTTAATTCCCCCTTCAAAAAAAGTGAACATTATCTTTTTGGGTCTATTTTGAGTAGGTGAATTTGTAACAGTTTTTATACATATTATCTGATATTTCTTTGTTACTACCCAACCAATAATAGTCATAATAATCCATATACATAATAATCTTTGGTTTATAACTAATCATTTTGGATTTAGTTCTTGTTCTTCACTTACAATAAAAAATTATTACATACCCAAGGACGTCACTTCTGTGGCGCCTTTTATTATAAAGCCATGTTAGAACAAAACTCTATTATAATAATACCATATACACGAGTATAAATATATATATTTATTTTTTTTAAATTAAATGCGTATATAGTATGTAGTATATTTTTGCCATCATCCTCCACAATTTACTATTGCAGTCATTTTCTAATACGAATATTACACATTCATCCATCTCGTCTATTCATCTTAACCATTCATCCATTCATCCATCCTGTGGTTTGTGTTATACAAGTGCTAACAACCACATACATAAAAGACATTTTGCTATTTTGTCTATCCATATGGTAAGTTAATATGTTTGGCGTCATTATGATTTTAATTGGAAATTTAAAAGAAATTTAAGAATGACAGAATTCTATAGAAATTATTTGGAATTGAGTAGAAAAAAAAAACATTACCAAATAATGTTCCATATAATTCATTACCTAGTAATGAATGATAACTGAAAATTAGGGGAAAGTAACTGCTTTTGTTATTACACCTTAAAATAGTTTGTAGTTTAAAATAACTGAAAATGTAATTTCACTTAAAAACCAAACTACTCTCTTTTCGATTAAATTTTATTAAATTACCTTACAATATCCGTCAAAAAATAAATGATTTTTCGTTTGTTTTAACTGTTAACAATCTAACCACAAATCCGTAAAAAGTAATGATATATTTTTTTTATTTATTTTTAACTATCAACTAATAAACTACACTCAGAAAAAAAGTTAGTAGAAAAATTTGTAAACGGTTTTCAATCCCACTTTACTATTTATGAACTGATTTTTAGTAAAAAAAATTGTAATTTAGCAAATCTTTTTGCTATTTACATCTTACAAAAAATAAATGATTTTTCGTTTGTTTTAACTGTTAACAATCTAACCACAAATCCGTAAAAAGTAATGGTATTTTTTTTTATTTATTTTTAACTATCAACTAATTAACTACACTCAGAAAAAAAAAGTTAGTAGAAAAATTTGTAAACGGTTTTCAATCCCACTTTACTATTTATGAACTGATTTTTAGTAAAAAAAATTGTAATTTAGCAAATCTTTTTGCTATTTACATCTTACAAATTACAGAATATTTACAAATTTTTGTTGCTAAGTTCAAAATTCATTTTACAAATTTTTGGAAACCGACTTGCTAAAATTAACAAAAAAAACTAATTTCAAAAAAGTGGATATTAAAAGAAATGTTATTTCTAATTAAAACTTACATCTACAAACTTAAATTGCTTTAAAATGTTACATAGATTAAGAAAGGGATCGAAAGTGAATATACTGACTCATGTCTAAATAATAGGACATCCACTTAAAATAGCACTAAAAAGTTTTTTTTAGTTCTAAGAATCACCCCGAAAAACAATTAAAATTTTACCGTAAAAGGAAAAAAATATGACTTAAATATTTTTTAAAACAGAAATTACCAAATTAAAACAAAACGACAAATTCGTTTTTTTTGACAATCTTAAGCCTTTGATGTTGTTTAATTTTGTATAAAATATTTTTTTAAAAAAATAAATAAAATTAAAAAAATTTTATGCTCGATGAAAAAAAATAAATTTAAAATTTTGTACTAACATTAATAATATTTAGTATTTTTATACCCTCCACCATATATGGTGAGGGTATATATCAGTTTGTCATTCCGTTTGTAATATGTCGAAATATAGGTTTAAGACCCCATAAAGTATATATATTCGTGATCCTTATGCAATTTTAAGTCGATTTAGCGATGTCCGTCTGTCTGTCCGTCTGTCTGTCTGTTGAAATCACGATCACGACGCGAGGACGCAAACATCCTCCCGAGCAGTTTGGTATTTAAAATGAGCAAAATCGGTCAAGCGGTTCAAAAGTTATGAGTGAAAATGTGAAGGTACCTCTAAATTTTCCATACAAATTTGTACAATTTTTCTGTATCTATTTTTTTTTTTCTGTTAAGTAAGTAAAAATGTTATTAAGTCTTCTTATTGTTCGATTACATTTATTGTCTTACATACTATGATAACTAAGTTAACGTAAAAATGAACAATGTTAAAGTCGCTAACAGAGCAGACCTCTGTAAATAACATTGCTAAAACTAAATAACAAAAGTTCGTTACATAAATTGACAAAACATATTCATTTTATAGTTCATGCAAAATTTAGTATATACGTATATCATCTTCATCCCCTTTGGTGGAGGGTTTCAAAGATTCGGCACAGCCTAATTTAGCCCTTTTTTACTTGTTTTTTGCTGATTTTAGCAAACAGATTTTAAATGAATTAAAAGTTAACTAAAATTAAGTAGCGGCTACAAATTTTTCTACTAATTTCATTGCACTACACGTCAGCAGACAAATACGTCAGCAAAAACTACCGCTGAGCTCAAATTAGCAAAATTTTCCGTAATAACAACAACATTTTCAGTTGTCATTACAAAATTTTTTTTGGTGAGTGTACAAAATCAACAAAAGTTAATGATTATTCCTAAATTCTGGTTTTACAAGGGTCAACAAGTTAACTACAAAATCCGTAAAAGTAAATGATATTTCGTTTATTTAGCTCTTATATCTTATAATTAAGTACGCAGTCTATAAAAATAAGCGGCTTTTCTATTTTTCGGATCAATTAATTCCCAAATATATTGCTGGATCAAATTTGATCTGGCATTTTTCAGATATATTGCTGAATCTGATTTTATATGCCATTTTTCGAATCAAATAAGATCAGCTGATATTTAAAAATATCAAATTAGATATGATGGAATATTGCGGGATAGCTTTATTATTTACAACCCTGTAACAACTTATTTTTAACGGCTTATTAGTACACGAAAAACTATTTATTTTTTGTAACTATTTATTTTTAAAATCAAACATTTTTTATAAGTAATTTCATAAAATCAACGATTGACTTTCAAGCTTTATTAAGCACACATTTGGGATTAAAAAGTCCAACAGTGAATTTTGTCAATTAGCATTTAGTCAAGTTATTCATATTATTTATTTATTTTTTCATTTTGCTTTTTTTTTTACTTTTTTTATTTTGTTTTTTTTTTTTATTTTTTTATATATTTTGTTTGTTGAAAAAATTCCATGTTTTTGACAGGAATACGAGTTCAAATACTTCACAACATGGATATATTCGGGCTGATTGTGGTTGGCGTTGTCGATGTCGTTGTCGAAAAATATGTTGATGTTTTTCTTATTTTGAAATTTAACAATTAATACAACTCCATCGGCAAATCTATTAAAATTTGGAGTATATGTAAGAATGTAAAATTTTACAAAAACTGGTCATAACCTAAACTGCACCACCGAGTATTTCTTTTTTCAAAAGTCCAGAGATAAAAAATGACGGAAAATAACGGCAGAGGCTAACGAAAATAACTTGCAGTAGGCGGCAACAGGTTTCCCAGAACAGGTTTCCCAGAACAGCGGCTCTAGTATATACTTACCAATTTAATTAAGACCCCATTCATACTGAAGCCCAACATGTATTTTTGTTTTTTTTTTTCAACTTTTCAACTTTCAAATTCCATAAAAAATTTTAATTCTTAAACTTGAAAATATCAAAATTACGTATTTTGGTGTTCAGTATGAATGGGGTATTAAGAAATAAAATTAGGAAATATTTTTTCTGCATCTCAACCAATGACGAGACGGTATTTGAGGCACGCTTTAAACATGTAAGGGAGTAACGAAATCTATTTGAAAATTGCCAATCAGGGGTTTTTGCGATCGCTTAACTAGAATTTGGCATTATATTTTTACAAATAAAAACAAGGGTTCCCAAATGAGGGGTCGCGACCATCTGGGGGTCCGTAGCTGCATCCAAGAAGAGTTCGGAAAAAATTCTTCAAAAATAAGAATGAAATAATAAATAATGCTTCAATGTCAGTTGCCATAATTGTATTTAAAAATACCTGAAATTTTTTTAAAAATACCCAACAGTTGGGGTATCCCAATTCTTGGGACTTTTCAGACACCGATAATTCTTTTGTTTAATTGAATACACATTATTTATTTTCTTTCTCCTATATAAAATGTTCTCAGATTTGAAAAAAAAAATCATCAGAGTGTTTTTAAGAATCAATATTTCTTATTAAGAAATCCCAGAGTTTTTATTAAAAACCCCTCAAAATCCTAAAGTTTTTAAGTTTTAATTGAAAGATTCTTTCAAAAATTTTATCTGGTAAATTTCTTAAATTCTATAAATTCTACAAAAATAACAACGTTTTTCCATCTTTCGTACACTCAGAATATTATGTAGTTAACTGTTTGTAGTTTAATACAAAAGTTTTCCGTTCCATTTAAAAATAAAGGAAGATACATTTATTTTTCAAAGAAACATCTATATTAACTTTTTTAAACACTTATTCGAAATAATTTACTATCATTTACCGATTTTTTTCAGTTTCATTAATTTTTTTTATTTGTTTGAAATTTAATAAAAATTTACCCACAAAACGGAAACTTGTGGTTTATTTGTGTCTGTAACAGTTATTACAAATTTAAATTTTGTTTGCTGTCTGTTTCAAAAAAAATATTCAAAAAATTTCAATTTGTTTTTTTATTTAAATTGGTTGTATATATACAAAATTTTTCAATACAATTTACAAGAACTTCATAAACACACATACATATACAAATACATTCACACAAAAAGTGTTTATAGCTTCATATGCATACATACATACATTTTGTATTGTACGAGTATATTAAAAAAAAAAACAAAAAATACAAAAACGGAAATAATTTCAAATAAATGAAAAAAACATTTATTTTTTAAGGATTGGTGGGTAAAATTTTGACATTTATTTTAACTGATTATATCAGTTGTTTCTTACGGATGTGTCAGTTGATTAATCAACATTTAAAAATAAATATCAAATGACATTTAATTTAAATGAAAATTAAGTAGACCGGTTTTTAAATGAAATATCATTTCTTTTAAATTATATTTTCAGTTATTTTAACTTACAAACTTTTTTAAGTGTAGTTTTTACTACTACTATTTTTTCTGAAAATCTTCGGATTTTAATGTTTTTATTTAACTTAAAAAAAATTTTTAAAATTTGGGTGGTCCGTCAGCCAGTAAAAATCTGAAGGGGCCCGTGAAGTAAATGTTAGTGGGAACCGCTGAATAAAAATGGCAGATGATGCTTAAAAGTTTTGGAGTTTGAACGTTTATAACTATGTATATAAATACGAATCTGTTTTTTTATACCCTCCACCATATTTGGTGAGAATATATATCAGTTTGTCATTCCGTTTGTAACATGTCGAAATATAGGTTTAAGACCTCATAAAGTATATATATTCGTGATCCTTATGCAATTTTAAGTCGATTTAGCGATGTCCGTCTGTCTGTTGAAATGGCGATCACGACGCGAAGACGCTAGTGGGGATGCCTCAGATTATTGTACATCCTCCCGAGCAGTTTGGTATTAAAAATGAGCAAAATCGGTCCAGCGGTTAAAAAGTTATGGGTGAATTTATGAAGATACCTCTAAATTTTCCATAATTTTACTTCAAAAGTTATTTACATTGTTTGCATCAAAAACAATAGAGAACATTGGTGGAGGGTATTCAAAGATTCGGCACAGCCGAATTTAAGCCTTTTTTACTTGTTTTGTTTTAAAATTATCTGGTTTCTATTAAATATGCTATTGAAAATTTTTTTTTGTATCGTTTAAAGCGCATCTGATAATGGATTTTCCAAATTTAAAATGGCGGATCCAATGGCTTTAAGTAAGTCTGATATGTTCTACTACTAGGCACCCACATGGGTAAGAAAAATAAGTAAAAGAAAAAGAAAATTACAAAAATATTAATTTTATAATTTGAAAACTGGCGAATCGAAAATGGCGCTTGAGTTTGCTCTGAATAGAAATCTAGCATCAGGTTTATCTGGGAATAATTGGGCGTGGCTAGAAATATGCCATCAAGTTTTCAATATTTAAAATTACTGATAAATATTACAATTTGAGTACTATAAAAAATGTATCTGCTATTTACAAGTGTGAACATTTTATGTAAAATTATGCATCTCAAAATTTATCTGATAAAAAGTTTATGAAGAAATCGATCGTTAAAAAAATGTCGTCCGCTTTATTGGATCTGCCGTTTTGGGTTTCAAAAATCTGATTCAGCGATTTTCAAAAAATCACAGATAAATAATTTTAAATAAATAAGATATATTTTTAATCTAAATCTTATTATGTACAGAAAAAAATTGTTGGTGAAAAATTTAGCGCAGGATTTTTTTGGCTATAATTTGCATCTTCATGTTTAAACTTTCTTTTATATTTTTATAAAAGAAAGTAAAACTCAATCCATGATATTGTGTATTTAGAATGATAAGGGCGCCATTTACACGCCAGGATATTAATTAATGTGTTGGCGTCGTCACATTTTTCCGTTACATTGTCTACAACAGAATAGGTATATATATATATATATTTTTTTATTGCACTGTTTGCAAATTAAAAAACCATATTCAATGGATGGATGAATGGATGGATGGATGGATGAATAGAGAGATAGATTTGTAATTAAACGCGTGTGGGTTGATTAATATTAACGTGACTATTACACAATGTCCCTATGGGTTTTGTTTTCAGTTGATGTTGGATTTCCACTAAATTTAAAGCATATGGAAAAATAATTGTGAAAATATCCCAAACAAAAAAAATATATATTTTTTTTTTTGGTATAAAATTATTTAACCCTAGTCGAACGGAACAGGTTCAATTGTACCTATTTCGTTTTTAAATTGAAATAAGTTTTTTTCCATAAGTAATAGATATCCGATGTTCTGTGACATCTCCAAACTTTTAATTTAAATTTCCGAAATTTCAGAGAAATATGTCGATTTATTACCTGTTAAATAAGACCTAGTTGTTTTGACACCCTTAAAAGGCTGAAAAGGTACAATTGTACCTTTAATATATTTTGTATGAGATAGAAAAGGTACAATTGTACCTTTAATATATTTTGTATGAGATAGAAACAAAATAAAATCAGTTTTACTATATTTATTTATAAGAACGTTTCAATATACATAAACATGAATTTACATGATACATTGTTTACGTAAAATGCAAATAGGTTTCACGTAGACCATACATGACTTTCTAGTTTTACGTTATTTTCGTTTCTCACGTTGACAAACATAACAGCTTCCCACTACAGGAGAGGCTCCACGTCTACCATGAGGTACTTTGGAACCACCTTCAAGATTTGGCGTTGGAACAATATGTCGTCTAAATACCATTTCTATACCACTTTGTATAAAATATTTACTTATAGTTGCTTGGAAAGATCTTTCAAACATTTTCTTCGCTGGTCCTTTATTTTGCACCTTGGATGATGTATTATATCTACATATATATAGCGTAAGATGCTAAAGCAGCGACGTCTATCATATTATAGAATATTGCATTTAGTTTTGTTATAGTATTTGATTATTTCTGGCTTTGCTAATTCTCCTGTGTACATAGTTGAGAGAAGTATGACTGCTTTGTTCTTTTTGTGAACATATGAACAGATTGTACGTCACTGTTATAGACAAAGTTGGTCGAATAAATCGGCCAGACTTTTATAGGCTGCATACTGCTTGGCAGGAGCTTTTTTTTCTTACCGTACCAACTAATGTCATATTCCAATAATTTAATTTCTTGGATAATTCTAAGAACGTAAAAAAATATCTGGCACCACGTTTCTTCCAGAACCTTTCTAACATACAGTTCAACTAGGTCAAAATTTTTATTTATCATGGTCCATATGTCCCGAATTGGCGCAGCTTTATCTGTTTTCATCCGCTCTGCACGTGTATTATCATTGTCCAATCGGATGAATCTCAGCATTATCTTGAAGCGGTCGCAGAGACATTGGTGCGCGAACAAGAGGCAGTGAATCAGCATTCCAACTATCAGTTAAATTGTACCTATGTACTACGGATGCAATAAGGATACCCAAATATGCACAAAATTCAGTTGCAGTAAATGGCTGAAACAATTTTTTGGATATTGTTTCAGAAGAATTAGGAAACGTTTGTGCTGACTTATTGTTTTTTTCAATTTGTTTGTTTCAATATAATGTCACATATTTCTCAAAAGTTTTGAAAAGTTCTTTTTCTGTAAATGAAATGCTATTTTCTGACGGTCCACCTCTTTGGCGTAAAACGTTACGTGGTTTGGTTTGTCAATTTGGCATTGGTGCAATATACCAATGTGTTCCATCTTTACTGGTCAAAATACTGTCGACACTTTGAATTGCAGCGTCATCTTCAGCACTCTCATCTGAGTCGTGATCTTCTTCACTCTCTATGACAATTTCATTTTCTATATCTGAATCTTCATCGGATGCTTCAGCAATCTTTTTCAAAAGGAATCTTCATCAGAAGCAATAAAGATTTTTTCTTCATCTTCGGAACATTCAACATTCTGTGTGTCATGAATTATTATAGGGATTCCCGTCTTATATTTTAAGCAGTATATACGTTACTAAATTGATACTTACAGGCACTGGAAAAATGTAAGATTAAAAATTTGTGATTACTTAAACTATTTATTGACTTCCTTTTAGCTTATTATCTGTTATTTCAGAATTTTTGGGAACAATAATTTAATTCATTAACCAAGATAGGTCTAATTTAAAATGATAGGAATGTGTAGGTACAATTGTACCTTTACCGTCTTTTAACGTTGTAAAATTCTTCCGTTCGACTAGGGTTAATGCAAACAATAACTAAAGCCCACATTAATCATGGATTACAAGAGTCAAATGAAATTCAATACTATTTTTATGTTATTTTGATTTGCCAATAAACTCTAGTTAATTACTTTATTTTCTGCAACTCTTAACTGAAATAAAATTAAACCCTCCAAATCAAAAAACTTTCAATTTTTGTTAGTTTGCCATTAGAAGCTTTTTGTATTTGTTAAAGCTTAAATTAAAGTCGTTGTTTTTTTTTTTAGTTTTTCCACTACATTATCAAATTGGTTCATGGCAATTCATGTCTAAGACCTGTATGTTTTATACTAGAGACTTATACTATTACTAATACAACTATTGCCACCACTATTTTATTTTTCTAGTTGAATTCTATGGTATTTTATTTTTATATTTTTTTTTAATTTTTTTATATGCGTGCCGTTGTAAAATGTTTTATATGTAGTTACAAAACATGTTTTTTTTTGTGGATTTTTAAAAACTTTATTCGCCTTACAACAGGGAAGAATTGCTAACATAAAGAATTTTATAAAATTAAAATTATAGTTTTGTACAATATATTGGGGAATATTACAAAAAATATTAATAAATGGGATAATAATTTGGCTGCCAAAAAAATGTATGAACAATATTTGTTAAGCTTTTTATAAGCAAACCTTTTCATAAAGTTTCTGCATTAAAAGAAAACAATTATTTTATCTTTTCGAGAGCTTTTTCAATACAGTTTATTTTCCCACATTACCCTTTGCTCCCTTACTAATGATTTTTCTTTTGATTTCCAAATATTTGATATTAAAATCTTACTATCCATGTGAAAATTGCAATATATATTTATACGAGCATATGTTACATGAGTATGCATGGTCCTATACCTTCATGTACAAGGTGAGGCAATTAGTATCACCCTATTGGAAAATGCTGCAATTTTTGCAATTGACATTGCATGCCAGTGTGGTTGTGATATTCGTCAAGCACACACGTGAGGAATTTATAGTGAATAACAATGAATCTCTCTCTATACGTCTAAGCCGTAAGCTTTTGGAGCGTTACCAAGTCATGAATGATTTTCCGTATGCCTTTCCAAAGCACGTAATCTTGTATTTCGATAATCTGGCTTGGCCAAACAGATCTCCCTATTTTACTGTCCCGGAATTCTTTATCTGGGGAGACATTTGAAGTTGTTGATGTACGCGAACAAGCTGATCATCTTGGAAGAGTTAAAGAACAACATTTAGGCCAAAATTGACAACGAGACACCACAAATGCTGCTCATAATTTTGATGATAAATTTAATTATAAGAGCCCAAATTTTTTATCAACGGCGTCCATTTGACGGATATAATTTTCCACGATAAATTAAAAGAACATTTATAAGTGCAAATAAACATAATCAGATAAAAATCAAATAAGTTTTCACTCCCAGCAAAACCACACATTACCAAATAATGTGTAAAGTAATGTGTAGCCATAGGGGCTCATGTATTACTTTACATACTTTACACCTTAATTCACTGATGAATTTTACAGGCGATGAGCCTCAAAGTAAAGTATATACCCATTACTTTAGAGGTGATAATGTAAAGGGTTACTTATATGGTTACGAGAATGGAAAAAGTAATGTGCCTACAAATAGATCTTTTAAAAAGAGGAAATTTATTAAAAAAAAAAATTGTTACAAATACTTTAAACGTTATTAAAAATAATGTGGTCATGATGGGAATCGAACCAGGGAACTCTGGTTGCCAGTCAACAACTCTACCCACTCAGCTATCGACGCATATTGTATTTGATTGCTTTAAACTTAAATAAATTGTTGCGCTTCGTTTTTCGCTAGCGTTATCAAAACAAACATTCATTACGCTTTTGCTTACAAAAAAACACAAAGTAATGTATGTAAAAATAGATTTTCAAAAATATTTCAATTATTACTTTTCATTTATAAATCATATATTACGTAATCAATAATGAGTAACTTATTTCTTTATGCTTGCAAATAATGAAAAAGGTAACGAGCTATCATTACAAGGTAACGCATAAGAATATCGCACCCATTACCAAAGTTTTGCTGGGCTGTAAACAAAAGTTAGCGAAAGCAAATCAGATGATGGTTTTTGCCCAAATAACATAAAAAAATAATTTTGAAGTTGAGAAAACATTGCCAATGTGAAAAAAAAAATTGTTTTGAAAAATGTTTTAGAATGTGACAAGAATTTTTGTGGTACGAGAAAAAATTTTTTTGGTGAATCAAATTTTTGAGATGAAAAATTTTTTTCCTCGCGAATAAAATTTTTGAGGAAAAAAAACCAATTCTGATGCAAAAAAAATTAAGGCTCTAGCTTGTCTAAAACTTTGGGTTCAGAAGCGATCTTTTGCCGGATCGAAATACATGTATCAAATTGTTAATTTCCTTTTTTGTAAATATACGGAGGTTGAAAGCTCGCTATAAACTAGAAAAACTTTTAGGCTACTATATTTTTTTTTTTGGTGAAATTTTTTTTTGGCGAATAAAGTTTTTGATGTTAAAAAAAAAATGGTTTTTCTGGCAAATAAAATTTTTTAGAAAAAAAAACAATTTCTGAGGCAAAAAAAAATTAAGGTGAGGTTAATATAAAACTATTATTCACCCCTAGACGTGTAATAAAAAAAAAAAACTACGACAAAATGTTTTATTCACTAGATGCAGTGAAATAACGAAACTATTGTCAAAACTTTGGTGAAAAAAATATTTTTTATTTATTTTACAAAAAAATTTTGCCTTTGACATTTTTTCATATTTTTATGCATTAATTATTTTGAGTGCTTACCCTACACCACATTGTGTAGCCTATAGTTCTGTAAAAACCCGTTTAAGAAAATCATATTCAAATTTCTCAAATATCGTAACGTATCGGAGCTAGAAAATATATATTTTTATTCTGTTTGTAAGCTCAAATATTCTATTTTTGTAATTTATGTGACAAATAAATATCGGGTCCACAATATGGATTTTTAATTTTTCGGGTTTTATTGTTTTAAAAATTTATCTGCTTGATCAACAATAGGGATCGTGCAAGAAATTACTTCAAATCACTTTTTTTTTGATAATTCCATTTAGGCTCAGATAGGATCTTTTTTATGGATACTGGGTCGAAACATGAACCGATTTTAACTATTTTCTATAAATTCGTACTTGGAAAAATACAAACTTATGTGGTCTAAAAAGGATTATACAGTAAATATATTAAACTATACTCGGATTGGAAGATTATTCGGTTTTTCACTTTCACCATTAGCTCATTATTTTCCGTTATTATTTGGTTATTACAAAGATCTTTCAATAATAAAAAATATAAACCGGGACAAAAATATAAATTTGGGACAAAGCAAGGTTAAAAAATTTCGGAAATGGTAAAAGCGAAAATAGTTATCGCTATGATCATATTAACTTAGTACATCAACATGAATTATTTTTAACATAGCTTTATCCCATTTTAAATTGTAAGTTAGCAAGAGATATTTCCATATAATATTATAATGATGGCAAAAACAAAGCGTACCAACTTATTTTAACTAGGCTGATACATGTATTTCGATTCTGCAAAGGATCTCCTTTAGAATCCGAAGTTTGTAGAAAAGTTACAGCCTCCATAAGAGGCAGAGCTTTTAAACAAATAATCCATTAAAACTTATATTTTCATCCAATCTTGTCTTCCTAGCAATCAAACACGTGGTTCAGTTGTTTTCCCAACAGATACTAGATGTTTCTAAAATTCGAAGACCAAAAATGTTCAAGTTATATTGTTTTTACACTTCCCAGCAAAACTTTGGTAATGGGTGCGATATTCTCATGCGTTACCTTGTAATGATAGCTCGTTACCTTTTTCATAATGTAATAAGTTAATCATTATTGATTACGTAATATATGATTTATAAATATAAGGTAATAATTGAAATATTTTTGAAAATCTATTTTTAGATACATTACTTTGTGTTGTTTGTAAGCAAAAGGTAATGTATGTTTGTTTTGACAACACTAGCGAAAAAACGAAGCGCAACAATTCATTTAAGTTTAAAGCAATCAAATACTACATGCGTCGATAGCTCAGTGGGTAGATTTCTTGGCTGACAACCACATTTCCCTGGTTCAATTCCTATCTTGACCACATTATTTTAAATAACAAATAATTTAAATAAAATATTTGTGATAATTTTTTTTAATAAAAATTCCTCTTTTTTTTTAAAAATCTATTTTTAGACACATTACTTTTTCCATTCTCGTAACCATAAAAGTAACCCATTACATTATCACCTCTAAAGTAATGGGTACATACATTACTTTGAGGCTCATCGCCTGTAAAATTCATCAATGAAGTAAGGTGTAAAGTAATCCATCGGCCCCTATGGCTATACATTACTTTACACATTATTTAGTAATGCGTGGTTTTGCTGCGTTTTCTTTTTATTAATATATAACGAGCTTTCCCTATATTTAACTAACTATAACTATATTTAGCCAGGCTGATACATGAAGGATCTCCTCACAACCCAAAGTTTTTTGTTTAAGATCAGCCTCTTTTGGTGGCTTTAGCTTTTTTTTATTAAAAGTATAGTTTGTTTAAGAAAATTTTCTAGAATCTTTATTTTGTTATTTTGTAAAATATATAACTATTTTTCCTGGTTATACTTCCCTTTAGCATCTAATAAATCTTTTGATATTTCTTTGTATCCTAATATTACATTTTGGTGGCTTTAAAACCAGTACTTTGGTGGCAGCTACTGCTGGCTTTAACAAGCTTTTGAAATGCCATTCTAAAAAAATTTTTGTTTGATTTGCATTTGAAGTTAATCGTTTTTTTTTTCTTCTGAAACATGCATGTTTTTCGCAAGATGATGCCCTTGAAGGTGTATTGCAACTTGTCAAAAATATAATATATATATTTATATTAAAAAGAACTAAATAATAAAATTTAATAAAATATAAAAATTATATTAAACAAAATTTTAAGACACTTGGAAAAAATATTAATAAACACAATAAATCGTAATTATCAGGAAAGTTTTTTTTCAGGACGACTTAAAATTAAAGGCGTTTTATTTTATATCGTATACAAAAAAAACTACAAATCCAAGTTTGAGGTTATTTATCAAAAATTGAAAATACCTCAAATATATTTTAAAGAACATATTTTTAATATTTAGTTTAGTTTACGGAAAACTTATTACCCTAATCAACCGAAAAAAATAACTTTTTACATTGGAGAAGTTTGGTGAAAGTTGCATTTTACCGAAATTTTAAACAAGTTTTTTTTTTAAGTTATTATTTCTTTAACTGTATGTGGGCATATATTCAGCCCACCTTTGAAAATGCAATACGAAGTGGCTTACACTAGGTATTAGAAAAATAACTATCAAAATCTGTTAATTAAATTTTAACTGATACATTTGCCAGTTATTTGCAAAGTTATCCCCATCTTCTCGAAAATATCTGTAACCAAAAAATTATCACATGAATTTTCCTGACAGCTTTAAAATTACCCAGCAAAATCATGGTAATTACAGGTCGTTACTATGTAAATTAGCATGTAATGATAGGTCGTTACTTTTTTCATTACCTTAAACAACAAAATAATGACCTACTGATAATGGGTGAAAGAAGTACTTATATGTTAACGCCGATTTAAGTAAGAAAATTGTAGTTGATTAAGATACACTATTAATAATAACTACTTACTGTATTATTGTAGGTAACCACTTATTTCTTTACTATTAGTAACCATACTGGTAATTCATTATTCTCACCCTTTATTATTATGGAAATTCTATTCTTTAATTTCCATATACCCGCTTAAAAAGAAATCACCATATGGCAGCCCTAATGTGAAAATCAATTCAGCTAGCAAGTTTGACAATAGCAAAGGCCAGAACCTTCCACACAATCCTAAAGACATCTGGGGCGACATAATGTTTTGGGAGGAACTTCGGGCAACAAGTTGACGCACTCTTGTCGGATATTCTCTTTCCAGAGTCGCTCTAGACCCGTGATTTAAAAGAAACCACCAATAAAAAGTCTGGAGCAGGTAAATTTGTGATCTTGCTGGACACTGCAAAACTTCCAAATGAGGCATAAGGCCCAAAGTGTGTGCATTTACTCCTTCCTAATGGTACAGTAAACAATAATTGACCACATGGTTCTGCATCGCTCATTAGTTTTTCGTGGAACCAGAAATATATAATCTGTGTTTCATGGAGTATGGGTAAGGCACTTTTTGAAAATGGGGGTTCTCAAGCTTTAACGGCATGTTCAAAACGTTTTGGCCAAAATCTTAAATTTAAGAAAGAGAAATTAAAGCACAAAAATTGGGGAACAAAATGGAATAAAGAACTAGTGGAATTGAAATGTTTGATAAGAGGAACGAAGTGAAATCAAAGGGGGAACGTGTGAAAACGCTGGCAATGGTAACGAATCAGAATAGAATGAGGAATGTGAGGCATTGAAAAATTTAACGGCCTGGCCAAACCGGTTTGGCTAGAAACCTGAAATTTAAACACTAAAATTGAGGAACGAAATGGAATGGGGAACGAGTGGAATTTAAATGATAGGAGTGAAATGGAACGGAGAAATGGAAAGGGGAACTGAAACGCTGACAAGGGAATATAATAAAATATAACGGGATATGTGAGGGACAGAAACAATGACAAGGCGAACGGAATGGAATGACACGGGGAACCAGTGGAACTGAATAACTTAACGCAGAGAACGTAATTAATTACTTAAATCTCATTTTTTTTACAAAAACTTTTAATTTATCCTCCTTTATTCGATCTTCAATATTATAATATATTATTACTTAAAATCGAGTTCAAGATCCTTTTATAAAAAATAATAATAATGATTATTTATTATTTCTTTTCCTCCAATATTTCGTCACCACATTGGGTGACTTCTTCAGGGAAATTATATAATTTTTTTCAACAATAAAAACTTATATATATAAAATTTTAAAAAAGGCGGGAAATCATAAAAATACTTTTTGACAATATGAAAAATATAAATATCATATGAAACAAAAATATTTTAAGTTTAAAAAAGATAAGGAAACAAAAATGTTTTAACAAATATTTAAAATGAAAATATAACAGAACAAAAAACCATTTTGAATTTCATATATTATTTAAAATTAAAATAATTAGCTCAGTTCTTATTCACTAAATGTCTATAATTTTGGGCTATATTCGCTATATCTGTTTTATAGTTAATGCGTTGTGTAGATGGTATTTTCATTATCTGTAACATTTCTAACATATATCTACGTCTGTAATTATTTTCTATGTTCAAAATTATCGTATTATCAAAATCAGGATAATGATTAGAGTTATTGCAGTGTAATGATAATGCTGTTTTTTGTGTAGGAATGGTGTTCTTGTATTTTTGATCTGATTTATGTCCTGCAATTCTGGTTTTAAGTTTATTTTTTGTTGTACCTATGTATACCTTATTACAGTTTCCACTATTATTACCATTACACGGTATTTTATAAACTAAATTTGACATTTCCGATTTATCTATTCTGTCTTTTGTGTTGCTAAATAGTCTACTTAATGTGTTATATGTTTTATGTGCTACTATATATTTCCTATTATCATAAATTTTTGATCTTTCTAACCTTTCAGATATAAGAGGAACATAAGTTAGAGATTTATAAATTTTAGGTTCAATAACGTTTCTTGTGTTAAAATTATTTCTGTTCTTATATTGCCTTATTAAATTACATGTTAGTTGAATTGGGTAATTATTATTGTTTAAAATATTTTTAATCTTTTCTATATTTTTTCCGTGAAATTCTAAGTCGCTAATATTCAATACCCTCTCAATTAGATTCTTTGCTGTATTAATTATGATTCTTCTTGGGTGTTTCGAATAATAGTTTAGAATTCTTCCAGAAGCTGTGGGTTTTTGATACCAATCTATTAATAATCTATCACCTCTTCTCTTTACCAATGTGTCTAAATAAGGAATTTCAGAATCATATTCCTTTTCAATCGTAAATTTTATATTATCATGAAACGAATTAAATGTTGATAAAATATTATCAACCGAACTCTCTGAAATAATACAAAATAAGTCATCAACATATTTTGTTATGATTTTTGGTTTTATATCCAATTTTTCAATGCAAGAATCTAATAATTTCTCCATTACAAAATCAGCTATAATTGGAGAAGCTGGAGATCCCATTGGAAGTCCTTTTTGTTGTATATATATTCTATTATTGTATTTGAAATATCTATTGTCCATTATACAGAATTTCAAAATACGTAGAAAAAGATTCTTCTCAATTTTAGTATGTTCTTCGATAATATTCCATTTTTCTTCAATAATATCTAAAGCTATATCTATTGGTATACTTGGAAATAAAGATATAACATCAAGTGAAATTAATCTCTCATTACTTTGTATCCTTAAATTTTTTATCCTTTCTCTAAAATGTAAAGAATCTTTTACATTATATTTAGAGTTTTGTGTTACTTTCTTTAGAATACTAGTAACATATTTACAGAGTTCATAAGATGGGGAGTTAACAAATGAGCATATTGGTCTCAAAGGAAATTGTTCCTTATGAATTTTAGGTACTCCATATAATCTAGGAGCTGTAGCTACATTTGTTTTAAGTTTGTTCTTTTCTAAAGATGTAATAATATTTAATTTGAAAAGATCTTCACTTAAATTATTATTTGTTCTCTGTAATCCGGAAGTTGGATCCCTATTTGTCAATTTATATGTAGTAATATCACCCACAATATTATCCATTCTTAAAATATAATCCCATTTATTCATAGCTACTGTGGTATTTCCCTTATCAGCATTTAAAATAAGCAGATCCTTATTAGTTTTCAAAAATCTTCTTGTCTTATTCACTTTATCTAACATAAATTTATCTATATTTGTTAATTGTTTTCTATTTAAATGACCATTTATAATATTAGTAAATCTATTCCTAGCTGTTTCTTGTTCTTCCTTTCCTGTTAAAGTCTGTATAAAGTCCTCACCATCCGCTATAATTTTCAAAACGGGAAAATTTTCCCTTTTGACCGGAAGTGCGTGTTTATGTCCTAACGAAAGAACCCATTCTACTTCAGAGGGGATTTCAAAATCTGATTCCATTTGAAACCATTTCTTATTCTGTTTAATATTTAATTGATTCTGTTTTAAATTAATAAGGCAATTAAATTTCTTCTTATGCACCTCTTTTACCTGTAAACTTAATTTAATAGCTAATTTTTCTTGGTGTTGAATGAATGTGTTGAATAAATCTTTATCTAAACTTTGAGCCAAATTCTCCGATATATATTCCAATTCTCTCTTAGCATTTCTCATTGTTTCATGTTTCCGTTTTATTGCCAAATTTAAAATCTTGTTTTGTAGAGATTGAATGAATCCTGATATAGACTGTCGAATTCTATTGATGCCTATTGAGTTCTAGCGTAACTTCATTACTTTAATATAAAAATTTATTAATATTGTGTATATATATTTCTCACTGTGTAGCTATTAGAAAAATAGTTATCAAAATCTGGTTAATACTTTTTTTTTGTATAACTGCTGCCTTTGACAGCCCCATTTGCAAAGTCATCATCTGAAAAATATCTGTAACCAATTAATTATCACATAAATTTTCCATGACAGCTTTAAGTTTAATAGCGAAAAACTGGTCATTTAGCTATCAGAAAAAATTATAAAACTCATATATTTATTAATAATAAAGTTATTGAATTTGAAAAATAAAGAAAAAAAAAATAATTTAGCCTTAAAAGCAGATTAACCTTAACCAGTGACCACAACATTGAAGACATCACCATAATCTTGGTTTAATGAATTAAAGAATCTTGGAAATAAGTAGAAAAATTTTATTACTTCACATCAAGAAAACTTGCGTTAAGTGGAAAGGAAATTTCATTATTTTTTAATTTAATTTTAATAATTAGGATTTTTCAAATTAACACTTTTCCAACTTTACCCCTTAACACTTAATTGTGGTAAATTTTACCCCCTCTTTAAGTTTTTATGTAAGTTTTTGTTTTGTTGCATATAAAAATTTTATTTATTTAAATCGTTTTTTTTCTGTCTTCACAATAACCAATAGTTTTGTTATAGGATCTACCTGAACCTTTTTATCAAATAGATTTTTTACAAATATTGCTTTTGGTTTAAACAACGCTAGCTTCATTTAATTAAGGCTTAAATGAAAAAAAAAATATAGAAAATTTTTTACATTGTAATTTTCTGGGGTTGGTTTGGTGAAAGGTTTTGTTGTAAAAATAGAACAAAATGCAATTAAGCAAAACGTGTTTAATAAAAATGCACTATATTGCTGTGGCCGTTAAGAAGCGTCACTTGCAAACAAATCGATGAAAAGATAATAAACAATGTCATGATTTTAAAAAGTGCTTTATATTAACCTTTAAAAAAGCAAAATTTTCGCAATGAAATGTATTATTGCAGTAAGCAAAATATAGCTGAACTGGATCATCTTAAATAAAAAAAAAATATATAAAAATATATTTTAAGGGCCGATGTTGATTTTAAATAAAACACAAATTATTTAGGAAATTATTGTCATTTCTTTTTATTATGATAATATGGTATGGTTCAATTATCTACGGAGCAAAATATTGGCCAAATGTCTGCCGCGACGTCGGCGGCACACCTTCATCTGATGATTCAAATTTTCGATGACGCTGAGGCATAATTGAGGTTCTATGCCGTTAATGTGCCGAATTAACTCATCCTTTAGCTCTTTAATTGTTGCTGGCTTATCGACGTACACCTTTTCTTTAAAATAACCTCAAAGAAAGAAGTCCAACGGTATCAAATCACATGATCTTGGCGGCCAATTGAGATCGCCACCACGTGAGATAACACGACCATTGAATTTGTCGCGCAAAAGAGCCATTGTTTGGTTAGCTGTGTGGAAAGTAGCAGCGTCCTGTTGAAATCACATATTATCCAGGGTCATATCCTCACTTCCTGGCCACAAGAAGTTCGTTATCATCTCGCTATAGCGAACACCATTCACGGTAAATGCTTGGCCGACCTCATGGCACACTATCGCCAACACCAGCAATGCTTTCCGCAGAACAAACTGGGCGAGCATGCACAGGTGTTTTCACAGACCCGGTTTGCTGATTTGAACTTTGCACTTTGATTTGAGCGCCCATTTTCATAATAAGCCTGAATAACTTTAACGCGTTGCTCGATTGTGTATCTTTCCATGGTTCAAATTGAGTTACATCTTTAAAAATAACAAAAGACTACTTCTACTCCTTTTTAAAAGGTCAGACCATTCTTAGGG